>RYFJ01002386.1:0-400514 GCA_003991445.1 Oryza meyeriana var. granulata
AGAGAGATTGGACCAGTACGCTGGTCAACGTTGCCGAGAGCCAGCAAAACATGCCGGTACAAGTCCAAGCAGGCAGCCGCGAAGCATTACGGGTGCCTGAGTTTAGCCACGCCACAATGGGGCTCCTCCAGTCGCCACGCGCGCCGCCAACCGCCTTCACCTACCGCCGACACCGGGCGTAGTGCTCTGCCGGGACTTGGATCGCCTGGCGAGAAACTCAAGTTTCTCCAAGAGGTAGGTGCTCTGGATCTTCTGAGATTCTTGTTCTGTTGCATTGTAGTATTTTGATGTCTGTTTTGCCATGCAGGAAGCGTGCCGATTATCGATCTCAAGGAGACCAGCTCCGACCGCTCCCCTTGAAGAGCCCGCCCCAGCCGAGCCAGCGCCCGCGAGCACACCCGCTGAGCCGGTGGCCATCCTAGTCCCAGAGACTGAGGTGGTCCTGACTGCGGGGCCGCTGGTGCCGCCCGACCAAGGAGCGGTTACCGTGGTTTCTGCCCCAGCCCCTAAGTCGATGCCCGCTGCCGAGGCCGTTGCTGGAGCCCCCGAGTCGGCCCTCGAGGCATGGGGGATGCCATGTGGGGGCCAAGACCCCTCGCCGTCATGGTCATCGTTGTCGCCGTCGTTGCCGCCGCCAGAGATCCTGAACCTTCCCCGGATAGAAGCTCCTCCGCGTAGTTTCCCCGGACGTTCACCTAGACGGCGCCTGATGGAACCGCGAAGAGGTTCAAGCTTGATGAGGCCGCAGCGAGAAGGGAACGCGAAAGCCTGCTTCGCTGGCCGCATCACCGGGTCCCAGGGAGTTCGGGTATAATTCTTGCAGTGGAGTTCTAGGGGTCTTCCTGTTCTGACATCTGACTCTGCTCTTGACTTGTTCTCTCCCTTAGCAGAAGCTGGTAGATCGCAATGAGGAGATGACCGAGATCCTGATAGAGATGGCCGCCCACCTCGCAGAATTAGAGCAGCTCTGGGCGTTGAAGGCCGCGATGGAGGAGCGCCACGCGGGGAGGGAAGCTTGGCTGAAGGATGTTGTCACCCAGCTCAGGGATGAAACTTGGGCCCAAGCCGGGAAGATTAGAGGTAAATCCCCCGAATGCATCCTCCTGACTGAACCCTTGATGTATTTCTCCAGCTGCGTTGTTCCCGACTGCCCAGTTGTGTCTTGGCCGTAATGTTGAGTTCTTGACTAATCTGTCTGTGCAGCCCTCGAAGCAAAGTGAAGACCGACCAGAGAGGGAAGCCAAGCTGAAGGAGGCCGAAGAAGCCAAGGCCGAGCTTGAGAAGGTCAAGGCCGACCTGACACAGGCCAACGTCGAGCTCGAACGGGAGAAGGCCGAGTTAAAAGAGGCCACCATCAAGCTCGGCGAAGAAAAAGCTAGACTGGAGAAGACCGTGGCCGAGTGGGAGGCCGACTACGTGAGTGAGTCCCCGTCTCGACGATGATCTTAACCAATCTTTTAGTCATTCCATCTGCAGCCGAGCCTAACAAGTATACTTGCCAGTGGACCCGGACAGACATGAGAGCCAATATCCATGCCCAATATCGGTTTTATACAGAGGAGATAAAGGCTATCAGGTTGTCACGGGAGGCCCTCATCGGGTCCGTAAAAGGGCTCCTTGATCTGATGGATCCTCGCCCTGTGGGAACCAGCTGCAGCCGAATCCCCCAAGTGGAGGTGCATCTTGAGGATGCACCGAGTGCCCTGAAGAGGTACTCGGATGAGCATGTCATTGTTGGCGTGGCCCGGACCCTGGCGATGACCAAATCAATCTACCCAAGGGCAGACATTGAAGCCATCGGGGAGGGGTGTAGGAGTTGCGAGGCTACGATAGCAGAAAAAAAATTTCTACCCCGCGCACACCAGGACATCATGCGCAGAGAAGGATCATGGATCGTTACCACTAGACGCGCAGTCAGCGGAAGAAGAGTTGGAGAAGCCGTCCAACCACGCGCGCGTCGAGGTAGTAGTGGACAGTATTGATCTCCGTTCGAATCAACCGCCACAACGAGCAGTGCCTCTACGGGTATCCACACGTCTGGGGCTGGAACGCCGATCGCAAGTGTACTAGCACTCCGTGAGCGATCTAGGGTTTGGCTCGGAAAGTGGCGGCTAGGGTTTGCTCGAGGCTAACAGAAAAAACACCCGTGAAACTCCTCAGCCCCTCGCCTCCCTATATATGACCTCCTTACTCGGGCCTCGTGGACCAAGGCCAGTAAGAGTCTACTCGGATCTCTATCCGAATCGAGCCATATTCGAATCACATTCGAATAAGTGTTCTAACCCATTAAGTGTTGCGACCCTGTAGGTTCACGTATATTTTGTCGCGACCCAGAACGCCTTTCTGGTCACCCTGTTAATACGGCCTCTAGCAAGGCATATTAGCCCCAAGATATACGTAAAGATCATATTGGCTGAACCTGTAATGTCCTTATGTACAATCCCTTTGCCTCACGATATCGATTGAGCTCAAGGCAGACTTGTGTCATCCTCTTAATAGCTCAATCACTCTCTCGATCCTGTGATGGATTACAAACTTGTGATTGACACCTCAATCACCGTAGATGGCCATGCACTTCCATAATCCATTACATCGAGGGGCCCAGAGATATCTCTCCCATAAGGAGGGGCAAATTCTATCTTGATCATTCATATCCCACTACATGTTTCATAGCAAACCCGAAGACCACTTTTATGACTACCCAGTTACGGAGTAGTGTTTAGTAGTCCCAAAATAAGCCACTACGTATGTTGGGAACCATGATGATCTCAAGTCTAAGGACTCTACATAAACAATACTTGAGACTAACTGATGACACATGAAATCTCTGCAGTATCTCATGGTGGGTCTATCCAACATATGTTCACTAACATATGTCCATATTATCGATTTGGTATCTCCATACCATGATCCATAAGACATGATCATCAATCAATACATATGCTGATATTAGAATCATATTTGTTCCTCATATGATATATGATCAGGGATCATTTAGAAATAGCAACATTTGACATTAAGAGTCTCATGAATAAGTCACATACTCATTGATCAATAATGATAGTGTCTATTTCAAGGAACAAATCAACATATTATAAACATAGCATGTGATATATTTAACATCTCCATGTTGCCTCTAGGGCATATCACTAACAAGGGGTTTGCCGAGGAGACGACGCCCGAGGAGGCGCTGGAGCTGATAGCCTGGGCGAGGCCGACTGCTGAGATAATCACCCGAGACCTAGGTCTGTAAGAGTAATATTTCATGTAGTCGGTATGTATAAACTTTTGTGGAAAACATGTGTAAATATATGTGCAGTGCCGCCAAGCCTTGAATTACTACTCAGTTGTCATTAGCTTTACTCGAATGTGTAGTCTGCGCCAAGTTAGTCTGTCGGAACTTAATAAAATCGTTCACTGTAAGCAAGTGTACTCGGGCAAACGTGACAGTCATAGTAAGGCTTCATAACTGGAGTAAGACAGGCTCGTATATTATTGACAAAACACATATAATACATGCAGCCCCTGACTCACTACTCGGTTGATACAAGCGGCGTAGTGAGTCAGAGAAAACTGTACACATGAGAAAGTATAAAGCTCAGGTATAGAAAGGACGTAGCTGTTCTATATTCCATGAGTTGCTGATAAGGACACCGTCTTCGGTCTTCAGTCGGTAGGCCCCTGGCCGCCTAACCTCGGCTATAATGAACGCCCCTTCCCAAAGTGGGGATAATTTGTGCCTGTCTTTGGTGGTTTGTATTATTCTCAAGACGAGATCCCCGACCAAAAAGGCGCGGCCACGGACATTGCGATTGTGGTAGCGACATACGCCTTGAAGATACCTTGCCGACTGGATTGTTGCAATGTGCCTTGCTTCTTCCAACTGATCTAGCTCGACCAGTCGGGTATTGTTTGAGACGTCTTCTGAGTAAGCCCGAACTCGCAGAGAGCCGAACTGTAACTCTGTCGGTAGCATAGCCTCAGCACCGTAGACCAGGAAGAAAGGGGATTGCCCTGTTGCCCGACTAACCATGGTTCTAAGAGACCAGAGAACAGATGGGAGTTCTTGTACCCACCGGCCCACATGTGGTTGTAGTCGGTCAAATATCTTGGCCTTGATGCCTTGTAAGACCATTCCATTGGCTCGCTCGACCTGCCCGTTGCTCCGTGGGTGTGCCACAGATGTATAGCAGATCTTGATGCCGAAATCTTTGCAGAAGTCTTGGAACATGCCACCCGTGAACTGAGTACCGTTGTCAGTGATGATGCGGTTAGGAACCCCGAATCTATATAGTATACTCATGATGAAGTCCTTTGCTCGTGCCGCTGTTATAGTTGCAACGGGTTTTGCCTCAATCCACTTGGTGAATTTATCCACTGTGACGAATAGATGTGTGAACCCTCCTGGCGCTTTCTTGAAAGGCCCAACCATGTCGAGCCCCCATACTGCGAATGGCCAGGAAATGGGGATTGTTTGGAGTTCCTAGGCTAGGGGATTGGTTTGTCTTGCGTAGAACTGGCAACCCTCGCATTTGCGGACAATTTCTTTTGCGTCTGTTACTGCTGAAGGCCAGAAAAATCCCTACCGGTAAGCCTTTCCGACTAACGTCCTGGATGCGGCATGGTTGCCACATATGCCCGAGTGGATCGACTGCAGGATCTGCTTGACCACCTCGGTGGTGATGCAACTCATGAGGACACCGGATGCGCTCCTTCGGTATAGGTCTTCTCCGACTAGTAGAAAGCTTTTGCTTCGACACTTGATTTGTTCGGCTTGACTGCGATCATTTGGGAGTTTGTCATCCAAGAGAAATTTGATAATAGGGGCCCGCCAGTCTTGACATATGTGCAGCACCTCGTCTGTAGCCAGGGTAGGTTCGCCTCCCGACTGCTCCGGCGCCGGTTTCTTCTTGACTGATGGCTCCATAAGTTGCTCGACAAAGATTACAGTCGGAACTGCTTCTCGCTTGGATCCCATATTTGCCAGTTCGTCTGCCGCGTCATTGTATTGGCGCAGGACATGTGTGATCTCCAGCTTGACGAACTTGTTTTCTAGCTTGCGGACCTCCTGACAGTATGCCACCATGGTATCGTCGAGACAAGTCCAGTCCTTTATGACTTGGTTTACCACCAGTTGAGAATCCCCGCGCACAACTAGTCGACATATGCCGAGTGATATAGCAATCCGGAGCTCGTGGATAAGTGCCTCGTACTCGGCGACATTGTGGGAAGCCGGGAAGTGGATTTGTAAAATGTACATGAGTTTTTCGCCGGTGGGGGATGTCAATATGACTCCAGCCCCGGCGCCGGCGATCCGTAGGGAACCGTCGAAGTACATTGTCCAGTACTCTAGCTTCACTATTAATGTAGGCAGTTGGACTTCTGTCCACTTGGCCACGAAGTTGGCTAGAGCTTGTGATTTAATTACTATCCGTGGCTGAAAGGTGATGTCGAACGCCATCAACTCAAGTGCCCATTTAGCGATTCGGCTGGTGGCCTCGCGATTATGAAGGACATCCCCGAGTGGAAACGATGTAACCACCGTGACTTGATGTGCTTGGAAGTGGTGCACCTACTTCTGGACTGTGATGAGTAGGCCATATAACAGCTTCTGGACCTGCGGATATCTTGTCTTCGAGTCGGCAAGTACCTCGCTGACAAAGTAAACTGGCCATTGTATTTTCTGGATGTGACCCTATTCGGATCGTTCGACCACCAGCACCGTGTTGACTACCTAAGTGGTTGCCGCTAGATATAGCATTAGCGGTTCTTGGGGCATAGGTGACGCCAACACGAGAGGTGATGTGAGAAATTGTTTGAAGTCTTTGAAGGCTTGTTGGTCGTCCGGAGTCCATTGGAAATTGTCTGCCTTTTTGAGTACCTTGAAGAAGGGCATACCCCGTTCGCCTAGTCGGGAAAAAAATAGGCTGAGTGCCGCCATGCAGCCTGCCAACTTCTGGACGTCCTTCTGGTTAGCCGGGGGAGCCATGTTCGTTATGGCATTGACTTTCTTCGGGTTTGCCTCGATGCCACGATGCAAGACGATGAAGCCAAGTAACTTGCCGGATGGCACTCCGAAGGCGCATTTTTTTGGGTTCAACTTCATCTTGAATCGTCGAAGATTTTGGAAGGTTTCTTCGAGGTCAGCGATGAGGTCTTCTTTGGACTTGGTCTTGATCACCACGTTGTCGACGTAGGCTTCCACGTTGCGTCCGATCTGAGTGTGCAGACACCGCTGAATTGCCCTTTGATAGGTTGCTCCAGCATTTTTCAAACCGAACGGCATTGTGATGTAGCAATACGCTTCAAACAGCATGATGAAAGATGTCTTTAAGAAATCTTCCTCCCTCAAGCTGATTTGATGGTATCCCGAGTAGCAGTCAAGAAAGCTGAGTAGGTCGCACCCGGCCGTGGAATCTACCACCTGATCTATCCTAGGAAGGCCAAATGGGTCTTTGGGGCACGCATTGTTGAGATCGGTGTAGTCGACGCACATGAACCATTTACTGTTTTTCTTCCAGACCAAAACTGGGTTTGCTAGCCAGTCCGGGTGATAGACCTCCTTGATGAACCCGGCTGCGAGGAGCTTGGTGATCTCCTCCCGAATAGCATCCTTGCGGTCTTGAACAAAGCGCCGCAGCCGTTGTTTGACTGGCTTGGTGTCTGTCTTTACATTGAGGGCGTGCTCGATCACCTCCGTTGGTACGCCCGGAATGTCGGACGGTTTCCACGCAAATATGTCCTTGTTGGCTTGGAGGAAGGTGACGAGCGCGTCTTCCTATTTGGGGTCGAGTCCGGTCCCGACTAGGGCAGTCTTGGAGGGCTCGGAAGGGTCCTGGGGGATCTTCTTCGTGTCAGAGTCCACTGAAATTCCCGACTTCGCCGCCTTTTTTGCTGGAACATGTTCTTGCTCAACTTCAGCTGTGGCGGCTTGCCGGATGCTGTTGTGCTCGACTACTGCCTCTTGTGATTGAGCCAGTTCGCAACTCTCCTTATCGCAGGTGAAAGCTTACTTGGCGTCGCTGCGGAGGGAGAGGACTCCTGTTGGCCTAGGCATCTTGAGCACCATATATGTATAGTGTGGTATCGCCATAAATTTGGTGAGTGCCGGTCGTCCGAGTATCGCATGGTATGCAATCTCAAAGTCGGCGATCTCAAAGCAGACGTTTTCCGTGCGGAAGTTATACCGTGTGCCGAAGGTTACTGGCAATGTGATCTGCCCGAGTGGAGTTGATGACACGCCGGGAATTATCCCGTGGAAGGGCGCAGTGCTCGGCCATAATTCTGAACGAGAAATCATCATCTCATCCAAAGTCTTCACGAATAAAATGTTGAGCGCGCTGCCTCCGTCGATAAGGGTTTTCTTCAGCCTGATATTTCTGACGACCGGGTCCAGGACGAGTAGATAGCGTCCTGGGTGTGAAATCCGATCTGGGTGATCTGCGCAGTTGAAGGTAATGGCAATCTCCGACCAACGCAAGTACTGGGGGGTGTCCGTCGTAGAGACCATGTTGATGTCACGCACTGATAGCTTCTGTTTGCTCTTGGACTTGTACGCGAGCGACCCTCCAAAAATGTGATTGAGCTCGGCTTGGGGATCTTGAAAATCATCAGTTGGACCCGAGTCTGGCTTGTCCTTGTCTTTGTCGGTGCCAGACGATGAAGCCTGCTCGGAGGCAAACTTCTTGAGCATGTAGCAGTCTTTGGCCGCGTGCTTGCCCTTGGGATGGAAGGGGCATGGCCCACTCATGACTTTCTGGTAGTCGTTGTTCCGGTGGGGCTGCGATCGAGTGTGCTCCATATTGGCCACCTCGTTGTCCGACTTCCGCTTGCAGCTGCCGGACTTGTTTTGAGACGGCTCGTTGTCGGCTTTCGCCTTCTGGTCTTTCTGTCGGGACTCCTTCTTCTCGTCGAGGGCCTCTGCAACCGCTTCAGCTGAGTCAGCGTATTTGTTGGCCATGTCAAAAAGATCCCGGACAGAGGGTGGTGGCTTCCGAGTGAATTTTGCGATGAATGGGGCATCCTTTACTCCCTTGCGGAAGGCGGCGATGACGGCCTCGTCTCGGACCATTGGGATCTTGTTGCGCTTCTCGGAAAATCTCTTGATAAAATCTCGTAGAGACTCGTTCTTCTTCTGGTGTAGTTGATACAAATCATGTTCAGAAGATGGCCTCTCGTAGGTTCCCTGAAAATTAGCGATGAACCGCTCCCTGAGTTCTCCCTAGGAACCGATCGACCGCCTCGGGAGCCCTGTCAGCCATGTCCTCGACGAGTCGGCTAGGGCGACCGGGAGGTAGTTAGCGATGGCTTTGCTGTCGCCCCCAGCAGGTCGAATTGCCAGGGTATATACGGTGAGCCAGGAATCGGGATTTGTTTTGCCGTCATACTTTTCAATCCCTGTGGGCTTAATACCAGTCAGCCAATCGACGTCCTGTAGCTCCCGTGTGAAAGTAGGAATGCCTTCATCTTCATGAGGGCTTGGGCTTCAACCACGGCAGATAAACCGCTCGTGATGGAGACCGAAGTGCTCATTTTCGTCCTCCAGTCGGCGGCACTCATCCTCTTCTCGTTCGTGGCGCCGGGCGTTGATGATGTGGCGAAGGTTGTGTTGTAGGTGTCCTCGAAGATCTTGGTTGGGCCGGCGGTCATACTGGTGACGGCGCCGGTTGTCGTTGTTGGTGTTGCCGAGTGACGTTTGCCTTGACTCCTCGCGTGGCCGACTGGAGCTGGCCACCCGGTGACGTGCTGATGTGGATGAGCCCGCTGCTGGAGATCCCAACCAATTAGTCGGTGTCACGGTGTCGCCCGATTGCTGTTGTTGTTGATGGCAGGCAGCAGCCGTGATCATCGCCTTGATCTCGGCGATAGTTGCGGTGGCCTGGTGATCAGGCCCAAGCTAGAGCGTGTCTAGCAAGGTTGCGGCAACCACAACATTCTGTTTTGGCGTGACGAAAACATCGTGATCGCCGACTTTAGTCTGGAGAATCTGCTGCTGGGCTGCTCGCCCAGCCTTGCGTAGCCCGTCATTGCGAGCCTCGCGATCAGCCTCCTCCTATTGTCGTAGTCGACACGCCTCCTCCTGTTGCTCCTCTTGTAGTCGGCGCACCTCGGGTGGTGGTGTTGAGGCCATAAAGATCTCGCGGGGAAGGAGGAAACTCACCAAACTGGAGTCCGAACTAGCGTTCGAACCGTTATCCGACTTGGAATCGGGCTCCGAGTAGTTTATTGGAGTAAGAACGACTCCGACCTCTCTAGATCCAATCTGAAACGGTGCTTGGCCGTGTCCAAACTGAATCGCAGGAGATCGGGTCTGCTGCGCGGGATGTAGATTCGCAGCAGCGCCGAATCTGTGTGGGAAACCGACGATCTCCCCTATTCTTGGCCCAACCCGGGCTGGCTCAAGGCCTAGCGCAAGTCGGACGCCGAAGGAGACAGTTGTCCCAATTCTCGGCGAGGTAAAGGACTGCCGCAGTAGATCGTTGAAGGAGATTGCGGTGTCCTGTGGGCCGACTGGTTCCTCGGCCGGCTGGATTGAATCTGCTTCGGCCAAGGTGAGGTTGCCGATCTGGTCGGCAACGAAATCGAGGCTTTCGAAGGAAATTGTGTCTCCAAGGGAGAACTTGTTGCCGTCGACTCCGCTAGTTGGATCCATTGAATTTGTTGATGAAGAAATCACCGGAGCCCCTACCCGGCGCGCCAACTGTCGATGTTTTACACCGGCAATAAAACTATAGGGCTACTCGGCGAGGGGAAACTCAATGGATTGCAAAGGAACTCAAAGAAATTTATACTGGTTTAGGCCCTCAATGTGAGATAATACCCTACGTCAAGTTGTGGTGTTATTCCTCTGAGATGTTTGTCGATTGATGATCTTGTGATCTCATGCCCCTTGAGAGGCGCCCTGCCTCCCCTTATATACTGGGGGACAGGGGTACATGATTAGGATCCTAGCCGGATACGGCCAAGGGATTTCCCTCTTAGAGATAGAAACTTATCCGACTAAGACTGTTTTCCTTATCATACAAGGTAAAGCCTGCCGGGTGCTATCTTATCTCTAATTACATAATTCGGCCCATCCTCTATCTGAGTGGCCCATATGCTAGTGGTGAGGTACCCGGGGCCCATGGCCTCCACATGCGTCGGCCAAGGTGAGATCGCCGAATTGATTGGCGATGAAGTCGAGGCTTCCGAAGGTTATTGTGTCTCCAGGGGAGAACTTGCCCCCATCGACTCTTGTTGTTGGATCCATCGAGCTTGTAGATGTGAAACTCGCCAGAGCCCCTACCTAGCGCACCAATTGTTGATGTTTTACACCGGCAATATAACAATACGGCTACTCGGTAAGGGGAAACTCGGTGGATTGCAAAGGAACACAAGGAGATTTTATACTGGTTCAAGCCCTCGAGGTGAGGTAATACCCTACGTCCAGTTGTGCTGGTATTCCTTTGAGGATTTGTGTTGATCAATGATCTCGTGCCCTCAAGGGGCGCCCTTCCTCCCTTTATATACTGGGGGACTAGGGTACAAGGTAAGAATCCCAGCCGGAAATGGCCAAGGGATTTCCTTCTTAGAGATACATCTTACCCTACTAAGATTGTATATTCCTTTTTGTACAAGGCAAAATCTACCGGGTGCTATTATATCTCTAACTCAAGACTCGGCTTATCCTCTATCCGAGTGGTCCATATGCTTGTGATGAGGTACTCGGGGCCCATGGCCTCCACACCCACCCTTTGTCCGAGTGGCTGTAATTGCCTTCCTTAAGGTACCCGGGGCCCATGGCCTCCACAGTAGCCCTTGAGACCTTCATAGTTGAGTTACAGCTCAAGCCAAATGCTTGTCCTCCATGGAGAAGAAATCCCGAGTGCCTTGCTCCCGAGTACTCTTTGTCCAAGTGCTTCTTCTCCCGAGTCTTGCTTCATGTCAGCTGGCAATGAGGCTATGAAGGGCTTCATGGAAAAATCTGAATAGTATGCACTGAATAGGTGCACCAATTAGGTGTAACCCCTGACTTTGTGCTTAATTCAGAAACAATTAAACATAAAGTGAAAGATCTTTAACCTTTAAGTCTTTCCCGAGCGATATGTTTCTTAGAAATTGGACTCTTCAGCCAACGATTGACTGGAATTTTGCTCATGACAATTTGGCTAAGCATGTAAGCCGTGTTTCACTATGGACCCAAGCCCAAGGCATGATAAGGTGTACTTGAGAGATACCTGCATCTTCAATTTTAATGGAGACCAGCTATTGATCCTTATAAGGATATATCCTCAATACCTTAAAATAATCAAGATACCCGAATGTATACACCCGGCTATAGGCTTAGCATGAAGTGTATCAGATTATTTAATTGGATCTTGTAAAATAGCACATTCATTGCAATTTTAACACGACCAGCGGGCGACCCAATAGGGCATGCTATTTAAGAACTCATATCTTTGGCCTACTACTGAATCAGCCAGCCCAAACTGACATACCCAGCGCAGCCCATAAAATTGGCATCCCTCACATGTCTGAACAATGTCACTGGCGTCGATAACCACAGTTAGCCAAAGGAATCCTTGTCTGCAAGCCTTTCCGACTTATGTTCTGGATGCAGCATGGTTGCCACAGATGCTTGAGTAGATAGATTGTAGGATCTGCTTGCCCTCCTCAGGTGTGGCATAGTGCATGAGAACTCCGGATGCACGTTGACAATATGGGTCTTCTCCGACTATGATAAAGCTTTGCTCCGTCGCTTGATTTACTTAGCTTCGCTGCAATCTTTAGGAAGTTTGTCTTCTAGTAGGAATCAAATGATTGGGGTCTTCCAGTCTTGAAAAATGATGAGCACCTCCATAGGTTCTGGGTTTGGTGCTACCTCCGACTGAAAGCTCCAGTAGTGGCTTCTTTCCTTGTTTTGGCCAAATAAGTACCTGAACGTTGTGCTAGTGTAGGATTCGGCTAGCGACCCTCTTGGGGCATAACCAACTTGGCAAAATTGTAGCCGAATAAGGTACCCGAAACTCATAGGATTTGGCTGGTGACCCTCAAGGGGCGTACCCTACCCAACAGAGAATCATGGCCAAATAAGATACCCGAACCTTGCATTAGCATAGGATTCGGCTGGCGATCCTCATGGGGCATACCCTACCCAGTAGTGTAGTACCTGAGCCCTGACTAGTGCCGGAGGTCGGTTATTTGCCCCCACGGGGCATACCAAGGTAAAGGTGACATCCATGTCCCGACTGGCGCAAGTACTCAGTCTGTAGCCCTTGTGGAGCATTCCGAGTGATTCTTGAAGTGTTGCACTCTAAGTGTATCATGGCAGATTGGTCCAGCCCCTGAGCGTAGGAGATTGTGGAGGCCATGGGCCCCGGGTACCTCATCACAAGCATATGGGCCACTCGGGTGGAGGATGGGCCTAGCCTTGTAATTAATGATATGGTAGAACCCGGCAGACTTTGCCTTGTATAATAAGGAATATACAGTCTTAGTCGGGTAGGTTATATCTCTAATAGGAGATCCCTTGGTCATAATTTGGCTGGGACTCCTATCTTGTACCCCTGTCCCCCAATATATAAGGGGAGGCAGGGCGCCCCCTGAAGGCAAGAGCTCATAGAAGCAAACATACATCCTCAAAGGAATACACCACAATTGGACGTATGGTATTACCTCAGCTCGAGGGCCTGAACCAGTATAAACCTCCCTGTGTTCCTTTGCAGTCCACTAAGTTTCGATCCGATGAGTAGCCCTATATTCTCATTGCCGGTGTAAAACATCGACAGTTGGCATGCCAGGTAGGGTCTTCGGCAAGATCTACATCCGCAAACTCGATGGATCCAGCAACCAGAGTTGACGGCGGCAAATTCTCCCTCAGTGATACAATCTCATTTGAAAGCCTCGATTTCTTCACTGACATGTTCGGCAATCTCACCTTGGCCGACGCAGATCTAATCCAACCGGCCAAGGAACTAGCCGACTCCACGCCAGTCGGCCCACAGGACGCTGCAGCCACCCTCGTCAATTTGCTACGGTGATCTACCACCTGCCCGGGTCTAGGACAACTCTCTCCTTCGGCGTCCGACTCATGCTCGGCCTCGAGCTAGCTCGGGTCAGGCTAGGAAGGGGAGAGATCATCAATCTCCCATGCAGACTCAGCAACGCTGCGGATCTACATCCCACACGGCAGACCCGATCCCCTATGCTTTAGTTTGGACATGGCCCAGAGCCATTCCAGATTGGATCTAGGGAGGTCGGAGTCGTCCTTACCCCGATCAACTACTTGGATTCTGACTCCAAGTCAAACAATGGTTTGAACACCAGTTTAGACACCAGTCTAGCGAGTTTCCTTCTGCCCCGAGAGATCTTCATGGCTTCAACCCCTTCACTGGAGGTGTGCCAACTACAAGAGCAGCAACAAGAGGAGGCACGCTGACTACGGCAACAAGAGGAGGCCGATCGCGAGGCTCGCAACGACGAGCTACGCAGGGCTGGGCGAACTGCTCAGCAACAGATCCTCCAGACTAGAGTCAGCGATCATGACGTCTTCATCACACCTCAACAGAACGTCATGGCCGCTGCAACCCTGCTGGACACACTCCAACTCGGGCCTGATCATCAGGCCACCCCGACTATCGCCAAGATCAAGGCCATGATTATAGCTGCCGCATGTCAGTAGCACCAGCAGTCAGGCGAAACACTTATACCGACCAACCGGCCGGGTTCTCCAGCGGCAATCTCATCCACATCGGCACGACGCCGGGCAGCTGGCTCAAGTCCGCCGCACGCAGAGTCACGCCAGACATCACTCGGCAACACAAACAACAACAATCGGCGGTGCCCCCAGAACGATCGCCAGTTCAACTAAGACCTCTAAGTCTGACTGCAACGTGATCTCTACCAAGACATTAATGCTCGGTGCCGTCAACGCGAAGACGATGAGCGACACTGACTGGAGGATGATGAGCAGCGCTGACTGGAGGACAAGCACGAGTGTTTTGGTCTTCACCACGAACAGTTTAACCATCGTGGTTGGAGCCAGAGCCCTCATGAAGATGAAGGCATACCATCCTTCACCCAGGAGCTACAAGACGTCGACTGGCCGTCGGGCTTCAACCCTACGGGAATCAAGAAGTACGATGGCAAGACTAACCCCGAGTCCTGGCTCACTGTATATACTTTGGCGATCCGTGCCGCCGGAGGTGATCATAAAGCCATGGCTAACTACCTCCCGGTCGCCCTGGCCGACTTAGCGAGGACATGGCTAACAGGGCTCTCGAGGTGATCAATTGGCTCCTGGGGGAACTCTGGGAACGCTTTATTGCCAACCTTCAAGGGACTTACGAGCGGCCGTCTTTCGAGCACGATCTATATCAGCTGCACCAGAGGAAGAATGAGTCTCTCCGTGAGTTCATCAAAAGGTTCTCCAAGAAGCGCAATTCCATCCCCATGATCAAGGATGAGGTCATCATCACCGCCTTCCGCAAGGGAGTCAAGGACGCCCCGTTCATCGTGAAATTCACTCGGAAGCCGCCAACCTCTATCAAGGCCCTCTTCGATATGGCAAACAAATACGCCGACTCGGCCGAAACGGTTACAGCGGCCCTCGACGAGAAGAAAGAGTCCCGACAGAAGGACCAAAAGGCCAAAGCCGACAACGAGCCATCGCAGAACAAATCCAACAGCCGCAAGCGGAAGTCGGACAACGAGGTGGCCAACATGGAGCAGACCCGGTCGCAACCCCCAAAAAACAACGAGTACCAGAAGGTTATGAACGGGCCTTGCCCCTTTCATCCCAAGTGCAAGCATGCAGCCAAGGACTGCTTCATGCTGAAGAAGTTTGCTTCTGAGCAGGCTTCGTCATCTGGTGCTGACAAGGACAAAGACAAGCCAGATTCAGGCCTAGCCAACGATTTTCAAGATCCCCAGGCCAAGCTCAACCACATCTTTGGAGGGCCATCTGTGTATGAGTTCAAGAGAAAGCAGAAGCTTACGACACACGACGTCAATGCGGTATCTACAGTAGATGCCCCCTAGTATTTGCGCTAGTCAGAAATGTCCATCACATTCAACGGCGCAGACCATCCAGATCAGGTTTCACACCCGGGACGCTACCCACTCGTCCTGGACCCGGTCGTCAAAAATATTAAGCTGAAGAAGGTCCTCATAGATGGAGGCAGCGCACTTAACATCCTCTTCGCCAAGACCCTGGATGAGATGAAGATCCCTCGTTCAGATCTGCGGCTGAGTACTCGAGGCTTCGTTAAGGCACACCTACACCTAGGAGATCATGTTGGAGCTGGTTCCCACATAATGAGGGTCCATTACGTCAAGGAGCCCTTTCACGGACTCGGTGAGGATCTCCCATGACTCCTTGACGACTTTTATCTCCTCTGCAAAAGCTTGAAACTGGATTTGGACATTGGCTCTAGCAGCTACCCAGGTTCATCGGCAAGTAAACTTGTTAGGCAAAACTACAGACGGAGTACTTAATGGATTGGTCAAGATCATTGTCAGAGCAGACACTTACTTTCGTAGTCGGCCTCCCATTTGGCTTTGGCCTTCTTCAGTTCAACTTTCTCTCTCTCGAGCTTGGTGTTGGCCTTCTCCAAGTCGGCCTTGTCTTTCTCGAGCTCAGCTTTGGCCTTCTCGGCCTCCTTTAGCTTGGATTCCCCCTCTGTTCAGGTCTTCACCTCAGCTTCGAGGGCTGCACATCAGAGTGGTCAAGAACTCGAGACTGCAGTTAGGACACAACTAGGCAGTCAGGAAACAACAAAGTTGGAGAAATATGCATGGGATTTAGTCAAGAAGACAAATACGGAAGACTTACTTCTGATCTTCTTGGCCAGAGCCCAATTCTCATCCCTGAGCTGATCAATGACTCACCTCAGCCAAGTCTCCCTCTCCTGGCTCAACCGCTCCAATTCAGTCTTCGAGGTCTGGAGCTGGCCTAATTGCTGGAGTTGGGGGCAAGCTGGGTCAGGACCACATTCATCTTCTCCGAACAGTCGATGATCTTCTGCTCGGGGTAAGAGCAGAGCAAAGCAGAGTCAAGTGTCAGCATACTTATACAAGGAAGACTGACAAAAACTCAGCATGGTGAAAATCATACCTGGACCGCCCGGGACGCGGCAATTGCGGTGCGAAGCAAGACTTCACGCTCCCCCTCTACTGCCACTTCATCGTGCTTGTAACTCTTTGCAGTTCCATTAGGGCTACCTAGCGGAATGTCCTCGGGTATTTGCGGGGAGGAGCCTCAAGCCTGGGGAGGTCCAGCCCTTCTGAAGATGACGACAACGATGGCGATAGCGATGGGGTCCTGGCCCCCAACTCGGCGGCTGTTGGGGCTTCAGGGATAAGCTCAGGGGCTGGAGCGACATCTTCAACATTAGCACCTTGGTCGGCCAATGTCGGCGGCTCTGTAGTCTGGACAATCTTAGTTTCTGCAACTGAGACGGCCACCGGTTCAGCAGATACGCTCGCTGGCGATGGTTTGGCTGGGGCCGGCTCGACAATAGGAGCAGCTGGTGTGGTCTCTTTGAGATCAATATTGGCCCATTTCTTGCATGAAGAGCTAAGTATGAACACACCACAATGCTGGACGAGACTTTTGGAAGACTCAAAGTCACATACCTCTTGGAGAATTTGAGCCTGCATCCGGGGGCTCCTAATGTTAGCGGAGGACTTCTGTCGGCTGTCGGGCTGGACAGCGTGGCAGTCGGTGGTGGCGTTTTTGTCCTGGTTGGCCCTGCTCCTGGTGCGGCCAGCTAGGATGCTTAGGTACTCGACGGTGCCATCCTTGGGCCCGATGTTGCTGAGCCCGGCGGCGCTTGACCCGACCTTGTACTTGGCGGCGCTCTTCTTGGGCTCAATGATGCTAAGCCTGACTGCGCTGGTCCTAGTCTGGGACTCAGTGGCCTGGGAGCTGTACTGGCGGTGTCTTTGATTCTTAGACTCCCAGTTGCGGCACTCGGCCTGATAATCTTCTCCTTGCCCTGATCTTCAACAGGTCTCATCCCGGCTCTCATGGAGTTAGGCTGGGCAATAGAAGGACTTAATGGCCTCTTCTTCTTTGACTTCACGGCCGATAAAGTTTGGGAGTTGTCATCGAACTCCTCACATGACTGCAAGCAGTTCAACAACACATATTACACATTGCGGAGCAATCTTGGGCATATATCTACAAGCACTCATCACAGATGGATAACAGGTTAATATCAGTGAAAGTTACCTTTGGGCACGGCCTCTTCAGGCTGTAAGTAGCCAGGGACCATTTTGAGTCTTTGATTTTGACACCCCGCTTTTGAAGAAATCCAGCGGGATGTCAGTCACCTTGTCCTTGTCCATCAGGTCAGGATACTCCCAGCTGGGATCACCTCTACCCTTATAGTCCCAGCCGAAGTGACACCTCAACTTCAGCGGCCTGATGCACCGAGTCAAGAAACGTCTGGCCACCCATGGACCAGTCAGCCCGGCGCTCTTCAGCTTCTCAATCTTTTCAATCAGTATATGAACTTGGCCCATTTCTTCAAAGGTGGGCACCGATGACCAGTTGGGCACAACCACCGGGGACAAACCCATAAAAGAGGGGAGGCTTGGTTCAAGATCGGAACAATAAAACCACTCCCTATGCCAACCTTTGAGAGAAGTTGTCAAGGGGACTTGGATATAAATCTTCTTCATCTCACTCCTGAGTTGAATACCGACCCCCCAATCACTTGGACCTTGCTCTTGGAGGGCTGGGGTTTGATGTGGAACAGATGTCTGAACAAATTCAAATGGGGTTCCACACCCAGGAAAGACTCACAAAGAGTCACAAATATAGAAATTTGAAAGATCGAGTTGGGATTCAGATTCACCAACTTGAGTTCATAGAAGGCAAGAAGTTGGTGGAAGAACTCGAAAGATGGTAGAGAAAGACCCCGGTTGAAAAAAGAGGCGAAAACAACGGTCTCACCAGCCTGGGGCTCCGGAACCGATTCACCTTCGGCCGAACGCCAATTGATGAGATCGCGGCTTTGCAATCTCAGCTACTTCTCCAGAAGCTTCAGCTTAGCCAACCCGCAATCCAAAGTTGACCAAGTCTCGTTCGATGCCTCCAGGAAATCTGAGGCCCTCGGCATGGTTAAGGGCAAAAAGATTTGGCGGAAATGTTGCTGGGGGCTTGAAATGGGGAAGTGGGATTGCCCGAGTTTCAATGGGGAAGAGCAAGCAATAGCGAACCCTAGCGAGGCGGGAGGCGAAATTTCGGTGCGAAGGCTGGAAGACGAAACGATTGGTGGATTAGAGAAGATGAAGGAATCATTTCTCTCTCTCCCCACCTTTTATAGCGCCGGTTCTGATTCGTGGGCTTGGGCTTACAAAGTCGGTACTAGGCCACCAAGATATGAGTTTCTATAGTATCACGCTCAATGTGGGCCACTCGCTGGCTGTGTTAAAATCACAGTGCTAGTGCTACCAACAGGAACCGATGAGGTAATCAGATATGCTTCATGAAGGCCTAATTGCTGAACACATGTGTTCGGGTATCTTTATTTCCACTAGGTATTGAGGATATATCCTTACAAGGATCATGAGCTTGTCTTCATCAAAATTGGATTAAATTTCATAAAGTGGTGCTCGGCCTACATGCTTGGCCAACATTTGCCATGAGCAAATATTCTTCTAGCCGACATGATGCTGAAGAGTCTAACTTCTGAGTAGGGCACTACTCGGGAAAGACTATAAATATTTCTTCCAGTTGACATGAAGCTGAGGAGTCTAGCTTTCGAGTGGGACGCCACTCGGGAAAGACTATAAACACCTTCTCCAGCTGACATGAAGCTAAAGACTCTCATATACGAGTGGCATGCTACTCGGCAAAGACTATAAATCATTTCCGGTTGACATGATACCGAAGAGTCTCATATACCAATAGTATACTACTCAGGAAAGACTACAAGGTTAAAGATCTTTGACTTTATGTTTAATTGTTTCACAATTAAGCACAAAGTCAGGGGCTACACCTAATAGGTGTGCCTATTCAGTGCACACTATTCATACTTCTACATGGAGCCCTTCATAGCCTTGCTGCTAGCTGACATGAAGCAGGACTCAGGAAGAAGAAGCACTCGGACAAAGAGTACTTGGAAGCAATGCACTCGGGCAATCTTTACCGTGGAGGATGAGCACTCGGCATCAGCTATGACTCAACTATGAAGGTCTTAGGGGCTGCTGTGGAGGCCATGGGCCCTGGGTACCTCATCATAAACATATGGGCCACTCGGCTAGAGGATGGGCCTAGCCTTGTAATTAGAGATACGGTAGAACCCGACAGACTTTGCCTTGTATAATAAGGAATATACAGTCTTAGTCAGGTAGGTTATATCTGTAAGAGGAGATCCCTTGGTCGTAATTCGGTTGGGACTCCTATCTTACCCTTGTCCCCCAGTATATAAAGGGAGGCAGGGGGCCCCCTGAGGGCAAGAGTTCATAGAAGCAAACATACTGTCGATGTTTTACACCGGAAATAAAACTATAGGGCTACTCGGCGAGGGGAAACTCAATGGATTGCAGAGGAACTCAAAGAAATTTATACTGGTTCAGGCCCTCGATGTGAGGTAATACCCTACGTCCAGTTGTGGTGTTATTCCTCTGAGGTGTTTGTCGATTGATGATCTTGTGATCTCCTGCCCCTTGAGGGGCGCCCTGCCTCCCCTTATATACTGGGGGATAGGGGTACATGATAAGGATCCCAGCCGGATACGGCGAAGGGATTTCCCTCTTAGAGATAGAAACTTATCCCACTAAGACTGTTTTCCTTATCATACAAGGTAAAGCCTGCCAGGTGCTATCTTATCTCTAATTACATAATTCGGCCCATCCTCTATCCTAGTGGCCCATATGCTGGTGGTGAGGTACCCGGGGCCCATGGCCTCCACAGTAGCCCCTGAGACCTTCATAGTTGAGTCACGGCTAATGCTGAGTGCTCATCCTCCATGGTGAAGATTGCCCGAGTGCAATGCTCCCGAGTACTCTTTGTCCGAGTGAGTCTTCTTCCCGAGTCCTGCTTCATGTCAGCTGGCAGCGAGGCTATGAAGGGCTTCATGGAGATATATGAATAGTGTGCATCAAATAGGCGCACCTATTAGGTGTAGCCCCTGACTTTCTGCTTAATTGTGAAGACAATTAAATATAAAGTCAAAGATCTTTAACGTGGAAGTCTTTCCCGAGTAGTATACTACTGGTATATAAGACTCTCCGGTATCATGTCAACCGGAATAAACTTTATAGTTTTGCCGAGTAGGGAACTACTCGTATGTAGGACTCTTCAATTTCATGTCAGTCGGAATGTGTGTTTATAGTCTTGCCGAGTAGGATGCTACTCGTATATGGGACTCTTCAGCGTCATGTCAGCTGGAAAGGGGGGTTTATAGTCTTTCCTGAGTGGCGTCCCACCCAGTGGTTAGACTCCTCCGTGTCATGTCAGCGGGAATGAGAAATTTATAGTCTCTCCCAAGTAGTGCACTACTCGAAAGTTAGACTCTTCAGCATCATGTCGGCTGGAATAATGTTGCTCATGGCAACTATTGGCCAAGCGTGTAGGCTAAGTACCACTTTTATGAAAATAAATCCACGACGTG
The DNA here is from genome assembly GCA_003991445.1 of Oryza meyeriana var. granulata. Classification (NCBI taxonomy): domain Eukaryota; kingdom Viridiplantae; phylum Streptophyta; class Magnoliopsida; order Poales; family Poaceae; genus Oryza; species Oryza meyeriana. Next base: position 20,604 of record RYFJ01002386.1, read on the forward strand.
GTCAGGTGTACTCGAGGAAGATACCTGCATCCCCAATTTTAATGAAGACCAGCTTATGATCCTTGTAAGGATATATCCTTGAGACCTGGTGGATAAAACAAATACCCAAACATATATGTTTTGCAATAAGGCTCTCATGAAGCATATCTGTTTACCTCATCAGCTCCTGTTAGTAGCACCAGCACTATAATTTCAACTCAACCTGTGGGTGGCCCACATGGAGCATGCTACTGTAGGAACTCATATCTTGGTGGCCCAGCACCGACTGTGTAGGCCCAAGCCCATTTAGTCGGCGCAGGCTCTATAAAAAGTGGGGAGAGAGAAAAAGATTCCTTCATCTTCCCCAAATCAGCCAATCGTTTCGTCTTCCGTCTCCACGCCCAAATTTCACCTTTTGCTCGGCTAGGGTTAGCTACTGCTGCTGTTCCCCACTCGAACTCGGGCGCTTCCAATCCACTTCATCTGTTCCAAGCCCCCAATTCGCCTTTCCCCCAAATCTTTCCGCTCCCAACCATGCCGAAAGCCTCGGATCCTGCGGGTGCGCTGGAGAATGCTTGGCCCACTTCGGATTGTGGCTCAGTGAAACTGAAGCTACTGGAGAGTCAATTGAAGTTGCCCAGCCAGGAGGTGATCCGCTGGCGGCCGGCTAAGGGTGAGTCGGTCCCAAATCCCCAATCTGGCGAAACAGTAGTTTTTGCCTCTTTTTTTGATCGGTTTGTGGCCTTCCCTCTTCTGATTTCTTCCGCCGCATCCTTGACTTCTATGGGTTGGAGTTGGTGAATTTGAATCCCAAGTCGATTCTTCAAATCTCCATATTTGTCACTCTCTGCGAGTGCTTTTTGGGTGTGGAATCCCATTTTAATTTCTTCAGGCATCTGTTCCACATCAAACCCCAGCCCTCCAAGAATAATATCAATGTGATTGGGGGGGCTGGTCTCCAGATGAGGAGTGATAGGAAGAAAACATATGTTGATCTCCCCTTGAAATCTTCCCTGAAAGACTGGCACAAGGAGTGGTTCTATTGCGCAGATTTGGCTCCCTCCTTGCGTCCATTCACCAGCTTGCCACCGGTAGTTTTACCAAATTGGTCAGCAGATCCAACCTTTGAGGAGATGGGCCAAGTGCATCAATTGCTGGAGAAATTGGATAAGCTTAAAGAAGCTGGCCTGACCCGGCCTTGGGTGGCGCGGCGTTTCCTGACTTGGCGCATCCAGCCACTGAAGCTGAGGAGCGCGTTCAGCTAGGATTCCCAAGGCAAACTTGATCCTGACCGAGTAAGCCACGAGTCGGCCGATAAGTTCAAGGTAACCGAGACCCTGTTTGGTTACTTCTCCGACGGGGTGATCGAGACCGAGGACAATAAACGCCGGATTCCTGCTTATAGCTTCCTTAGGCGCCGCCCCAAGGTAATCTTTGTTCTTCATCTGTGGCGAATGCCAGTGGGTCTGTATCTATGATGCCCAGCATTATGTGATAGATGTTATAGAGTCTTCTGTAGGAATACGTGGAGTTCGATGAGGACTCCTGCCCGTTGTCAGCCGTTAAAATGAAGAAGAGGCCGAGGAGCCCTGTTGCTGCCCAACCCGACTCCAAGAGAGCCAGGAAAAAGCCCGTTCTATATCAGGGCGAAGGGGCCATGACGCTGCGTGTCGTGGTAGGAGGTATGAAGATAAAGGACACCACCGCCGCAGCACCTAGGCGATCATGTTCCAGGTTGAGACTAGTACAGCCGAGCTCAACATTGCCGAGCCCGACAAGAGCACCGCCGAGTACACGGTCTGAGCAGGTGCCGCCAAGCGGACGAATGCTCGAGTCGGACGCGCCGCCAACGGCCGCCTCGGTTCTACGCAGCAGCCGACTGATTCGCCAACTAGGCCGACAACCATGCGTAGCACTCCACCGGGACCCGGATCGCCCGGCGAGAGACTCATGTTCTCCAAGAGGTAAGCTGCTCTGGATCTTCTAAGATTCTTGTCTGTTGCAGTAGTATTTTGATATCTATCTTGCGATGCAGGAAGCGTGCCGACATCGATCTCAGGGAGACCACTTCGACCGCTCCCCTTGAAGAGCCCGTCCCAGCCGAGCCGGCGCCCGCGAGCGCACCCGCTGAACCGGAGGCTAGCCCAGTCACGGAGACTGAGGTGATCCCGACTGCGGGGCCGTTGTTGCTGCCCTAGCCCCTGAGTCGCCGCCCGCTGCAGAGGCCATTCCTGGAGCCCCCGAGTTGATCCTCGAGGCCGCGGGGGACGACGGCGTGGGGGCCAGGACCCCATCGCCGTCATGGTCGTCGTCGCCACTGGAGATCCCGAACCTTCCTCGGATTGAATCCCCTCCGCGTAGGTTCCCTGGACGTTCACCTAGACGGCGCCTGATGGAACCACGAGGAGGTTTAGACTCAAGGAGGCCGCGGTGAGAAGGGAACGTGAAAGCTTGCTCCACGCCGCCATTGCCGGGTCCGAGGGGGTTCAGGTATGATTCTTGCGGTGGAGTCCTAGTGGTCTTCCCGTTCCGATGTCTGACTGCGATGTTGACTTGTTCTCTCCTTGAGCAGAAGCTTGTTGATCGTAATGAGGAGATGACTAGGATCCTGGTCAAAATGGCCCCCCATCTCGCGGAATTAGAGCAGCTCCGGGCATTGAAGGCCCAGATGGAAGAGCGCCACGCGGGGAGGGAAGCCTGGCTGAAGGATGCCACCACCTAGCTCAGGGACGAAACTTGGGCCCGAGCCAGGAAGATTAGAGGTAAGTCTCCCGAATGTATCTTCCCAACTGAACCCTTGAAGTATTTCTCCAGCTGCGCTATTCCTGACTGCCCAGTTGTGTCTTGGCTGCAAGGTTGAGTTCTTGACTAATCTGTCATGCAGCCCTCGAAGCCAAGTTGAAGACCCGAACAGAGAGGGAATCCCGGCTGAAGGAGGCCAAGGAAGCCAAGGCCAAGCTTGAAAAGGGCAAGGCCGACTTGACAAAGGCCAACGCCAAGCTCGAACGGGAGAAGGCCGAGTTAGAAGAGGCCAACATCAAGCTCAGCGAAGAAAAAGCTAGACTGGAGAAGACCGTGGCTGAGTGGGAGGCTGATTACACGAGTAAGTCTCCATCCCGAAGTGATCTTAACCAATCCTTTAATCGTTCCATCTGTAGCCGTGCCTAACAAGTTTACTTGTCAATGGACCTGGGCAGACCTTAGAGCCAATGCCCAGGCCCAATACCGGTTTTACACAGAGGAGATAAGGGTCATCACGGAGTCACGGGAGGCCCTTGTCGGGTCCGTGAAAGGGCTCCTTGATCTGATGGATCCCAACCCTGTGGGAACCAGCTGCAGCCGAATCCCCAAAGTGGAGGCGCGTCTTGAGAATGCATCGAGTGCCCTGAAGAGGTACATGGATAAGCATGTCATTGCCGGCGTGGCCCAAACCCTAGCGATGACCAAATCAATCTACCTGAGGGCAGACATCGAAGCCATCGGGGAGGGGTTTGCCGAGGAGATGACGCCCAAGGAGGCGCTAGAGCTGATTGCCCGGGCAAGGCCGACTGCTGAGATAATCACCCGAGACTTGGGTCTATGAGAGCAACATATCATGTAGTCGGTATGTATAAACTTTTGTGGAAAACGTGTGTAAATATATGTGCAATGCTGCCAAGCTTTGAATTATTACTCAGTCGTCATTAGCTTTACTTGACTGTAGTCTACGCCGAGTTAGTCTGTCAGAACTTCATAAAATTGCTCAATGTAAAAACTGTACTCGGGCAAATGTGAGTCGTAGTAAGGCTTCATAATTGGAGTAAGACAGGCCCGTATATTATTGACAAAACACATATATACCTGTAGCCCCTGACTCACTACTCAGTTGATACAAGCGGCATAGTGAGTCAGAAACTGTACACATGAGAAATTATAAAGCTCAGGTGTAGAAAGGATGTAGCTGTTCTATATTCCATGAGTTGCTGACAAGGGCACTGTCTTCGGTCTTCATTCGGTAGGCACCTGGCCGCATGACGTCGGCTATAATGAACGGCCCTTCCCAGATTGGGGATAATTTGTGCATGTCTTTGGTGGTTTGTATTTTCCTCAAGACGAGATCCCCGACCAAAAAGGCGCGGCCACGGACATGGCGATTGTGGTAGCGACGTAGGCCTTGAAGATACCTTGCCGACTGGATTGTTGCGATGTCCCTTGCTTCTTCCAACTGATCTAGCTCGACTAGTCGGGTATTGTTTGAGACGTCTTCTGAGTAGGCCTGGAATCGTAGGGAGCTGAACTGTAACTCTGTCAGTAGCATAGCCTCGGCACCGTAGAACAAGAAGAAAGGGGATTGCCCTGTTGCCCAACTAACCGTGGTTCTGAGAGACCAGAGAACAAATGGGAGTTCTTGTACCCACCGGCCCGCGTATGGTTGTAGTCAGTTGAATATCCTGGCCTTGATGCCTTGTAAGACCATACCGTTGGCTCGTTCGACCTGCCCGTTGCTCCGCGGGTGTGCCACGGATTCATAGCAGACCTTGATACTGAAATCTTCACAGAAGTCTTGGAATACGCCGCTCGTGAACTAAGTACCGTTGTTGGTGATGATGCGGTTAGGGACCGCGAATCAGTATAGTATACTCATGAGGAAGTCCTTTGCTCGTGTTGCTGTTATAATTGCAACGGGTTTGGCCTCAATCCACTTGGTGAACTTGTCAACTACGATGAATAGATGTGTGAACCCTCCTGGTGCTTTCTTGAAAGGCCCGACCATGTCGAGCCCCCATACTGCGAATGGCCAAGAAATAGGGATAGTTTGGAGTTCCTGGCCTGGGAGATTTGTTTGTCTTGCATAGAACTGGCAACCCTCGCACTTGCGAACAATTTCTTTTGCGTTTGTTACTGCTGTGGGCCAGAAGAATCCCTGCTGATAGGCCTTTTCGACTAACGTCCTAGATGTGGCATGGTTGCCACATATGCCCGAGTGGATGGACTACAGGATTTGCTTGCCCTCCTCGGTGGTGATGCAACGCATGAGGACATCGGATGCACTCCTTCGGTATAGGTCTTCTCCTACTAGTAGGAAGCTTTTGCTTCGACGCTTGATCTGCTCGGCTTGATTGCGATCTTCTGGAAGTTCGTTGTCCAGGAGAAATTTGATAACAGGAGTCCGCCAATCTTGACATATGTGCAGCGCCACATCTATAGCCGGGGTAGGTTCGCCTCCCGACTGCGCCGGTGCTGGTTTCTTCTTGACTGATGGCTCCATGAGTTGCTCGACAAAGATTCCAGTCGGAACCACTTTTCGCTTGGATCCCATATTTGCCAGCTCGTCTGCCACATCATTGTATTGGCGCAGGACATGTGTGATTTCTAGCCTGTCGAACTTGTTTTCCAGCTTGTGGACCTCTTGACAGTATGCCACCATGGTATCATCGAGACAAGTACAATTTGTCATGACTTGGTTCACCACGAGTTGAGAATCCCTGCGCACAACCAGTCGACTTATGCCGAGTGATATAGCAATCCGGAGCCCGTGGATAAGTGCCTCGTACTCGGCGATGTTGTGGGAGGTCGAGAAGTGGATTTGTAGGACGTACTTGAGTTTTTCACCAGTGGGGGATGTTAATATGACTCCAGCCCCGGCGCCGCCGATCCGTAGAGAACCATCAAAGTACATTGTCCAGTACTCTAGCTTCGCTGTTGATGTAGGCAGTTGAACTTCTATCCACTCGGCCACGAAGTCGGCTAGAGCTTGTGATTTAATTGCTGTCTGTGGCTGAAAGGTGATATCGAACGCCATCAACTCGAGTGCCCATTTAGCGATTCGGCCGGTGGCCTCGCGATTATGATGGACATCCCCGAGTGGAAACGATGTGACCACCGTGACTTGATGTGCTTGGAAATAGTGCACCAGTTTCTGGACTATGATGAGTAGGCCATATAACAGCTTCTAGACCTACGGATATCTCGTCTTTGAGTCGGCAAGGACCTCGCTCACAAAGTAAACTGGCCGCTGAATTTTTTGGATGTGGCCCTATTCGGATCGCTCGACCACCAGCACCGTGCTGACTACCTGAGTGGTTGCCGCCAGATATAGCATTAGCGGTTCTTGGGGCATAGGTGACTCCAACACGGGAGGTGATGCAAGAAATTGTTTGAAGTCTTTGAAGGCTTGTTGGGCGTCCGGAATCCATTGGAAATTGTCCGCCTTTTTGAGTAGCTTGAAGAAGGGCATACTCCATTCGCCTAGTCGGGAAATAAATCGGCTGAGTGCCGCCATGCAGCCTGTCAGCTTCTGGACGTCCTTCTGGTTAGCCGGGGGAGCCATGTTCATTATGGCGTTGACTTTCTCCGTGTTTGCCTCGATGCCACAATGCGAGACGATGAAGCCGAGTAACTTGCCGGATGGCACTCCGAAGGCGCATTTTTCCGGATTCAACTTCATCTTGAATCATCGAAGATTTTGGAAGGTTTCTTCCAGGTCAGCGATGAGGTCTTCTTTGGACTTGGTCTTGATCACCACGTCGTCGATGTAGGCTTCCACGTTGTGTCCGATCTGAGTGTGCAAACACCGCTGAATTGCCCTTTGATAGGTTGCTCCAGCATTTTTCAAACCGAACAGCATTGTGATGTAGCAATACACTCCAAACAGCGTGATGAAAGATGTCTTTAAGAAATCTTCCTCCCTCAAGCTGATTTGATGGTATCCCGAGTTCAAGAAAGCTGAGTAGGTTGCACCCGGCCGTGGAATCTACCACCTGATCTATCCTAGGAAGGCCAAATGGGTCTTTGGCTATATTCTGCGACTGATTCCTCTGGCTTCTGTATTACTGATGTTAAGTCTATCAAACTCATCTCCTGACTTCCCATAAAGAAATACTTGTGGAATTGCTTTTCCAGATCGGCCCAACCTCGAACTGAGTTAGGTGGCAATGAAGAAAACCATGTAAAGGCCGATCCGGATAATGATAACGGGAAGAGTCTAACTCTCAAAGCTTCTACAGCCGATGCCTCTCCACATTGAGCCAAGAATCGGCTGACATGTTCCACTGTAGATACATCATCTTGCCATGAGAATTTGGAAAAGTCTGGTACTCTGTATCGGCGCGGAAACGGAACTCTATCAAACCAATCTGGATATGGATGCCGATACATAAACATTTCCTCCTTCGGTTTTAGACCGAATTGTTCTCTCATCATCTCTGTGATTCTTGCTGTCAAATCTTCTCTTGGATTTTCACCGTAATAACGCAGAGGTGGAGTTGATAGCCGATTCTGATTCTGATATTCCCTCGGATAATTGTACTCAGGGACAGCTCCTGGATAACTCTATTGATGCCCCCCATAGTACGCAGTTTGATGATATCCTTGAGGAATCCCATCTTGTTGCCCCCCGGGTATTTGAATCGGCTCCACTGCCTTCTTGATCAAGCTCTGTAATGTGTTCACCAATATCCCAGATTGATCAATCAATGCATGATGAACTGCCTCATTAACCATGTCTTGAAGTTCTGTGTCCCACCGGGTCAAAAACGTGTTGATTCAGCCGATAGGATATATTGTGATGATATGAAGATCGTGTCCCACCAGGCGTGCCAAAAATATGTTCGCACCAAAAACCGCCGGGATCTGCCAAGAAGCTTGTTGATGATCTGGTTTGATGCGATTGAACATACGAAGACCTGGGAGATCTGCTTAGCTCCAGTGCAGGTCCTAAATCTTGAGGTTCGCAGGTGTGCCAGTCAATTTGACCCCGCAATTGACAAGGAGAAAATATTAACTCAGGGATTCAATCGGCCAATAAGAATCCCGCTAGCCGATTGCCGAAAGAACACTTGAGCATCGGCCGTAAGCCAACGATAAAACCATGTCCGGGCCCCAGCTGTCTGTGCCCGGGTCTTCGTGCCCGTGCCCGGGTCCTCGTGCCCAGGTCCTCGCTCCCGGGTCCTCGCTTGTGCTCGTGCTCGGGTCAGCAGCAATTGCACATCGGCTATCGGCCGATACGGACTGATGTAGGCTCCTTGTAGCCGATGGCCGATGGCACCTGTGTATCGGCTAGAAAACCGATAACGCTATAAGCAAATAGATAAGCTGTCAGTATAACATGTGCATCAGCTAGAAGCCGATGATAAAATAGATAGGCAGAATAGTAAACTAGCCGACTGCTAAGGAAACACATGTGCATCAGCTAGAAAACCGATGATATATATAGATGACAAAATAGTAAAGATAATACAGTCGGCTTTATAAAAAGATAACCTATCGTAAGCACTCCGATAGAACGTCGCATATACACGATCGGCTCGTCAAGGATAAATCTATTATTATCAATCTAGTAGTTCAGACCTAACTGATGCAGGCACAGATTAATAATAATAAAGGACCTCAACAAGCGATAGACTAATGCAACTGTGATGTAATAAGATAACTTATCAGCTATACATTCTGATAAGACACTTGCGCAAAAACCATCAACCTAGCAGGAACGATTTATCGCTGGCAGCTCAGTAGGTCGGACCCAACCGATGCAGGACGAACTGATGATAGATCGCCCCCAGTAAGCTGATAAGATCTACGCATGCGTGATGTGGTATACCTGATCGGACTAAGAGGTCGGACCGAACCGATGCAGCCGTAGACAGGGCAGATACACCAGGGTAAGGGGTGACGAGTCTTACCCTCTCACAGGAGTTTTGACCTAACCGATGCAGCCCCGCTCGAGAAGCAAGAACCCGTCGAAAGGGTGGCGATGCGCCGAATTTGTTTGATCTGTGTGGATCGTTTACAAGGTCCCCGGGCATACGTATTTATACCCCGAGTTACATGAGTCCTTATAGGACACGGCACACAACTTCCTATCTATAAAAGGAAAACTAACAAGCCCTGATCGGATACAAGATCAGGTTTTCCTAAAAATTATCAAAACTACCTAATTTATAGATAAGGTAATTAACTGCCATAGCGTGGTCTTCACGATTCCTTCCCGAATCCGGCTTCTTCTGGATTAGCTCTCAACAACTGATATCACTTCTTTCCTTAACCGAGTCCGACGCGAACCGTGCCAAATTTTGGCGTTAACACACCTGATCTATCCTAGGAAGGCCAAATGGGTCTTTGGGGCACGCCTTGTTGAGATCGGTGTAGTCGACGCACATGTGCCATTTACTGTTTTTCTTCCAGACCAAACTGGGTTTGCTAGCCAGTCCGGGTGATAGACCTCCTTGATGAACCCGGCTGCGAGGAGCTTGGTGATCTCCTCCCGAATAGCATCCTTGCGGTCTTGAATGAAGTGCCACAGCTGTTGCTTGACTGGCTTGGCGTCTGTCTTTACATTGAGGGCGTGCTCGATCACCTCCCTTGGTACACCCGGCATGTCGGACGGTTTCCACGCAAATATGACCTTGTTGGCTTGGAGGAAGGTGACGAGCGCGTCTTCCTATTTGGGGTCAAGTCCGGTCCCGACTAGGGCTGTCTTGGAGGGGTCGGAAGGGTCCTGGGGGATCTTCTTCGTGTCAGAGTCCACTGAAATTCCCGACTTCGCCGCCTTTTTTGCCAGAACTTGATCTTGCTCGACTTCAGTTGTGGCGGCTTGCCGGATGCTGTTGCACCTGACTGCCGCCTCTTGTGATTGAGCCAGTTCGCAATTCTCCTTGTCGCAGGTGAAAGCCTGCTTGACGTCACTGTGGAGGGAGAGGACTCTTGCTGGCCCAGGCATCTTGAGCACCATATATGTATAGTGCGGTATCGCCATAAATTTGGCGAGTGCCGGTCGTCCGAGTATCACGTGGTACACGGTCTCGAAGTCGGCGACCTCAAAGCAGACGTTTTCCATGTGGAAGTTATCCCGCATGCCAAAGGTTACTGGCAATGTGATCTGCCCGAGTGGAGTTGATGACAGGCCGGGAATTATCCCGTGGAAGGGCGCAATGCTCGGCCGTAACTCTAAACGAGGAATCATCATCTCATCCAAAGTCTTGGTGAATAAAATGTTGAGCGCGCTGCCTCCGTCAATAAGGGTTTTCTTCAGCCTGATATTTCTGATGACCGGGTCCAGGACGAGTGGATAGCGTCCTGGGTGTGAAACCCGATCTGGGTGATCTGCGTGGTTGAAGGTAATGGCCATCTCCGACCAGCACAGGTACTGGGGGGAGTCCATCGTAGAGACCGTGCTGATGTCCCGCACTGATAGCTTCTATTTTTCGCTTGGACTCGTACGCGAGCGGCCCTCCAAAAATGTGATTGAGCTCGGCTTGGTGATCTTGAAAATCATCAGCCGGACCCAAGTCTGGCTTATCCTTGTCTTTGTCGGTGCTAGACGATGAAGCCTGCTCGGAGGCAAACTTCTTGAGCATGTAGCAGTCTTTGGCCACGTGCTTGCCCTTGGGATGGAAGGGGCATGGCCCACTCATGACTTTCTGGTAGTCGTTGTTCCATTGGGGCCGCGACCGAGTGCGCTCCATATTGGCCACCTCGTTGTCCAACTTCCTCTTGCGGTTGTCGGACTTGTTTTCAGATGGCTCGTTGTCGGCTTTTGCCTTCTCGTCTTTCTGTTCGGGACTCCTTATCTAGTTGAGGGCCTCTACGACCGCTTCAGCCGAGTTGGCGTATTTGTTGGCCATGTCGAAAAGAGCCCGGACAGAGGGTCGTGGCTTCCGAGTGAATTTTACAATGAACGGGGTGTCCTTTACTCCCTTGCGGAAGGCGGCGATGATGGCCTCCTCTCGGATCATTGGGATCTTGTTACACTTCTCAGAAAATCTCTTGATGAAATCTCGTAGAGACTCGTTCTTTTTCTGGTGTAGTTGATACAAATCGTGCTCAGAAGATGGCCTCTCGTAGGTTCCTTGAAAGTTGGCGATGAACCGCTCCCTGAGTTCTGCCTAGGAACCGATCGACGGCTCGGGAGCCCTGTCAACCATGTCCTCGCCGAGTCGGCTAGTGCGACTGGGAGGTAGTTAGCCATGGCTTTATTACCGCCCCCAGCAGCTCGGACTGCTAGGGTATATACGGTGAGCCATGACTCGGGATTTGTTTTGCCGTCATACTTTTCAATTCCTATGGGCTTGAAGCCAATCGGCCAGTCGACGTCCTGTAGCTCCCGAGTGAAGGCTGGAATGCCTTCGTCTTCGTGAGGGCTCGGGCTTCGACCACGGCGGTTAAACCACTTGTGATGGAGACCGAAGCGCTCATTTTCATCCTGCAGTCGGCGGCGCTCGTCTTCTCGTTCGTGGCGCCGAGCGTTGATGGTGTGGCGAAGGTCATGTTGTAGGCGTCCTCGGAGATCTTGGTTGGGCCGGCGGTCATACTGGTGACGGCGCCGGTTGTCGTTGTTGGTGTTGCTGAGTGACGTTTGCCTTGACTCCTCGCGTGGCCGACTGGAGCCGGCCGCCTGGCGACGTACTGATGTGGATGAGCCCGCTGCTGGAGATCCCGACCGATTAGTCAGTGTCACGGTGTCACCCGACTGCTGTTGTTGTTGCTGGAAGGCAGCAACCATGATCATTGCCTTCATCTTGGCGATAGTTGGGGTGGCTTGGTGATCAGGCCCAAGCTAGAGCGTGTCCAGCAAGGTTGCGGCAGCCACAACTGTGGAGGCCATGGGCCCCGGGTACCTTACCACAAGCATATGGGCCACTCGGATAGGGGATGGGCCGAATTATGTAATTAGAGATAAGATAGCACCCGGCAGGCCTTACCTTGAACGATAAGGAATAGCAGTCTTAGTCGGATAAGTTTCTATCTCTAAGAAGGAAATCCCTTGGCCGTATCCGGCTGGGATCCTTATCATGTACCCCTGTCCCCTACTATATAAAGGGAGGCAGGGTGCCCCTTGAGGGCAGAGAACAACACACGGAAGATCATTGATCACCAAAACAACTCAGAGGAATAATACCTCAACTGGACATAGGGTATTACCTCACATCGAGGGCCTGAACCAGTATAAAACCTTTCTGTGTTCCTCTGCAATCCATCGAGTTTCCCCTCGCAGAGTAGCCCTATAGTTTTATTGCCGGTGCAAAGCATCGACAGTTGGCATGCCTGGTAGGGGCTCCTGCGAATTCTTCATCAGCAAATTCGATGGATCCAACAAACAGAGTCGACGGCAACAAGTTCTCCCCTGGAGACAAGATTTCCTTTGGAAGCCTCGATTTCATTACCAACCAGATTGGCAACCTTACCTTGGCTGGAACAGATCTAATCCAGCCGGCCGAGGAGCCAGCCGACGTAGCGCTAGTCGGCCCACAGGACATTGTGATCTCCTTCCACAACTTACTGCGGCAGTCCATCACATCGCCAAGCATCGGGACAACTCTCTCCTTCGGCGTCCGACTTGCGCTAGGCCTTGAGCCAGCCCGGGTTGGGCCGAGAAGGGGAGAGATCGTCAATCTCCCACACGAACTCGGTGACGCTGTGGATTTACATCCCGCACAACAGACCCGATCTCCTGCAATTCAGTTTGGACATGGCCAAGTGCCGCTTCAGATTGAATCTAGAGAGGTTGGGGTCATTCTCACTCCGATAAACTACTCGGAGCCGACTCCAAGTTGGATAACGGTTCGAATGCCAGTTCGGACTCCAGTCTGGTGAGTTTTCTCCTCCCCCGCGAGATATTCATGGCTTCAACACCACCCTCCGAGGTGCGCCGGCTACAAGAGGAGCAACAGGAGGAGGTGCGCCGACTGCAACAATAGGAGGAGGCTGATCGCGAGGCTCGCAACAACGGGCTACGCAGAGCTAGGCGAGCAGCCCAGCAGCAGATCCTCCAAACTAAAGTCGGCGATCATGACGTTTTCATCACGCCGCAACTTTGCTGGACACGCTCCAGCTCGGGCCTGATCACCAGGCCACCCCAACTATCGCCAAGATCAAGGCGATGATCACAGCTGCTGCCTGCCAACAGCAACAACAGCAGTCGGGCGACACCCTAGTACCGACTAACCGGTTGGGAGATCCAGCAGTGGGCTCATCCACATCAGCTCGGCGTCGGGCGGCCGGCTCAAGTCAGCTATGCGAGGAGTCTAGGCAAACTACACTCAGCAATACCAATAACGACAACTGCCACCATCACCAGTATGATCACTGGCCTAATCAAGATCTCCGAGAGCGCCTACAACATGACCATCGCCACACTATCAGTGCCCAGCGCCGCGAACGACGAGAAGATGAGCGCCGCCAACTGGCAGATGAAAACGAGCGCTTTGGCCTCCATCATGAATGGTTTAACCGCAGTGGTCGAAGCCTAAGCCCTCACGCAAACGAAGTGTTGACGCCGAAAACCGCCGGGCGTGCCAAAAAGCTTGCTGACGATCTGGTTCGGTGCCTAGAGACACGCGAAGGCCTGGGAGATTTGCTTCACTCCAGTGCAGGTCCTAAAATTTTGAGGTTCGTAGGCGTGCCAGTCAATTTGACCCTGCAATTGACAAGGAGAGAAGATGTCAAATTTGTGAGCCAATCGGCTGGAAGCCGGCTTGGACTCATCTTATCGGCCGATGGCCGATACGCACTGTAGCACTTATACATCGGCTAAAAGCCGATGACGGCAAGAGTAATAACATAATAACAAACGAGTATTGCGTTAGCCGATCATCGAAGGAATGCTCAAAAACCGGCTATAGACTTGGTAAAATAAACGAGCAGAGTGCATAAGTAAATAGATTAAATAAACTCCAGCCGATCATAGTTTAGAGTTACTGGTATTGCCGTGAAAATACTGCCCACGCCCGTGCCCGGGCCCTTGCTCACATCGGCTCTCGGGGTCTTCATCCGCTGTCCGTGCCCGTGCCCAGGTCCTTACCTGAGGTCGTGCCCGGGAACTTGTCTGAGGTCGTGCCCGGGAACTTGGCTGAGGTCATGCCCGGGAACTCACTTGTGCTTGCACTCGGATCGGTAGAGAAAATCAATCGGCTAGCCCTTAGCCGATCATAACAGTAATGTAGGCAGGAATATATAACAAAGCAAGCAGTATAATTGGCCGTATTTAAAAAGAGATAACTTATCGGCTAAGCACTCCGATAATAACATCGCATAAAACCCATCGGCTTATTAAGAATAACGTTATTATTCAGTCTAGTAGATCGGACCCAACCGTTGCAGCACAGACTGATAATAGCGAGATCTCGATAGGCCGATAGATCTAATGCAATCGTGATGTATATGATAACTTATTGGCTATACACTCAGATAAAACGCTTGCACATAAAGTATCGACTTAGCAGGACCGATTTATGGCTAGCAGTTTAGTAGGTCGGACCTAACCGATGCAGCACAAACCGACGATAAACCGCTCCCAGTAAGCCGATACGATCTATGCACGCGTGATGTGATATGCCTAATCAATCTATGAGATCAAACTGAACTGATGCAGTCATAGATAAACTAAATATATCGTGGTAAGCCGACTACCATAAACCGACTAGAATATCGGACCTAACCGAGGAAGTCCTAGCCGATAGGTAGCCGGGGTGACGAGACTTACCCTCTCGCAGGAGTTCGGACCTAACCGATGCAGCCCAGCTCGAGAAGCAGGATCCCGTCGGAAGGGTGGCGATGCGCCAAAATTGTATTGATCGTTTGGATGATTTACAAGGTCCCCGGGCGCACGTATTTATACCCCGAGTTACACGAGTCCTTATAGGACATGGTACATGATTTCCTAATTATAACAGAAAACGCTAACAAATCCTGACCGGACACAAGGTTAGGTTTCCTAAATATAAACATTTGCCTAATTAATAGGCACAGTAGATAACTGCCAAACAACGGTCTTCACGGCTTCCATTCGGAATCGGTCTCTTCGGATCAATTCCCGCCAGTTGACTGCAATTTCCCCTTTGACCGAATCTGACACAGGGCCTTACCAAATTTTGGCGTTAACACGAAGGCATCCCAGCTTTCACTCGGGAGCTATAGGACGTCCATTGGCCAACAGGCTTTAAACCCACTGGGATTGAAAAGTACGACGGCAAGACAAATCCTGAGTCTTGGCTCACCGTATATACCCTAGCAGTCCGAGCTGCTGGGGGTGACAACAAAGCCATGGCTAACTACCTCCCAGTCGCGCTAGCCGACTCAGCGAGGACATGGCTGACAGGGCTCCAGAGGCGGTCGATCGAATCTTGGGGAGAACTCAGGGATCGGTTCATCGCTAACTTTCAGGGGACCTACGAGAGGCCGTCTTCAGAGCACGATCTTTATCAGCTGCTCCAGAAGAAGAATGAGTCCCTTCGAGATTTCATCAAGACGTTCTCCAAGAAGCACAACAAGATACCAATGATCCACGATGAGGCTGTCATCGCCGCCTTCCGCATGGGAGTAAAGGACGCCCCATTCATCACGAAGTTCACTCCGAAACCACTGCCGTCTGTCCAGGCTTTGTTCGACATGGCCAATAAATACGCCGACTCGGCTGAAGCGGTCGCAGAGGCCCTCGACGAGAAGGAGTCCCGACAGAAGGACCAAAAGGCGAAAGCTGACAACAAGCCTCCTCAAAACAAGTCTGGCAGCCGCAAGCGGAAGTCGGACAATGAGGTGGCCAACATGAGCGGAAGTCATGAGCGGGCCATGCCCCTTCCACCCCAAGGGCAAGCACGCGGCCAAAGATTGCTACATGCTCAAGAAGTTTGCCTCCGAGCAGGCTTCATCATCTGGCGCTGACAAGGACAAAGACAAGCTAGATCAGGGTCCTACCGACGATTTCTAACATCCTCAGGCCAAGCTCAACCACATCTTCGGAGGGCCGTCCGCGTACGAGTCCAAGCGCAAACAAAAGCTAACAGCACGCGACATCAACACGGTCTCTACGGAGGACACCCCCTAGTACCTGCGCTGGTCAGAGATGGCCATTACCTTCAATCGCGCAGATCACCCAGATCGGGTTTCTCATCCGAGACGTTATCCAGTCGTCCTGGACCCGATCGTCAGACACATCAGGTTGAAGAAAACCCTCATCGACGGAGGTAGCGCGCTCAACATCTTATTCGCCAAGACTTTGGACGAGATGAAGATTCCTCGTTCAGAACTACGGCCAAGTACTGCGCCCTTCCACGGGATAATTCCTGGCCTGTCATCAACTCCACTCGAGCAGATAACCTTGCTGGTAACCTTCGGTACACGGGATAACTTCTGCATGGAAAACATCTGCTTCGAGGTTGCCGACTTCGAGACCTCGTACCACGCGATACTCGGACGACCGGCACTCGCCAAATTCATGGCGATACCGCACTATACATACATGGTGCTCAAGATGCCTAGGCCAGCAGGAGTCCTCTCCCTCCGCAGCGACATCAAGCAAGCCTTCACCTGCAACAAGGAGAGCTGCAAACTGGCTCAATCACAAGAGGCGGCAGTCGGGCGCAATAGCATTCGGCAAGCCGTCACAACTACAGTCGAGCAAGATCAAGTTTTGGCAAAAAAGGCAGCGAAGTTGGGAATTTTAGTGGACTCTGACATGAAGAAGATCCCCCTGGACCCTTCCAACCCCTCCAAGAGTACCCTAGTCGAGACCGGACTTGACCCCAAATAGGAAGACGCCCTCGTCACCTTCCTACAAGCCAATAAAGATATCTTCGCATGGAAACCGTCCGACATGCCAGGCATACCAAGGGAGGTGATCGAGCACGCCCTAAATGTGAAGACAGACGCCAAGCCAGTCAAGCAACGACTGCGGCGCTTCGCTCAAGACTGCAAGGATGCGATTCGGGAGGAGATTACCAAGCTCCTCGCAGTTGGGTTCATCAAGGAGGTCTATCACCCGGATTGGCTGGCAAACCCAGTTCTGGTCCAGAAGAAAAAGGTAAATGGCGCATGTGCGTTGACTACACCGATCTCAACAAGGCATGCCCCAAGGACCCATTTGGTCTTCCCAGGATAGATCAGGTGGTAGACTCCACGGCAAGGTGCGACCTACTCAGCTTTCTCGACTGCTACTCAAGATACCATCAAATCAGCCTGAGGGAAGAAGACTGCTTAAAGACATCTTTCATCTCGCCGTTTGGACCGTACTGCTATATCACAATGCCGTTTGGTTTGAAGAATGCTGGAGCAACCTATCAACGGGCCATTCAGCGGTGTCTGCACACTTAGATCGGGCGCAACGTGGAAGCCTACGTTGACGACATGGTGATCAAGACCAAGTCCAAAGAAGACCTCATCGCTGACCTAGAAGGAACCTTCCAAAACCTTCGAAGATTCAAGATGAAGTTGAACCCGGAAAAGTGCGCCTTCGATGTGCCATCTGGAAAGTTACTCGGCTTCATTGTCTCGCATCACGGCATCGAGGCTAATCTGGAGAAAGTCAACGCCATAATGAACATGGCTCCCCCAACTAACCTCAAAGACGTCCAGAAGCTGACAGGCTGCATGGCGGCACTCGGCCGGTTTATTTCCCGACTGGGCGAACGAGGTATGCCCTTTTTCAAGCTACTTAAAAAGGCGGACAACTTCCAATGGACTCCGGAAGCCCAGCAAGCCTTCGAAGACTTTAAGCAATTCCTTACATCACCTCCCGTGCTGGCGTCACCTATGCCCCAAGAACCACTATGCTATATCTGGCGGCAACCACTCAGGTAGTCAGCACGGTATTGGTGGTTGAGCGATCCGAACAGGGTCATATCCAGAAAATACAATGGCCAGTTTACTTCGTCAGCGAGGTGCTTGCCGACTCAAAGACGAGATATCCGCAGGTCCAGAAGCTGCTATATGGCCTACTCATCACAGTCCGGATGCTGGTGCATTATTTTCAAGCACATCAAGTCACGGTGGTCACAGCGTTCCCACTCGGGGATGTCCTTCACAACCACGAGGCCACCGGCCGAATTGCTAAATGGGCACTCGAGTTGATGGCGTTCGATATCACCTTTCAGCCACGGACAGCAATTAAATCATAAGCTCTAGCCGATTTCGTGGCCGAGTGGACAGAAGTTCAACTGCCTACATCAACAGCAAAGCTAGAGTACTAGACAATGTACTTCGACGGTTCTCTACATATTGGCGGCGCCAGGGCTGGAGTCATATTGACGTCCCGCACCGGCAAAAAACTAAAGTACGTTGTACAAATCCACTTCCCAGCTTCCCACAACGTCGCTGAGTACGAGGCACTTATTCACAGGCTCCACATCGCTATATCACTCGGCATACGTCGACTGGTTGTGCCCGGGGATTTTCAACTGGTGGTAAACCAAGTCATGAAAGACTGGACTTGTCTCAACGATACCATGGCGGCATACTGTCAGGAGGTCCACAAGCTGGAAAACAAGTTTGATGGGCTGGAAATAACACATGTCCTGTGTCAATACAACGATGCGGCAGACGAGCTGGTAAACATGGGATCCAAGCGAGAAGCAGTTCTGACTAGAATCTTTGTCGAGCAACTCATGGAGCTGTCAGTCAAGAAGAAACCAGCGCTGGAGCAGTCGGGAGGCGAACCTATCCCGGCCACAGACGAGGTGCTGCACATATGTCAAGACTGGAGGACTCCTATTGTCAAATTTCTCTTGGACGACGAACTCCCAGAAGATCGCAGTCAAGCCGAGCAGATAAAGCGTCGAAGCAAAAGCTTCCTACTAGTCGGAGAGGACCTGTACCGAAGGAGTGCATCTGGTGTCCTCATGCGTTGCGTCAACACCGAGGAAGGCAAGCAGATTCTACAGTCGATTCACTCGGGCATATGTGGCAACCATGCCGCATCCAGGACGTTAGTCAGAAAGGCTTACCGGTAGGGATTTTTCTGGCCCACAGCAGTAATAGACACCAAGGACATTGTTCGCAAGTGCGAGGGTTGCCAGTTCTACGCAAGACAAACAAATCTTCTAGCCCAGTATCTCCAAACTGTCCCTATTTCTTGGCCATTCACAGTATGGGGGCTCGACATGGTCGGGCCTTTCAAGAAAGCGCCAGGAGGGTTTACACATCTATTCGTCGCGGTGGATAAATTCACCAGGTGGATTGAGGCTAAACCTGTTGCAACAATTACAGCGACACGAGCAAAGGACTTCATCATGAGTATACTATACCGGTTTGGGGTCCCTAACCACATCATCACCGACAATGGTACTCAGTTCACGGGCAGTATATTCCAAGATTTCTGTGAAGATTTCGGCATCAAGATCTGCTACGCATCTATGGCACACCCGCGGAGCAACGGGTAGGTCGAACGAGCCAACGGTATGGTCTTACAAGGCATCAAGGCTAGGATATTCGACCGACTACAACCATACGCGGGCCGGTGGGTACAAAAACTCCCATCGGTTCTCTAGTCCCTAAGAGCCACGGTCAGTTGGGCAACAGGGCAATCCCTTTCTTTCTAGTCTATGGTGCCGAGGCTATGCTACCGACAGAGTTACAGTTCGGCTCTCCGTGAGTTCGGGCTTACTCAGAAAATGACTCAAATGATACCCGACTAGTCGAGCTAGATCAGTTGGAAGAAGCAAGGGACACCGCAACAATCCAGTCGGCAAGGTATCTTCAAGGCCTGCGTCGCTACCACAACCGCAATGTCCGTGGCCGCGCCTTTTTGGTCGGGGACCTCATTCTGAGGAAAATACAAACCACCAAAGATAGGCACAAATTATCCCCAATCTGGGAAGGACCGTTCATTATAGCTGAGGTCACGCGGCCAGGCGCCTACCGACTGAAGACCGAAGACGGTGTTCTCATTAGCAACTCATGGAACATAGAACAGCTACGTCCTTTCTATACCTGAGTTTTATTTTTTTTTTTCATGTGTACAGTTTCTCTGACTCACTACACCACTTGTATCAACCAAGTAGTGAGTTGGGGGCTGCATGTCTATATGTGCCGTCAATAATATATGAGCTCGTCCTACTCAGTCACGAAGCTTTACTACAACTATCGCGTTTGCCCGAGTTCAGTTTCCTACTTTGAACGTGTCGATGTTTTACACCGGCAATAAATATATGGGGCTAGTCGGCGGATGTAAACTCGGTGGATTGCAAAGGAACACAGAAGATTTTATACTGGTTCAGGCCCTCAATGTGAGGTAATACCCTACGTCCAGTTGTGGTGTTATTCCTTTGAGGATTTGCGGTGGTGATTCTAGTGAACCAACTCAACCTGCCCTCATGGGGCGCCCTGCCTCCCCTTATATACTGGGGGACAGGGTTACAAGGTAGGAGTCCCCATTAGATTACGACTAGGAGATCTCCCCTTAGAGATATAACGCACCCGACTAGGACTGTATATTCCTTTCTATACAAGGCGAAGTCTGCCGAATCTAGCTATATCTCTAATTACAAGGCTAGGCCCATCCTCTATCCGAGTGGCCCATATGCTCGTCATGAGGTACCCGGGGCCCATGGCACCCACAGAACGATTTTATTAAGTTCTAAAAGAATAACTCGGCACAGACTCCACGGTCAAGTAAAGCTAATGATGACTGAGTACATAAGCTTGGTGGCACCGCACATATATTTACACATGTTTTCCACAAAAGTTCATACATACCGACTACATAATACGTTGCCCTTACAGACCCAGGTCTCAGGTGATTATCTCAGCAGTCGGCTTCGCCCGGGCAATCAGCTCCAGCGCCTCCTCGGGCGTCGTCTCCTCGGCAAACCCCTCCCCGATGGTTTCAATATCTGCCCTCGGGTAGATGGACTTGGTCATTGCCAAGGTTTGGGCCACGCTGGCAACAAGACGCTTATCCGAGTACCTCTTCAGGGCACTCGGTGCGTTCTTAAGACGCGCCTCTACTTGGGGGATCCTACTGCAACTGGTTCCAACAGGGCTGGGATCTATGAGGTCGAGAAGCCCTTTCACGGACCTGATGAGGGCCTCTCGTGACTCCCCGATGACTCTTATCTCCTCTGTGTAAAACTGATACTGGGCCTGGACATTGACTCTCATGTCTGTCCGGGTCCACCGGCAAGTAAACTTGTCAGACTTGGTTGCAGACAGAATGATTAATGGATTGGTTAAGATCACGGTCGGGTTGAGGACTTACTTTCGTAGTCGGCATCCCACCCAGCCACGGTCTTCTCCAGTTTGGCTTTTTCCTTACCGAGCTTGACGACGGCCTCTTTCAACTCGGCCTTCTCCCAATCAAGCTCGGCGTTGGCCTTTGTCAGGTCGGCCTTGACCTTCTCAAGCTCGGCCCTGGCTTCTTCGGCCTCCTTCAGCTGGGATTCCCTCTCTGTTCGGGTCTTTAACTCTGCTTCGAGGGCTGCAACAGATTAGCCAAGAGCTCAACCGTGTAGTCAAGACATAACTGGGCAGTCGAGAACAACGCGGCTGGATGAATATGTCGATGGTTCAGTCGGGAAGGTGCATTTGGAGAGTTTACCTCTGATCTTTTCGGCAAGGGCCCAAGTCTCCTCCCTGAGCAGGTCGGCGCCACTCTTCAGCCAGGCTTCCCTCCCCGCGTGACGCACGTCCATCTCGGACTTCAATGCCCGAAGCTGCTCCAGTTCCGCAAGATGGGGGGCCATTTCGACCAGGATTTCGGTCATCACCTCGTTGCGGTCAACAAGCTCCTGCTCAGGGAGAGAGCAAGTCAAAATTGGAGTCAAGACGTCAAAACGAGAAGACCATCAGGACTCTTATCACGGGGGTCATACCCAAACCCCCTCGGACCCGGCAATGGCAGCACGGAGCAACCTTTCGCGTTCCCTCCTCGCTGCGGCCTCATTAAGCCTGAAGCTCTTCACGGTCCCGTCAGGCGCCGTCCAGGTGAACGTCCAGGGCATCCTACATGGAGGAGCTTCAATCCGAGGCAGGTTTGGGATCTCCGGTGGTGACGACGATGATGACAACGACCACAACGGCGACGGGGTCCCGGCCTCCACGCAGTCGTCCCCTGCGGCCTCGGGGATTGACTCGGGGGCTCCAACAGCGGCCTCTGCGGTGGGCGACACTTCAGGGGCTGGGGCCCCAACCTCAGCAACTGCCTCTTGGTCGGGTGGCGACGGCGACCCTGCAGTCGGGACCACCTCAGTCTCCGCGACTGGGCTAGCCACCGGCTCAGCGGGTATGTTCGCGGCCACCGGCTCAGCTAGGGCAGGCTCTTCAAGGGGAGTGGTTGGATCGGTCTCCTTGTGATCGCTATCGGCCCGCTTCCTGCATGACAAACAAGATATCAGAACACTACTTCAACAGGCAAGAATCCCAGAAGACCCGGAGCAGCATACCTCTTGGAGAACTTGAGTCCCCACCGGGTGATTCAGGTTTCGGCGCAGTGTGCTCAGCAGTCGGGCTAGTCGACGTCACAATTGGCGGCGGCACATCAGCTTGAAGCAGCTCCATCTTTGATGTGGCTGGCTTGGGCACCCCCGTGCTCGGCGGTACCTGCTCCGGCGAACCACTCGGCGGTACTGTTGCCAGACTCGGCAATGTTGGGCTCAAACCCACAGGTCTCAACCTGGGACTTGATCGCCTGGGCGCCGCGGCAATGGTGTCCTTTATCTTCAGGCTTCCTGCCACAGCGCACAGTGTCATGGCCCCCTCGCCCCGATACAGAATGGGCTTCTTCCCCGCTCTCTTGGGGTCGGGCTGGGTAGCAGAGGGGCTCCTCGGCCTCTTCTTCGATGCAACGGCCGACAACGGGCAGGAGTCTTCATCAAATTCCTCATGCCACTACAGACGAGTCAACAAAATACATCATGCAGTGCTGAACAATCGCAGACACAAGCCCACATGCATTCATCACAGAAGAAGATTAAAGATTACCTTGGTCCAGGGCCGAATGAAGCTATAGGCCGCGACCTGGCGATTATCGTCCTTGGTCGTGATCACCCCTTCAGAGAAGTAACCAAACAAGGTCTCGGTCACTACACACTTGTTGGCTGACTCATTGCTTACTCGGTCAGGATCATTTTTGCCCTTAAAGGCCCAGCCAAATGCGCTCCTCAGCTTGAGCGGCTGGACGTGCCGAGTCAGGAAGCGACGAGCCACCCAAGGTCCTGTCAGGCCAGCCTTCTTGAGGTCATCTAACTTCACCAACAATTGATGTGCCTGGCCCATCTCCTCAAAGGATGGCTCTGCTGACCAATTTGGTAAAACCACCAGTGGCAAGCCGGTGAATGGCCGCAAGGAGGGAGCCAGATCTGCGCAATAGAACCACTCCTTGTGCCAGCCTTTTAAGGAGGATTTCAAGGGAAGATCAAGATATGACTTTTTCCTATCGCTCCATAGCTGAAGACCAGCCCTCCCTATTACACTGACGTTATTCTTGGAGGGCTGGGGTTTGATGTGAAACAGATGCCGGAAGAAAATAAAATGGGGTTCAACACCCAAGAAGCACTCACAGAGAGTAACAAATATGGAGATCTGAAGAATCGAGTTGGGGTTCAAATGCACCAACTCCAGCCCGTAGAAGTCAAGGACACGGCGGAAGAAATCGGAAGATGGAAGGCATAAGCCCCGATCAAAAAAAGAGGCAAAAACTACTGTTTCACCAGGTTGGGGATTTGGGACCGACTTACCCTTAGCCGGCCACCAGTGAATCACCTCTTGGCTGGGCAACTTTAGTTGACTCTCCAGCAGCTTCAGCTTCACCGAGCCATAATCTAAAATCGGCCAAGCACTCTCCGGCGCACCCGCAAGATCCGAAGCTTTCGGCATGGCTGGAAGCGGCTAGATTTGGGGAAAAATGAATCGGGGGCTTGGAACAGACGAAGGGGATTGGAATCGCCCGAGTTCGGGTGGGGAATAGCAGCAGCTAACCCTAGCCGGGCGGGAAGCGAAAAGTTGGGCGCGAAGGTGGAAGACGAAGCGATTGGCTGATTTGGGGAAGATGAAGGAATCTTTTTCTCTCCCCGCTTTTATAGAGCTGATGCCGACTAGATGGGCATGGGCCTACACGGTCAGCACTGGGCCACCAAGATATGAGTTCCTACAGTAGCATGCTCCGTGTGGGCCGCTCGCAGGCTGAGTTGAAATTATAGCGCTGGTGCTACTAACAGGAGCCGATGAGTTAAACAGATATGCTTCATGAGAGCCTTACTGCTAAACATATATGTTTGGGTATCTGTTTTGTCCACAAGGTCTCGAGGATATATCCTTACAAGGATCACAAGCTGGTCTTCATTAAAATTGGGGATGCAGGTATCTTTCTCGGGTACACCTGACCATGCAGTGGATTTATTTTTCATGCAGTGGTACTCGGCCTACATGCATGGCCATTAGTTGCCATGAGCAACATCATTCCAGCCGACATGACGCTGAAGAGTCTAACTTTCGAGTAGTGCACTACTCGGGAGAGACTATAAATATCTTTTCCCGCTGACATGACGTGGAGGAGTCTAACTTCTGAGTGGGACGCCACTCGGAAAGGACTATAAACCCCTTATTCCAGCTAACATGAAGCTGAAGAGTCCCATATAAGAGTAGCATCCTACTCGGCAAGACTATAAACACACATTCCGACTGATATGAAGTCGAAGAGTCCTATATACGAGTGGTTCCCTACTCGGCAAGACTATAAAGTTCATTCCGTTTGACATGATACCGAAGAATCTCATATACCAGTAGTAATCTACTCGGGAAAGATTATCAGGTTAAAGATCTTTGACTTTATGTTTCATTGTCTTCACAATTAAGCACAAAGTCGGGGGGCTACACCTAATAGGTGCGCCTATTCAGAGCACACTATTCATACATCTATATGAAGCCCTTCATAGTCTTGTTGCTAGCTAACATGAAGCAGGACTCGGGAAGAAGACTTATTCAGACAAAGAATACTCGGGAGCATCGCACTCGGGCAATCTTCACCGTGGAGGATGAGCACTCGGCATCAGCTGCGACTCAACTATGAAGGTCTTAGGGGCTATTGTGGAGGCCATGGGCCCCGGGTACCTCACCACAAGCATATGGGCCACTCAGATAGGGGATGGGCCGAATTATGTAATTAGAGATAAGATAGCACCCGGCAGGCCTTACCTTGAACGATAAGGAATAGCAGTCTTAGTCGGATAAGTTTCTATCTCTAAGAAGGAAATCCCTTGGTCATATCCAGCTGGGATCCTTATCATGTACCCCTGTCCCCTACTATATAAAGGGAGGCGGGGCACCCCTTGAGGGTAGAGAACAACACACGGAAGATCATTGATCACCAAAACACCTCAGAGGAATAATACCTCAACTGGACGTAGGGTATTACCTCACATCGAGGGCCTGAACTAGTATAAAACCTTTCTGTGTTCCTCTGCAATCCATCGAGTTTCCCCTCGCCGAGTAGCCCTATAGTTTTATTGCCAGTGCAAAGCATCGACAACAACATTCTGTTGCGGCGTGACAAAAACGTCGTGATCGCCGACTTTAGTTTGGAGAATCTGCTGCTGGGCTGCTCGCCCAGCCTTGCATAGCCTGTCATTGCGAGCCTTGCGATCAGCCTCCTCCTGTTGTGGTAGTCAGCGTGACTCCTCCTGTTGGTCCTCTTGTAGTCGGCGCACCTCGGGTGGTGGTGTTGAGGCCATGAAGATCTCGCGGGGAAGGAGGAAACTCACAAGGTTGGAGTCCGAACTAGCGTTCGAACCGTTATCCGACTTCGAATCGGACTCCGAGTAGTTTATCGGAGTAAGAACGACTCCAACCTCTCTAGATCGAATCTGAAACGGCGCTTGGCCATGTCCAAACTGAATCACAGGACATTGGGTCTGCTGCGCGGGATGTAGATTCGTAGCGTCACCGAATCTGTGTGGGAAACCGATGATCTCCCCCATTCTTGGCCCAACCCAGGCTGGCTCAAGGCCTAGCGCATGTCGGACGCCGAAGGAGAGAGTTGTCCCAATTCTCGGCGAAGTAAAGGACTGCCGCAGTAGATCGTTGAAGGAGATTGCGGCGTTCTGTGGGCCGACTGGTGCAACGTCAGCTGGTTCCTCGGCCGGCTGGATTGGATCTGCTTCGGCCAAGGTAAGGTTGCCGATCTGGTCGGCAACGAAGTCGAGGCTTCCGAAGGAAATTGTGTCTCCAGGAGAGAACTTATCACCGTCGACTCCGCTTGTTGGATCCATCGATCTTGTAAATGTGAAACTTGCCGGAGCCCCTACCTGGCACGCCAACTGTCGATGTTTTACACCGGCAATAAAACTATAGGGCTACTCGGCGAGGAGAAACTCAATGGATTGCAGAGGAACTCAAAGAAATTTATACTGGTTCAGGCCCTCGATGTGAGGTAAAACCCTACGTCCAGTTGTGGTGTTATTCCTCTGAGGTGTTTGTCGATTAATGATCTTGTGATCTCCTGCCCCTTGAGGGGCGCCCTGCCTCCCCTTATATACTGGGGGATAGGGGTACATGAAAAGTATCCCAGCCAGATATGGCCAAGGGATTTCCCTCTTAGGGATATAAACTTATCCGACTAAGACTGTTTTCCTTATCATACAAGGTAAAGCCTGCCGGGTGCTATCTTATCTCTAATTACATAATTCGGCCCATCCTCTATCCGAGTGGCCCATATGCTGGTGGTGAGGTACCCGGGGCCCATGGCCTCCGCACATACATCCTCAAAGGAATACACCACAACTGGACGTAGGGTATTACCACACCTCGAGGGCCTGAACTAGTATAAACGTCCCCGTGTTCCTTTGCAGTCCACCGAGTTTCGATCCGACGAGTAGCCCTATATTCTCATTGCCGGTGTAAAACATCGACAGAGATAGGCTCGCAGCCATGAGTTCCTTTTACGCATATCTGGAACTGGCGTAGATACTAGGGGCATTAGTGGAGACCGAGTTTACTTCTCGAGCAAATAGCTGTTGTTTACGCTTGGACTCATATGCTGGTGGCCCTCCAAATATATGATTGAGCTTAGCCTGGGATCTTGGTAGTCGCCGGTTGCACCTGAGTCCGGCTTATCTTTGTCTTTCTGTTCGCTGGATGCTAATGTTTACTTGGAAACAAACTTGTTGAGCATGAAGTAGTTCTTGGCCGTGTGCTTCCCCTTTGGATGGAAAAGGCATGGCCTGTTCATAACTTTTTGGTAGTCGTCTATCCTTGGGGGTCGCGGTCAGTATTGCTTTCCAGGAGATACCCCGGGCCCATGGCATCCACAGTAGCCCTTGAGACCTTCATAGTTGAGTCATAGCTGACGCCCAGTGCTCTTCGTCCACAGTGAAAATTTCCCGAGTGCATTGCTCCTGAGTATTCTTTGTCCGAGTACCTCTTCTCCAAGTTCTACTTCATGTTTGCTGGCAACGAGGCTATGAAGGGCTTCATAGAAAAAGTTGAATAGTGTGCACCGAATAGGCGCACCTATTAGGTGTAGTATGACATCCTGGCCCAATTAGGATATGGCCCATATGGCCCATGAGTGTTGTGTGCACTTGATTAGTACCACCTTGCTAGTTGAGCAAGAGTTGAACCAACTTATAAGGCCTTGTCCCTCCAGCCCTAGCACTTCCGGGTTAACCCTTTTTACACGAAGCGAGGACGAAAGTGTAAGTGGGGTGCTATGTGTAAGTGGGCCCGCCCGTCAGATGGGTTGGGCTACGCGGTTCTGGAGGGCAGGCTGTGATAAATGGTATCAGAGCCGACCCTCGCGGTTGCATGTACGGGTCAGTGTGCGGGCATATGACGCATGTGGGCTCTATGTGAGGCACATGGCATGGCATATGGCACCGGCACTGGACATACGGACGTGCGCTAAGAGGGGGTGCGTTCCTAGACATTTGCCTATATGCCTGTGTGGCTATACGGGTAAGTTGGATTGGCGGGGACGCCAGGTCCTTTGAGGGGGGGTGTGTGTGACATCCTGGCCCAATTAGGATATGGCCCATATGGCCCGTGAGTGTTGTGTGCACTTGATTAGTACCACCTTGCTAGTTGAGCAAGAGTTGAACCAACTTATAAGGCCTTGTCCCTCCAACCCTAGCACTTCCGGGTTAACCCTTTTACATGAAGCGAGGACGAAAGTGTAAGTGGGGTGCTATGTGTAAGTGGGCCCGCCCGTCGGATGGGCTGGGCTGCGCAGTTCTAGAGGGCAGGTTGTTACATGTAGCCCCCAACTTTGTGCTTAATTGTGAAACAATTAAATATAAAATCAATGATCTTTAACCTTTAAGTCTTTCTTGAGCGATATATTTCTTAGAATTTGGACTCTTCAGCATCATATCAGCTGGAAATTTTTTTTGCTCAATGCAATTTGGCTAAGCATGTAAGCCAAGTTTCACTATGGAGTTAATTCATTATGTGATTAGGTGTACTTGAGAGATACCTGCATCCCCAAATTTAATGGAGAAAAGCTATCGATCCTTATAAGGACAAATCCCCAATACCTATTAAATAATACTGATATCTGTGTAGCAAATAGGCTTAACATGAAGCATATCTGATTATTTTAATTGGCTCCTGTGAAACAGCACTCAGACTGGAATTTTAATACAGCTGGCTATTGGCCAATAGGATATGCTATTTAGGAGCTCATATCTTATAGCCCATTACTGAGCAGGCCGGCCCAAGCCAACCACCCAGCGCAGGCCTATAAATCCAAGGGAGAAAGAAAAGATTCCCCTTTCTCCCCCAAATCACCAAACCACTTCAACTTCTAGAAATCGCGCCCAAACCTCGTGCTCTCCACTTCCGCCTAGGGTTTCCAATTGCTTGAGCTCCCCTTCACAGATTTGCAAGGCCTTCCATTCCGACCTTGATTCTCATCTTCTAGAAGCTTTCCCCCCTCGCTCCAGACTCCGAAGATGCCGAGGGCTCCGTTCGACGTCCCCAACATCCCATCTAGGACATGGCCAACATCAACCACATGCTCCTTGAAGATGGCGTACCTAGAGAAGAAGAAGTGCCTCCAGCCAAAAGAGCTCATCAACTGGCGCCCGGCCATTGGTGAGTCAATCCCTTCTCCAGATCCCCATGAGATTGTGGTATTCGCCTCTTTTTTCAATAGGGGCTTCGCTCTTCTGTCTTTGGATTTTCTCCATGGCCTCCTCAACTAATATAAAATTGAGCTCATTCATGTTAACCCCAACTCCATCCTCCAGATCTCCATCTTTGTGACCCTCAACGAGGCCTTTCTCGGGGTCAATCCCCATTTTAATCTCTTCTGATTCCTTTTCCACGTCAAACCCTAGCTTCAAAATCCAAACCCCAAGTCATAGGGGGAGCAGGGCTTCAACTATGCAACGAGATGAAGAAGGCCTATCTCCACGTCCACCTGAAGACTTCACTGAAAGGGTGGTATCAGGAGTGGTTCTACTATTCAAATCCGGAGCCCTCCTTGCCACCCTTCATAGGGAAACCTCCTACGGTCCTAGATAGCTGGACAGGTCTGCCTTCAGATGCCGACAAAGTTTCGGTGCTGCTGCTACTGGAGAAAATTGAAGCCCTGAAGGACAAGGGGTTGATAGGGCCTTGGGTGGCACGGACCTTCCAAAATCGGTGCATATGGCCCCTGAAGGCCAGGAGTCATCTTGGCTATGATTACTAGGGAAAGAAAGACCCCACTTGGGAGTGCTCCGATTTCATCGACAAGGACGTCGTCTCCGACACCTTGCTCGGCTACTCTGTTAATGGAGTAGTCGAGACTTTGGACGCTGAGAGGGCTCCCAAGCCCTACTGCTAGAGTAGGCCCTGATGACACTAATATCCTATCTCTTGATTATCTTGATGTTTGTCTATGATGATGGATATGAACCTAGTCCAATTGAGTATGCCTTAATGCATAATGCTTGCAGGAATTTGCTGAATTTTCGTCGAACCTCCCAGCTAGCAGGCTAGGGAATCCAGGAAATGGCCAGCCAGCCCATCAACTGTCCAACATAGCCCCAAGTCAGGAATTTTGGTGGATTCAGAAACAAAGAAGTTCCTCTTAGAAAATGAACTCCAGGTTTAAATGGACTCCAGAAGCCCAATAAGCCTTCGAAGACTTCAAGAAGTTCCTTACATCACCACCAGTGTTGGCATCACCAATGCCCCAGGAACCACTTATGTTGTATCTGGCGGCAACCACTCAGGTAGACAGCACAGTCCTAGTTGTAAAGCGGGCAGAGCCAGGACATATACAAAAAGTTCAAAGGCCAGTTTACTTTGTTAGTGAAGTCCTAGGCGAATCCAAGTTGTGATATCCCCAAGTCTAGAAGCTGCTATATGGACTACTCGTAACTATCCAAAAGTTGGTGCATTATTTCCAGTCACACCAAGTCACAATTGTCACATCCTTTCTACTTAGTGATGTCCTACATAATTGCGAGGCCACTGGCCGAATCGCTAAATGGGCACTCAAATTGATGGCGTTTGACATTGCCTTTCAACCATGGACAGTAATCAAATCCCAAGCCCTTGCCGACTTTGTGGCCGAGTAGACAGAAGTTCAGATGGCTACATCTGTGGACAAGCTTGAATACTAGATGATGTACTTCGACAATTCTCTACGGATCGGCGGAGCAGGAGCTAGCATTGTTCTGACGTCACCTAATGGAGAAAAGCTCAAATACATCTTCATATACGCTTTCCAGCATTTCACAATGTCACTGAGTACGAGGCACTCATCCACAGGCTCCGTATCGCTATATCACTTAGTATCCGACGATTGGTGGTTTGTAGAGATTCCCAACTCATGGTAAACCAAGTTATGAAAGACTGGATGTGTCTGGATGACAACATGGCAACATACTATCAAGAAGTGTGGAAGCTAGAGAACAAGTTTGATGGGCTAGAAAGCGCACATGTTTTGTGCCAATACAATGAAGCCGCAAACGCAAACGAACTAGCCAACATGGGATCCAAGCAAGAAGTGGTCCCGACTAGAGTTTTTGTCAAGTAGTTACTGGAGCCATCAGTCAAGAGGAAGCCTGATCACAAGTAGTCGGGGGCTGAACCTACCCTAGAACCAAGAGAAGTGCTAATCATCTCTCCAGATTGGCGGACACCTATTATCTGATTCTTATTGGAAGACGAGCTCCCAAAAGACCGTAGCGAGGCCAAACGAATCAACCATCGAAGCAAATATTTTCTTGTACTCAGAAAAGACCTTTATCATTGAAGCACATCTGGAGTCCTCATGCACTGCGTCATACCTAAGGAGGGCAAGCAGATTCTGCAATCAATCCACTTAGGCATCTATGGCAACCATGCCGCATCACAAACATTAGTCAAAAAGGCTTACAGGCAAGGTTTCTTCTAGCTGACTGACCAATGCTAAGGACATAGTTCGGACATGCTAGAGATGCAAATTCTTTGCTCAGCAAACACATCTACCGGCTCAAGAGTTACAGACAATCCCAATATCTTGGCCCTTTGCAGTCTGGGGGCTTGACATGGTCGGGCCGTTCAAGAAAGCGCCAGGAGGGTTCACACACTTGTTTGTCATAGTGGACAAGTTCACAAAGTGGATTGAACCACAACCCGTTGCTACCATCACGGCGGCTAGGTCAAAAGACTTCATCATGGGTATTGTTTACCAGTTTGGAGTTTCCAATCGCATAATAACGGACAACGGCACTCAGTTCACAAGCAACATCTTTCAAAAATTTTGTGACGACTTCGGCATCAAGATCTGTTATGCTTTAGTGGCTCACGCATGGAGCAATGGGTAGGTTGAGTGTGCAAACGGCATGGCCTTACAAGGTATCGAGGCTAGGGTGTTCGACCGATGACGACCATTTGCTTGGCGGTGGATGCAAGAACTCCCATCCGTTCTTTGGTCCCTATGAACCACGGTCAGTTGGGCAACAGGGCAATCCCCTTTCTTCCTAGTCTATGGTGCTGAGGCCGTGTTACCATCCGAGTTGGAGTTCGGCTCCCCGCGAGTTTGGGCCCACTCAGAAGAGTTCTCAAATGAAGACCGACTGGTCGAGCTCGATCAGTTGGAAGAAGCAAGGGACATCGCCACTATCCAATCAGCAAGATATCTTCAAGGCCTGCGTCGTTATCACAGTTGTAATGTCCATGACCACGTTTTTTTGGTGGGAGATCTCCTTTTGAGAAAAATCCAGACCACCAAAGACAAGCACAAATTATCTCCCTTCTAGGAGGGGTCATTCATTATCACTGAGGTGACGCTCCTGGGGGCTTACCGACTGAAGACTAAAGACGGCATCCTAGTCAACACCTCATGGAACATAGAATTGCTACGTCTTTTCTATACCTAAGCATTGTACTCAATTTTATATAGAAATAAAGTTTTTTTACTCTGACTCACTATGCCGATTGTTTCAACCGATTTGTGAGTCGGAGGCTACATGATGATAACACATCTTCTGTTATTACTAGATTTCAAGTCTGTTTTATCTAAGTCATGGAGTTTTATAATGATTACACTAACTCTTGCCGAGTAGAGTCCTTTGGTATAAACGCTTTTTAAGTTGGTCCTTAATGCTCGACATAGATTGGCTAGTCGAGTAAGACTAATGATGGCTATGATAGAACATGCACTCAATCGGATTTCGCAGCAAACAAAAGCATTTACAATATATACACATGGTTTTTGTTTTTCCTACGCACAAACTACTTAGAAGAGTTTGTTTTTACATCGGTAGATCTTCAGCTATTGCCCGAGCAGTCGGCCTTGACTGGTTTATCAGTTCTAATCCTTCCTCCAGAGTGGTGCCCTTAGCAAATCCTTCACCGATCGCTTCAATGTCCACCTAGGGGTAGAGAGACATGGTCATGGCTAAGGCTTGAGAAATCCCCACGGTGGCATGCTTTGTGGTAAATTCCTTCAAGATACCTAGAGCATCTTGAAGACGTTGTAGCACCTAGGAAGGAGAATTTGAACTGGACCCAGCTTGGCCCGGCTGCATGATATCTAATAGAGATTTCGCCGAGTCCACTATGGCCCTCCACGAGTTCTTTATTACCTTTCTTTCTTCGGCAAATGGGCTAAACTGTATCTGTGCATTGGTCTTGAAGGCTGCTCATTCAGAAGAAAGATATAAGCAAGTTTGGATATCTAGTTGGACAGAGTTCAGGAGTAGATATGCAACTTACTTGCAATCTCGCTGTCAACCTTGGATTTTGCCTTTTTGAGCACCTTCAGCTCCTTTAGGCATTCAATCTCCAATGACTGATTATGTAGATTTGTCTCATGAGCTACAGCCGACCAAGATTGAAGGTTAGAAACATAGAGAGGATGCCTGGAGCTATTCGGGCAGAAGGGAGACTTATCTCTGATGGTCCCTATTTTCTCCCACTGCTTGTCCCACAGCTTGTTGACCGAGTCCTTTAGCCAGGCCTCCCTCTCCTTACTGGTCCGCTCTAGCTCATTCTTCTCGGCCTAGAGCTAGGTAAATTGAGTGATCTGGGGAGCAAGTCGGGTAAGTACCTGACTCAATTTCTCAGATTGCTCGACAATTTTCTGCAAGAGCAAAATAATTATCAAACAAGGCGAGTCATCGCTGAACAGCTACAAGATCAGACAACCAACATGAAGTTGAAAATATAGTCAGCCGAGTCACATACCTGGACCTACCTCGAAGCTTTAATGGTGGCCTCCATCAGCTCGATTCGTTCTTTTTTGGCAGCCTCCTCATTCAACTTAAATGCATCATCGCTTCTGTCCGGGTTAACCCAATAGAATACTTGGGGGAAGTTAGGTGGAGAGGCTTCGAGCCTAGGGAGGTCATTTTTGCCTGACGACAAGGACAATGGAGGAGAGGGGGTTCTGGGTCTGGGGCCCTCAGGGAGTGTTGGCTCTACAGTCGGCTCAGCGACTGGTTCTTCAGCTGTTGCTACGACGTCCCAACTAGGAGAGGCTTGCGGTTCAGCCGAGTGTGCCACCCCAACATCGGGGGCAGGAGCAGCACTCGGCTTAGGCTGAGGCCCTTCTGGCTTGGCCTTAGTTGGGACAGGGATGGCAATTGGGGTTGGTGGCACTGTCCCCTTGGGATCAGCGTCACTTGGCTTCCTGCATAATTATACCGCAA
Source organism: Oryza meyeriana var. granulata (assembly GCA_003991445.1). Taxonomy (NCBI): domain Eukaryota; kingdom Viridiplantae; phylum Streptophyta; class Magnoliopsida; order Poales; family Poaceae; genus Oryza; species Oryza meyeriana. Next base: position 54,389 of record RYFJ01002386.1, read on the forward strand.
TCAAGACACTACAACACATCTCAAGATTCACTAAAGATTGAAGATTTCATACCTCTTCGAAGTATTAAACTTCCACCCCTGAGTGCCACGAGTGGAGGTGGTTAGTGATGAGCCCGAAGGCTTACTCGGAAGAGGTGTGACGCTAGGTGCTAGGCTAGGAGGCGCGATAGCAGGTGGTGTGGAGCCAAGGCCAGTCAGCTCCGCAATAGCTGTGCACCTATTAGGTGTAGCCCCTGACTTTGTGCTTAATTGTGAAACAATTAAACATAAAGTCAAAGATCTTTAACCTTTCAGTCTTTCCCAAGTAGTATACTACATGGAAATTAGACTCTTCAGCATCATGTCAGCTAGAAGAATTTTTGCTCATGCCAATTTTTGGCTAAGCATGTAAGCCGAGTACCACTTTTTGGATTTTAACCCAATATGTGGTCAAGTGTGCTTGAGAAATACTGCACCCCCAATTTTAATGGAGACCAGCTGTCTCAATATGTTTAAACACTCTGCCCGACTAGTCATAGCCCCCCTAGCGTCGGGAGTCAGCTCATGGCTCTTTCCCAGACATGCGTTTTAGGTGACTTGAGTTCGTCTTTCATGGAGAAAAGCTTCACAGATCAAAATTTATGCTAGTCAAGTACTATTGCAACCATTAAGTGTAAAAACAAAAAATGCGTAGTATGTACACCTATTAGGTGTAAGCGGCTACGGCATTGGGGTGGCCGAGTGAGGAATTGATGATCTCATCCCCCTAGATCCGATCCCGACTGGCACGAAGCTGTATCCAAGTCAAACCATAGGGAAGTGAGTTGCCTCCTAGCCCATTTGGATAAGAATATTATATAAAGGAGGAAATATTTATCAGAATACGACTTAATTGTTCAGTATTGCACGAGTTGGGAGTAGGGATGTGTCGATGTTTTACACCAGCAATATGAATATGGGGCTACTCAGTGGATGGAAACTTGATGGATTGCAAAGGAACGCAAGGAGATTTTATACTGGTTCAGGCCCTCAATGTGAGGTAATACCCTATGTCCAGTTTGGGGTGTATTCCTTTGAGGAATTGTGGTGGCGATTCTGATGAACCAACTCAACCTGCCCTTAGGGGGCGCCCTGCCTCCCCTTATATACTGGGGGACAGGGTTACAAGGTAGGAGTCCCAACAGTATTACGGCTAGGGGATCTCCTCTTAGAGATATAACGCACCTAACTAGGACTGTATGTTCCTTACTGTACAAGGCAAAGTCTGCAGGATGCTACCTTATCTCTAATTACAAGACTCGGCCCATCCTCTATCCGAGTGGCCCATATGCTTGTGGTGAGGTACTCGGGGCCCATGGCCTCCACAGTAGCCCCTGAGACCTTCATAGTTGAGTCACAGCTGATGCCGAGTGCTCATCCTCCACGGTGAAGATTGCTTGAGTGCGTTGCTCCCGAGTACTCTTTATCTGAGTGTGTCTTCTTCCCGAGTCCTGCTTCATGTCAGCTAGCAACGAGGATATGAAGGGCTTCATGTAGATGTATGAATAGTGTGCGCCGAATAGGCGCACCTATTAGGTGTAGCCCCCGACTTTGTGCTTAGTTGTGAAGACAATTAAACATAAAGTCAAAGATCTTTAACCTGGAAGTCTTTCCCGAGTAGATTACTACTGGTATATGAGACTCTTCGGTATCATGTCAACCGGAATATGATTTATAGTCTTGCCGAGCAGGGAACTACTCGTATGTAGGACTCTTCGACTTCATGTCAGTCAGAATGGGTATTTATAGTCTTGCCGAGTAGGATGCTACTCGTATATGGGACTCTTCAGCGTCATGTTAGCTGGAAAGAGGGGTTTATAGTCTTTCCCGAGTGGCGTCCCACCCAGAAGTTAGACTCCTCCGCATCATGTCAGCGGGAATGAGAAATTTATAGTCTCTCCCGAGTAGTGCACTACTCAAAAGTTAGTGTGGGTGCCATGGGCCCCAGCTACATCATGACAAGCATATGGTCCACTTGGATAGAGGATGGGCCTGGCCTTGTAATTAGAGATATAGTAATCCCTAGCCAACTTTGCCTTGTATGATAAGGAAAATACAGTCCTAGTTGGGTGCGTTATATCTCTAAGAGGAGATCCCTTGGCCGTAATCCGGTTGGGACTCCTACCTTATAACCCTATCCCCCAGTATATAAGGGGAGGCAGGGCGCCCCCTGACGGCAGGTTGAGTTGGTTCACTAGAATCACCACCGCAAATCCTCAAAGGAATAACATCACAACTGGACGTAGGGTATTACCTCACATCGAGGGCCTGAACCAGTATAAAATCTGTGCGTGTTCCTTTGCAATCCATCAAGTTTCCATCCGCCGAGTAGCCCCATATATTTATTGCTGGTGTAAAACATCGACAAATTGGCGCGCCAAGTAGGGGCTTCGGTGCGATCTACATCTACAAGCTTGATGGATCCAGCAACCGGAGTCGACGGTGGCAAACTCTCCCCAGGAGATACAATTGCATTCGGAAGCCTCGACTTCATCGCTGACCAAATCAACAATCTCACCTTGGCCGACTCGGACTCGATCCGATCTGCCAGGGAACCGACCGACTCCACGCCATTCGGTCCACACGGCGCTGCAGCAACCCTCATCGACTTGCTGTGGCAATCTTCATCTTGTCCGGGTCTCGGGACAACTCTTTCCTTCTGTGTTTGACTCGGACTCGACCTTGAGTCGGCCAAGATTGAGCTAAGAAGGGAAGAGATCGTCAATCTCCCGTACACACTTGGCAACGCCAAGGATATCTTCAGACAACATCCGACGCGGCAAACCCGATCCACTGCAGTTCGACTCGGATACGGCCCAGAGCCGCTCGAGATCGGATCTAGGGAGGTCGGAGTTATAATCACCCCCATCAACTATTCCGACTATGACTCTCAGTTGGACTTCGACTCTTAGTTGGATTCCGACTCTAAGTCGGACAGCAGTACTACAAGCTTCTCCCCGCCATGAGAAATCTTCATGGCATCCAAAGGCTCTACTCCTACTCAGGAATCACGCCGACTACGCGAGCAGCAAGAGGAGGAAGCATGCCAACTGCGAGAGCAACAAGAGGAAGAAGCAAGATGCCGGCACAACGCTCTACGCAAGGCTGGGTGGACTGTACAGCAACAAATCCTCCAAACCCGAGTCTGCGACCACAACGTCTTCATTACTCCTCAACAGAACATCGTGGCTGTTGCGACTCTACTGGATACACTCCAGTTCGGGCCTGATCACCAGGCCACCCCGAAGATCGCAAAGATAAAAGCCATGCTTACCGCTGCTGCATGTCAGCAGCACCAACAGTCGGGTGATACCCTCATACCAACCAACCGGTCGACATCCCCAACGGCAGTCTCATCTACCTCAAAGCGATGCCGAGAGGCTGGCTCCAGTCAGCTGCATACGGAGGCACGCCAGGTGTCACTCGGCAACCCCAACGACAACCAGCGACGTCAAAGCAACCATCAGGACGATCAGGACCTCCGAGACTGACTACGGCACGACCTTCGGCAAGACATCATCACTCGGCGCCGTAAACGAGAAGAAGATGAGCAATGCCAACTGGAAGACAAGAACAAGCGTTTCGGCCTCCACCACGAGCGGCTTCGCCACTGTATTTGGAGTCGGAGCCCTCATGAAGACGAAGGCATACCGGCCTTCACCCAGGAGCTACAACAGGTCGACTGGCCGTCGGGTTTCAAGCCTACAGGCATCGACAAATACGACAGCAAGACCAATCCCGATTCCTGGCTCACGGTCTACACTCTGGCGATCCGAGTAGCTGGAGAAAATCACAAAGTCATGGCTAACTGCCTCCTAGTCGCTTTAGCCGACTCAGCGAGGACATGGCTAACAGGACTTCCCAAGCAATCAATCGGCTCCTGGGGAGAACTCCAGGAACGCCTCATCGCCAACTTCTAGGGAACATACAAGAGGCCATCTTCCGAGTACGACCTATATCAGTTACAACAATGGAAGAACGAGTCTCTTCGTGACTTCATCAAGAGGTTCTCTGAGAAGAAGAATTTAATCCCAATGATCAAGGATGAGGTCGTCATCGCCGCCTTTCGAAAAGGAGTCAAAAACACCTCATTCATCGACAAATACACGCGGAAGCCTCCTAACTCTGTCAAGGCTTTATTCGACATGGCGAACAAGTACGCCTACTCGGCTGACACTGTGGCTGAGGCCCTCGATGACAAGAATGCACCCTGACAGAAGAAGCGGGAGGGCACCAACGATGTGGTCCCGACTAAAGCCGGGAATCACAAACGCAAGTCAGATGGCTTCATTGTGGAAGTCGGTCACAATCGTCTTCGACTTTCAACAACTGAAGATTATTAGAACAACAAGTGACATGCTCGGGGGCTCACAAGCTCAAACGCAAGGATGGAATCCCCACTCCGAAATACCGAATAGCTAAGTCGCTTCCTGATAAATATTTCTTCACTCGGCCTTGCCAATGCCACAGCCGCTTACACCTAATAGGTGTACAAGCTGCACTTTTTTCTATTTTTTCTCTTAAATGATTGCAAAAGTATTCGAGTAGCATAAATCCTGATCCGTGAAACATTGCTCGATGAAAGACGAACTCAAGTCACCCAAAACGCGTGTCTAGGAAAGAGCCATGAGCCAACTCCGATGCTAGGGGGCTATGATTAGTCGGCAGAGTGCTTTAACGTAAGGGGTCAACTACTCGGAGAAATTAATATCAGTAAGAGGAAGAACACGTATTTACATATATTGTAAAATACATTTTATTCGGGTGATTGTTTTCATCATCAGATGCTACTCATCCGGTAACTTTATAGTGCAGGGCTAGCTCCAAATACGCGTGGCAGGAACTCAGGGCTACGAGCCTATCTCCTACGCTCAGGGGCTGGACAAGTTTGCCAAAATACACTCGGGATGCTCCACAAGGGCTACTGACCGAGTACTTGCGCCAGTCGGGACGACATCTTCCCCGGCTACGCTCCATGTGAGCTGACAACCGACCTCCGGCGCTAGTTGGGGGTCGTATACTACTCGACTGGGTGAGGTACGCCCCATGAGGGTTGCTAGCCGAATCCTACGCTAATGCTAGGTTCGGGTACCTTATTCGGTCGCAACTCCGCTAAGTAGGGTACGCCCCATGAGGGTCGCCAGCCGAATCCTAAGCTAATGCTAGGTTCGAGTATCTTATTTGGTCACAACTCTGTCAGATCGGGTATGCCCCATGAGGGTCGCCAGCTGAATCCTATGCTAATACAAGGTTCGGGTACCTTATTTGGTTATGGCTCTGTTGGGTAGGGTATGCCCCATGAGGGTCGCTAGCCGAATCCTATGCTAATGCAAGGTTCGGGTACCCTGCTCGGCTTTCCTGAAGTTAGAGAAGACTTACATCGTCGAAGCGCATCCGGAGTTCTCATGCATGGTGTCACACCTGAGAAGGGCAAGCAGATTCTGCAAGATACCTACTTGGGCATCTGTGGCAACCATACTGCATCCAGAACATAAGTCGGAAAGGCTTGCGGGCAAGGATTCTTCTGGCTGATTGAGGTCATCTACACCGAAGTACTCATCCTGACATGCGATGGATGCTACTTCTATAAAGCTATGCTGGGTAGGTTGGCTCAGGCCGGCTTATTTGGTAGCAGCCACCAAGATATGAGTTCCTATAGTAGCATGCTCCATGTGGGCCGCCCGCAGACTAAGTTGAAATTATAGCGCTGGTGCTACAACAGGAGCCGATGAGGTAAACAGATATGCTTCATGAGAGCCTTATTGCTAAACATATATGTTTGGGTATCTATTTTATCCACCAGGTCTCGAGGATATATCCTTACAAGGATCACAAGCTGGTCTTCATTAAAATTGGGGATGCAGGTATCTTTCTCGGGTACACCTGACCACGCCGTGGATTTATTTTCATAAAGTGGTACTCGGCCTACATGCGTGGCCATCAGTTGCCATGAGCAACATTATTCCCGCTGACATGATGCGGAGGAGTCTAACTTTCGAGTAGTGCACTACTCGGGAGAGACTATAAATTTCTCATTCCCGCTGACATGATGCAGAGGAGTCTAACTTCTGGGTGGGACGCCACTCGGGAAAGACTATAAACCCCTCTTTCTAGCTGACATGACGCTGAAGAGTCCCATGTACGAGTAGTATCCTACTCGGCAAGACTATAAATACCCATTCCGACTGACATGAAGTCGAAGAGTCCTACATACGAGTAGTTCTCTACTCGGTAAGACTATAAATCATATTCCGGTTGACATGATACCGAAGAGTCTCATATACCAGTAGTAATCTACTTGGGAAAGACTTCCAAGTTAAAGATCTTTGACTTTATGTTTAATTGTCTTCACAATTAAGCACAAAGTCGGGGGCTACACCTAATAGGTGCACCAATTCGGTGCACACTATTCATATATCTACATGAAGCCCTTCATAGCCTCGCTGCCAGCTGACATGAAGTAGAACTCAGGAAGAAGACTCACTTGGACAAACAGTACTCAGGAGCAATGCACTCGGGAAGACTTCACCGTGGAGGATGAGCACTCGGCATCAGCTGTGACTCAACTATGAAGGTCTCAGGGGCTACTGTGGGTGCCATGGGCCCGGGGTAACTCATGACAAGCATATGGGCCACTCGGATAGAGGATGGGCCTGGCCTTGTAATTAGAGATATAGTAATCCCTAGCCGACTTTGCCTTGTATGAAAAGGAAAATACAGTCCTAGTTGGGACTCCTACCTTGTAACCCTGTCCCCCAGTATATAAGGGGAGGCAGGGCGCCCCCTGAGGGCAAGTTGAGTTGGTTCACCAGAATCACCACCGCAAATCCTCAAAGGAATAACACCACAACTGGACGTAGGGTATTACCTCACATCGAGGTCCTGAACAAGTATAAAATCTCTGCATGTTCCTTTGCAATCCAACAAGTTTCCATCCGTCGAGTAGCCCCATATATTTATTGCCGGTGTAAAACATCGACAGTTAGACTCCTCCGCATCACGTCAGCAGGAATAATGTTGCTATTGACACCAAAAATCACCGGCAGTGTTGAGAACGAGCCGATGATCGGGTTCGATGCACTAGACACGCGAAGGCCTGGGAGATCTGCTTAGCTCCAGTGCAGGTCCTAAATTCGAGGTTCGCGGGCGTGCTAGTCAATTTGACCCAGCAATCGACAAGGAGATAGAAAAAAAGTTAGATCACTGATCCAATCGGCAAACAAGCCGATACAGACTTCTTCCAGTCGATTGCCGATAGTACTTGTACATCCGCTAGAAACCGATGATGATATAAGCAAATAATAAGCCAGCCGATTGCCGAGAAAACACTTGGACATCGGCTAGAAGTCGATGATAGAGTAATTAAGTAGAATAATAATCAAGACAATGCAGTCGGCTTTATCTAGTCAAAGATAACTTATCGGCTAGGCACTCTGATAAAACATCGCATAAACACCCATCGGCTTAACAAGGATAAATCTATCATTACCAATCTAGTATGTCAAACTCAACTGATGCAGCACAGATTAATAATGATAAAAAAACCTCGATGAGCTGATAGATCTAATGCAATCGTGATGAACTATATGATAACTTATCGGCTATACATCCCGATAAGACGCTTGCATAAAATCTATCAACCTAGCATGAATAACTTATCACTAGCAGTTTAGTAGGTCGGACCTAACCGATGCAGCACAAACTGACGATAAATTACACCCAGTAAGCTGATAAAAACTATGCACACGTGATGTGATATATCTACTCGGCCTAAGAGATAAAACTTAACTGATGCAGCCGTAGATAGAATAGATACACCGTGGTAAGCCGACTACCGTAGATTAGCTAGAATATCGGACCTAACAAAGGAAGTCCTAGCCGTAGACAGAATAGATACACCGTGGTAATGCGATGTGCCGCATTTGCATTGATTTGTGAGATGATTTACATGGTCCCCGGGCATACGTTTTTATACCCCGAGTTGATACAGTCCTGATCGGATACGAAACAGGAGTTTCCTAACTATAAAAGGAAAAACAACAAGCCCTGACTGGACATGAGATCAGGTTTTCCTAAAAATCGTTAAAGCTACCTAATTTATAGATAAAATAATTAACTGCCATGCTGTGGTCTTCACGATTCCGTCCCGAATTCGGCTTCTTCTGGATTAGCTTCCACCAGCTGATATCGGCTTTATCTTAACCGAACATGATAACGAACCGTACCAAATTTTAATGTTAACACATGCCCCCAATTTCGGAGTTTGTTATCAAACTTCAAAATTCTTCTGTTTGGACTTTAGCAATTCCTCCATGGCCTCTTGAAATTGGCTTTCATGAGCTGATACCTTCTGTACTAAGTGTGCTAGGCTCTCAAAGTCTTGTGTTGAAAATCTTTCCTTTATCGGAGCCAACAAACCTTGGAATGCTAACTCGGCCAGCTGTGCATCATCTAGACTTAAACTATAACATCGGCTTCTAACATCACGAAACCGCTGGATATATCCTACGACTGATTCATCCGGCTTCTGTACTACCGATGTTAAATCTGTTGAACTCATCTCCTGAATCCCAGTAAAGAAATATTTGTGGAATTACTTTTCCAAATCGGCCCAACCCCAAACTGAATTTGGTGGTAATGAAGAAAACCATGTGAAGGCTGATCTGGACAATGATAGCGGGAAAAATCTAACTCTCAAAGCTTCTTCAGCTGATGCCTCCCCACACTGAGCCAAAAATCGGCTGACATGCTCTATTGTAGACACATCATCTTGCCCTGAGAATTTGGAGAAGTCTGGTACTCTGTATCGGCGTTGCAATGGAACTCTACCAAACCAATCTGGATATGGATGCCGATACATAAATGTTTCCTTCTTCGGTTTTAGACCGAATTGTTCTCTCACCACCTCTGTGACTCTTGCTGTCCAATCTTCTTCCCTTGGATCTTCGACGTGATAATGCAGAGGTGGAGTTGGTTGCCGATTCTGCTTCTGATATTCTCTTTGATAATTGTACTCAGGGACAGCTCCTGGATGACTCTGTCGATGCCCCCCATAGTATGCAGTATGATGATATCCTTGAGGAATTCCATCTTGTTGCCCCCCAGCCAGTTGAATCGGCTACACTGCCTTCATGATCAAGCTCTATAATGTGTTCACCAATATCCCAGATTGATTGATCAATGCATGATGAACTGCTTCATTAATCATCTCTTGAAGTGGCTTCTGTGAACTTGCAGGCGATGTATGGCTCGATTTGCCAACCAGAACAAGTTTTGGTAATTGTGACTTCTGAATCGGCCCTTGATTTGTCATACTGAAGGATTCTAGACAAAGCTTCTAAAATTCAGCAATGTTCTGCTCCACTTGTTGTCTTTGTTCTTGGTCAAATCTTCCATTGTGACTAGAATAACGTTGTTTGTGCTGACCTCCTTTCCAGCCATGTGGAAATTCTGTGTCCCACTGGGCGTGCCAAAAACGTGTTGACACCGAAAATCACCGCCAGCGTTGAGAACGAGCCGATGATCTGGTTCGATGCACTAGACACGCGAAGGCCTGGGAGATCTACTTAGCTCCAGTGCAGGTCCTAAATTTAAGGTTCGCGGGCGTGCCAGTCAATTTGACCCAGCAATCGACAAGGAGATAGAAAAAAAGTTAGATCACTGATCCAATCGGCCAACAAGCCGATACAGACTTCCTCCAGCCGATTGCCGATAGTACTTGTACATCGGCTAGAAACCGATGATGATATAGGCAAATAATAAGCCAGCCGACTGCCGAAAAAACACTTGGACATTGGCTAGAAGCCGATGATAGAGTAGATAAGTAGAATAATAATCAAGACAATGCAGTCGGCTTTATCTAGTCAAAGATAACTTATCGGCTAGGCACTCCGATAAAACATCGCATAAACACCCATCGGCTTAACAAGGATAAATCTATCATTCCTAATCTAGTAGGCCAAACTCAACTGATGCAGCACAGATTAATAATGATAAAAAAACCTCGATGAGCCGATAGATCTAATGCAATCGTGATGAACTATACGATAACTTATCGGCTATACATCCCGATAAGACGCTTGCATAAAATCTATCAACCTAGCAGGAATAACTTATCACTAGCAGTTTAGTAGGTCAGACCTAACCGATGCAACACAAACTGACGATAAATTACACCCAGTAAGCCAATAAAAACTATGCACACATGATGTGATATATCTACTCGGCCTAAGAGATCAAACTTAACTGATGTAGCCATAGACAGAATAGATACACCGTGGTAAGCCGACTACCATAGATCAGCTAGAATATCGGACCTAACCGAGGAAGTCCTAGCCCATAAGGTAGTTGGGGTAACGAGACTCACCCTCTCGCAGTAGTTCGGACCTAACCGATGCAGCCCGGCTCGAGAAGCAAGAACCCGTCAAAAAGGGTGGCGATGCGCCGAATTTGTATTGATCTGTGAGATGATTTACATGGTCCCCGGGCATACGTATTTATACCCCGAGTTGATACAGTCCTAATCGGATACGAAACAGGAGTTTCCTAACTATAAAAGGAAAAACAACAAGCCATGACCAGACACGAGATCAGGTTTCCCTAAAAATCATTAAAGCTACCTAATTTACAGATAAAATAATTAACTGCCATGTTGTGGTCTTCACGATTCCTTCCCGAATTCGGCTTCTTCTGGATTAGCTTCCACCGGCTGATATCGGCTTTATCTTAACCAAACATGATAACGAACCGTACCAAATTTTGGTGTTAATAGTTGCTCATCGCAACTGATGGCCACGCATGTAGGCCGAGTACCACTTTATGAAAATAAATCCACGGTGTGGTCAGGTGTACCCGAGAAAGATACCTGCATCCCCAATTTTAATGAAAACCAGCTTGTGATCCTTGTAAGGATATATCCTCGAGACCTGGTGGATAAAACAGATACCCAAACATACATGTTTAGCAATAAGGCTCTCATGAAGCATATCTGTTTACCTCATCGGCTCCTATTGGTAGCACCAGTGCTATAATTTCAACTCAGCATGCGGGCGGCCCACATGGGGCATGCTACTGTAGGAACTTATATCTTAGTGGCTGCTACCAAATAAGCCGGCCTACCCAGCATAGCTCTATAGAAGTATCATCCATGTCAGGATGAGTTTTTTGGTGTCGGTAACTGCAATCAGCCAGAGAAATCCTTATTTGCAAGCCTTTCTGACTTATGTTCTAGATGCAGCCTGGTTGCCACAGGTGCCTGAGTAGGTATGTTGCAGGATCTGCTTGCCCTCCTCAGGTGTGACGCAGTGCATGAGAACTCCGGATGCGCTTTGACGATGTAAGTCTTCTCTGACTTCAGGAGAGCTAAGCAGGGTACCCGAACCTTGCATTAGCATAGGATTCGGCTAGCGACCCTCATGGGGCATACCCTATCCAACAGAGTTATAGCCAAGCTAGGTACCCGAACCTTGCATTAGCATAGAATTCGGCTGGCGACCCTCATGGGGCGTACCTAACCTGACAGAGTTGTGACCAAATAAGGTACCCGATCCTAGCATTAGCGTAGGATTCGGCTGGCGACCCTCATGGGGCGTACCTTACCCAGTTGAGTAGTATACGACCCCCAACTAGTGCCGGAGGTCGGTTGTTAGCTCACTTGGAGCGTAGCCAGGGAAGATGATGTCCCGACTGGCGCAAGTACTCGGTCAGTAGCCCTCAAGGAGCATTCCGAGTGATTCTTGGCAGACTTGTCTAGCCCTCGAGCGTAGGAGATAGGCTCGCAGCCCTGAGTTCCTGTCACGCGTATCCGGAGCTGGCCCTGCACTATAAACATATCGGATGAGTAGCATCTGATGATGGAAACAATCACCCAAATAAAATGTATTTTACAATATATGTAAATACGAGTTCTTCCTCTTATTGATATTAATTTCCCCGAGTAGTTGACCCTTACGTTTAAACACTCTGCCCGACTAGTCATAGCCCCCTAGCGCCGGGAGTTGGCTCATGGCTCTTTCCTAGACACGCGTTTTGGGTGACTTGAGTTCGTCTTTCATCGAGCAAAGTTTCACGGATCGGAATTTATGCTACTCGAATACTTTTGTAATCATTTAAGGGAAAAAGACAGAAAAAAGTACAACTTGTGCACCTATTAGGTGTAAGCGGCTGCAGCAATGGCAAGGCCAAATGAAGAACTATTTATTAGAGAGCGACTTAGCTATTCGGTATTTGGGAGTGGGGATGCCATCCTTGTGTTTGGGCTTTTGAGCCCCCGAGATTGTCACTTATTGTCCTGATAATCTTCAGCTGTCGAAAGTCAAAGACGGTTGTGACCGACTACCACAATGAAGTCGTCTGACTTGTATTTGCCACTCCCGACTTTAGTCGGGACCGCGTCGTCAGTGCCCTCCCTCTTCTTTTGTCAGGGTGCCTTCTTGTCATCGAGGGCCTTAGCCACAGCGTCGGCCGAGTCGGCGTACTTGTTCGCCATGTTGAATAAAGCCTTGACGGAGTTAGGAGGCTTCCGTGTGTATTTGTCGATGAACGAGGTGTTTTTGACTCCTTTTCAAAAGGCGGCGATGACGACCTCATCCTTGATCTTTGGGATTGAATTCTTGTTCTCAGAGAACCTCTTGATGAAGTCACGAAGAGACTCGTTCTTCCTTTGATGTAACTGATAGAGGTCGTACTCGGAAGATGGCCTCTCGTATGTTCCCTGGAAGTTGGCGATGAGGCGTTCCCGAAGTTCTCCCCAGGAGCTGGTTGATTGCTTGGGAAGTCCTGTTAGCCATGTCCTCGCTGAGTCGGCTAAAGCAACTGGGAGGTAGTTAGCCATGACTTTGTGATTTCCTCCAGCTGCTCGGGTCGCCAGAGTGTAGACCGTGAGCCAGGACTCGGGATTGGTCTTGCCGTTGCATTTGTCGATGCCTGTAGGCTTGAAACCCGATGGCTAGTCGACCTGTTGTAGCTCCTAGGTGAAGGTCGGTATGCCTTCGTCTTCATGAGGGCTCCGACTCCGAATACGGCGGCGAAACCGCTCGTGGTGGAGGCCAAAACGCTTGCTCTTGTCTTCTAGCTGGCATTGCTCATCTTCTTCTCATTCACGGTGCCGAGCAATGATGTCTTGCCGAAGGTCGCGCTGTAGTCGGTCTCGGAGGTCCTGATGGTCCCGACGGTTGATTTGACATCGCCGGTTGTCATTGGGGTTGCCGAGTGACGCCTGACGTGCCTCTGTATGTGGCTGACTGGAGCCAGCCGCTCCACGTCGCTTTGAGGTAGATGAGACTGCCGTTGGGGATGTCGACCGGTTGGTCGGTATGAGGGTATCACCTGACTGTTGGTGCTGTTGACATGCAGCAGCGGTAAGCATGGCTTTTATCCTTGCGATCATCAAGGTGGCCTGGTGATCAGGCCCGAACTGGAGTGTATCCAGTAGAGTCACAGCGGCCACGATGTTCTATTGAGGAGTAATGAAGACGTCGTGGTCGCAGACTCGGGTTTGGAGGATTTGTTGCTGTACAGTCTGCCCGACCCTGTGTAGAGCGTCGTGCTAGCGTCTTGCTTCTTCCTCTTGTTGCTCTCGCAGTCGGCGTGCTTCCTCCTCTTGCTGCTCGCATAGTCGGCGTGATTCCTGAGTAGGAGTAGAGCCTTTGGATGCCATGAAGATTTCTCGTGGCGGGGAGAAGCTTGCCGAACTGTTGTCCGACTTAGAGTCGGAATCCAATTGAGAGTTGTAGTCCGACTGAGAGTCGTAGTCGGAATAGTTGATGGGGGTGATTATAACTCCGACCTCCCTAGATCCGATCTCGAGCGGCTCTGGGCCATATCCGAGTCGAACTCCAGAGGATCGGGTTTGCTGTGTCGGATGTTGTCTAAAGATATCCATGGTGTTGCCGAGTCTGTACGGGAGATTGACGATCTCTTCCCTTCTTAGCTCGATCTTGGCCGGCTCAAGGCCGAGTCCGAGTCGAACACCGAAGGAAAGAGTTGTCCCGAGACCCGAACAAGATGAAGATTGCCACAGCAAGTCGATGAGGGTTGCTACAGCATCGTGTGGACCGACTGGCGCGGAGTCGGCCGGTTCCCTGGCGGATCGGATCGAGTCCGAGTCGGCCAAGGTGAGGTTGCCGATCTGGTCGGCAACGAAGTTGAGGCTTCCGAATGAGATTATATCTCCGGGGGAGAGTTTGCCGCCGTCGACTCCGGTTCTTGGATCCATCGAGCTTGTAGCTGTAGATCTCACCGAAGCCCCTACCTGGTGCGCCAACTGTCGATGTTTTACACCGGCAATATGAATATGGGGCTACTCGGCGGATGGAAACTTGATGGATTGCAACGGAACACAGGGAGATTTTATACTGGTTCAGGCCCTCAATGTGTGGTAATACCCTACGTCCAGTTTGGGGTGTATTCCTTTGAGGAATTGTGGTGGCGATTCTGATGAACCAACTCAACCTGCCCTTAGGGGGCACCCTGCCTCCCCTTATATACTGGGGGACAGGGTTACAAGGTAGGAGTCCCAACCGGATTACGGCCAAGGGATCTTCTCTTAGAGATATAACGCACCCAACTAGGACTGTATGTTCCTTACTGTACAAGGCAAAGTCTGCCGGATGCTACCTTATCTCTAATTACAAGACTCGGCCCATCCTCTATCCAAGTGGCCCATATGCTTGTGGTGAGATACCCGGGGCCCATGGCCTCCACAGGATGCCATCCTTGCATTTGAGCTTTTGAGCCCCTGAGCATGTCACTTATCGTTCTAATAATCTTCAGTTCTAGGAGGTCGAAGACGGTTGTGACCGACTGCCACAATGAAGTCGTCCGACTTGCGTTTGCGGTTCCCAGCCTTAGTCGGGGCAGCATCATCGGTGTCCTTCCGCTCATTCTATCGGGGTGCCTTTTTGTCATCGAGGGCCTCAGTAACAGCGTCGGCCGAGTCAGTGTATTTGTTCGCCATGTCAAATAGAGCTTTGACAGAACTTGGAGGCTTCCGAGTGAACTTAGCGATGAACAGGGTGTCCTTTACTCCTTTTCGAAAGGCGACGATGACGACCTCGTCCTTGATCTTCAGGATTGAATTCCTCTTCTCAGAAAACCTTTTGATGAAATCACGAAGAGACTCGTTCTTCCTTTGATGGCACTGATATAGGTCGTACTTGGAAGATGGCCTCTCGTACGTTCCTTGGAAATTGGCAATGAAGCGTTCCCGGAGTTCTCCCCAGGAGCCGATTGATCTCTTAGGAAGTCCTGTTAGCCATGTCCTCACCGAGTCGGCTAGAGCGATTGGGAGGTAGTTAGCCATGGCCTTGTGATCTCCTCCAGCTACTTGAATCACCAGAGTGTAAACTGTGAGCTAAGACTCGGGGTTGGTCTTCCCGTCATATTTTTCAATTCCAGTCGGCTTGAAACCTAACGGCCAGTCGACCTGTTGAAGCTCCTGGGTGAAGGCCGGTACTCCTTCCTCTGTATGAGGACTCCGACTCCGATTACGATGGTGAAACTGCTCGTGGTGGAGGCCGAAGCGCTCATTCTCGTCTTCCAGTCGGCGACGCTCGTCCTCCTCGTGTTCGCGGCGCCGTGTGTTGATGTCTCGCCAGAGATCACGTCGTAGTCGGCCTTGGAGATCCTAGTTGTCCCGATGGTCATCTTGATTTCACGCCGTCAGTCATTATTGTGGTTGCCAAGTGACGTGTGGCATGACTCTATGTGCGGCTGACTAGAGCCGGTTGCTCGGCGTCGTGTTGAGGCAGATGAGACCGCCGTTGGAGAAGCCGACCTATTGGTCGGTATGAGAGTGCCACCCTACTATTGACGCTGCTGGCATGTAGCAGCGGTGATCATGGCTTTAATGCTTGCTATCGTCTGGGTGGCCTGTGATCAGGCCTAAATTGCAGTGTATCCAGTAAGGTTGCAGCAGCCACAACATTCTATTGAGGGGTTGCGAAAACGTCGTGGTCGCCGACTCGGGTTTGGAGGATCTCCCATTGAGCAACGCGCCTAGCCTTGTGTAGATTGTCGTTGCAAGCATCACGCTCGGCCTGCAGGTGTCTTGCTTCTTCCTCCTGCTGTTCACATAGTTGGCAGGCTTCCTCTTCTTGCAAATCACGTAGTCGGCATGCCTCTTGAGTGGGAGTTGAGCCCTTGGACGCCATGAAGACTTCACGTGGTGGAGAAAAGCTCGCCAAAGTATTGTCCGACTGAGAGTCGGAGTCGGAATGGTTGAGGGGTGTGATGATGACCCCAACCTCCCTGGACCCTATCTCGAGCGGCTCTAGGCCATATCTGAGTTGAATTCTAGAGGATTGAGTCTGCCGTATCAGATTGGAATTGAAGATTGTTGCGGCATTGTCGAGTTCGAGTGGGAAATTGACAATCTCCTCCTCTCTTAGCCCGATCTTGGCTGGCTCAAGACCGAGTCTGAGTCAAACACCAAAAGAAAGAGTTGTCCCTAGGCTGGGGCATGTTGGAGATCACCACAGCATGTCACCGAAGATTGCTGCAGCGTTGAGTAGGTCGACCAGCGCAGAGTCAGCTTGGTCCCTGGCCGATCGGATCGGATCCAAGTCAGACAGGGTAAGGTTGCCAAATTCATCGGCGACGAAGTCGAAGCTTTCGAAGCTAATTGTTTGCCTGGGGAAGAAGTTGATGCCATCGACTCCGTTGATTGGATCCATTAGGCTTGATGAAGATGATCTGGATGAAGCCCCTACCTGGCGTGCCAACTGTCGATGTTTTATATCGGCAATAATAATATGGGGCTACTCGTGAGACCTAAACTTGATGGACTGCAAAGGAACACGAACAATTTATACTAGTTTAGGCCCTCGAGATGAGGTAATACCCTACATCCAGTTGTGGTGTATTTCCTTTGTGGTTTCTCTGATGAGATTGTTCTTCTGCCCTTAGGGGGTGCCCTGCCTCCCCTTATATATCGGGGGACAGGGTTACAAAGTAGGAATCCCAGTCGGACTCCGACCAAGGGATTTTCTTCTAGGAATACAATGTTCTCGACTAGGACTATATCCTTTCCTTGTCACACAAGGTTATGTATGCCGAGTCCTATTGTATCCCTAATTACAAGGTTAGGCCCATCCTCTGTCCGAGTGGCCCAATGCTTCTCATGAGGTACCTGGGGCCCATAGCCTCCACATAGGGATACAGTAGAGCTTAGCTTATGTTAACTTGCATGACAGGGGAAGGATATAATCCTAGCCAGATATGATGTGTTCCTAGAAGGAAGTCCCTTGGTTGAGTCTGACTGAGATTCCTACCTTTTAACCTTCTCTCCTCAATATATTAGAGGAGGCAAGGAGTTCCCTGGGGCAGAGAATGATACATAACCAATTTCACCAGAGAAACCTCAAAGGCAATACACAACAGCTAGAAGTAGGGTATTACCTCATCTTGAGGGCCTGAACCAGGATAAACTTGTTTCATGTTCCTTTGTGTCCATGAAGTTTAGGTCTTGCGAATAGCCCCATATAACTATTGCCGATACAAAGCATTGACAAGGATGTTGAGTGCACTTCCTCTTGTGGAGGCCATGGGCCCCGGGTACCTCATCACAAGCATATGGGCCACTCGGATAGAGGATGGGCCTAGCCTTGTAATTAGAGATATGGTAGAACCCGACAGACTTTGCCTTGTACAATAAGGAATACACAGTCCTAGTCGGGTAAATTGTATCTCTAAGAGGAGATTCTTTGGCTGTATCTGGCTAGGACTCCTACCTTGTAACCCTGTCCCCCAGTATATAAGGGGAGGCAGGGCGCCCCCTGAGGGCAGAAGATCATAGATCAACACAAATCCTCAAAGGAATAACAGCACAACTGGACGTAGGGTATTACCTCATATCGAGGGCCTGAACCAGTATAAAATCTCCCTGTGTTCCTTTAGAATCCACCGAGTTTCCATCTATCAGTAGTCCCATATTAATATTGCTGGTGTAAAACATCAACAGTTGGCGCGCCAGGTAGGGGGCTCGGTGAAATCTACATCTACAAGCTCAATGGAACCAACAACAGGAGTCGACGGCGACAAATTCTCTCCCGGAGATATAGTCTCATTCGGAAGCCTTGACTTCGTCACCGACATGTTGGGCAACCTTACCTTGGCCGACGCAGATCCAATCCAACCGGCCGAGGAACTAGCCAACTCCATGCCAGTCGGTCCACAACACGCTATGGCCACCCTCGTCGACGTGTTGCGGCAATCTACCACCCGTCTGAGTCTTGGGACAACTCTCTCTTTCAGTGTCCGACTTGCGTTCGGCCTTGAGCCGGCCCGGGTCGGGCTAAGAGGGGGAGAGATCATCAACTTCCCTCACAGACTCGGCGATGCCGCAGATCTACATCTCACGCGGCAGACCTGATCCCCTGCGATTCAGTTTGGACATGGCCTAGAGCTGCTCTAGGTTGGATCTAGGGAGGTTGGAGTCGTCCTTACTCCGATCAATTACTCAGATTTTGACTCCAAGTCGAACAGCGGTTCGAACACCAGTTTGGACACCAGTCTGGCGAGTTTCCTTTTGCCTCGTGAGATCTTCATGGCTTCAACCCCTCCACCGGAGGTACGCCGACTACAAGAGGAGAAACAAGAGGAGGCACGCCGACTACGACAAGAGGAGGAGGTCGACCACGAGGCTCGCAATGACAAGCTACGCAAGGCTGGGCAAACCGCTTAGCAACAGATCCTCCAGACTAGAGTCAGCGACCACGACGTCTTCGTCATGCCACAACAGAACGTCGTGGCCGTAGCAACCCTACTAGATACACTACAGCTCGGGCCTGATCACCAGGCCACCCCGACTATCGCCAAGATTGAAGCTATGATCACAGCTACAGCATGTCAGCAACACTAGCAGTCGGGCGAAACACTTATACCGATCAATCAGTCGGGTTCTCCAGCGGCAGTCTCGTCCACATCATCATGACGCCAGGTAGCCGACTCAAGTCAGCCACACGAGGAGTCGTGGCAAACATCACTTGGCAACACCAACAACAACAATCAGCGACGTCACCAGAATGATCGTCGGTTCAACCAAGACCTCCGAGTTCATCTACAACGCGACCTCCGACAAGACATTAACGCCAAGCGCCGTCAACGTGAAGAGGACGAATGCCACCAACTGGAGGATGAGCATGAGCGCTTCGGCCTCCACCACAAGGGTTCAACCGCCGTGATCGGAGCCAGAGCCCTCATGAAGACAAAGGCGTTCCCGCTTTCACCCACGAGCTACAAGACGTCGACTGGCCATCGGGCTTCAAGCCTACTGGGATCGAGAAATACAACGGCAAAACCTACCCTGAATCCTGGCTCACCGTATATACTCTAGCAATCTGAGCTGCTAGAGGTGACCACAAAGCCATGGCTAACTACCTCCCGGTCGCCTTGGCCAACTCAGCGAGGACATGGCTAAAAGGGCTCCCGAGGCGGTCGATCGGTTCCTAGGGAGAACTTAGGGAGCAGTTCGTCGCTAACTTCCAGGGGACCTATGAGAGGCCGTCATCCGAGCACGATTTATACCAACTGCACTAGAGGAAGAACAAGTCTCTGCGTGAATTTATCAAGAGGTTCTCTGAGAAGCGCAACCAAATTCCAATGATCAAGGACGAGATCATCATCACCGCCTTCCGCAAGGGAGTAAAGGACGCCCCGTTCATCGCAAAATTCACTCGGAAGCCTCCAGCCACTATCAGGGCTCTCTTCGATATGGCAAACAACTACGCTGACTTGGCCGAGGCAGTCGCAGAGGCCCTTGACGAGAAGAAAGAGTCCCGACAAAAAGACCAAAAGGCAAAAACTGATAACGAGCCATCACAGAACAAGTCCAGCAGCCACAAGCAAAAGTCGGACAACGAGGTGGCCAACATGGAGTGCACTCGGTCATAGCCCCCAAGGAACAACGAATACCAGAAGGTTATGAACGGGCCTTGCCCCTTCCATCCCAAGGGCAAGCACATGCCCAAGGATTGCTTCAAGCTCAAGAAGTTTTCCTCCGAGCAGACTTCATCGTCTGGCGCCGACAAGGACAAAGACAAGCCAAACCCAGGCCCGGCCGACGATTTTCAAGATCCCTAGGCGGAGCTCAGCCACATTTTTGGAGGGCCGTCCACGTACGAGTCCAAGCGGAAGCAGAAGATAATAGCACGTGACGTCAATGTGGTCTCTACAGCAGACGCCCCCCAATATTTGCGTTGGTCAGAAACGCCCGTCACATTCGACCGCACGGATCACCCCAATCAGGTCTCACACCCGGGACACTACCCACTCGTCCTGGACCCAGTCATCAAAAATATCAAGCTGAAGAAGGTCCTCATAGATGGAGGCAGTGCGCTCAACATTCTGTTCGCCAAGACCCTAGATGAGATGAAGATTCCTCGTTCAGAACTGCAGCTGAGTATGTCGCCCTTCCATGGGATAATTCCCGGATTGTCTTCAACCTCCCTCGGACAAATAACATTGCCGGTCACCTTCGGCACGCGGGATAACTTCTGCACAGAAAACGTCTGCTTCGAGGTCGCCGACTTCGAGACTGCGTACCACGTGATACTCGGACGACCGGCGCTCACCAAATTCATGGCGATACCACACTATACATACATGGTGCTCAAGATGCCCGGGCCAACCGGAGTCCTCTCCCTCCACAGCGATGTCAAGCAAGCCTTCACCTGCGACAAGGAGAGCTGCGAGTTGGCTCAATCACAAGAGGCGGCAGTCGGACGCAATAGCATTTGGCAAGCCACCACAATTGAAGTCGAGGAAGACCAAGTTCCAGCAAAAATGCAGCAAAGTTGGGAATTTCAGCGGACTCTGACATGAAGAAGATCCCCCTGGACCCTTCCGACCCCTCCAAGACTGCTCTAGTCATGACCGGACTCGACCCCAAATAGGAAGACGCGCTCGTCACCTTCCTCCAAGCCAACAAGGATATCTTCGTGTGGAAACCGTCCGACATGCTGGGCGTACCAAGGGAGGTGATCGAGCACGCCCTCAACGTCAAGACAGACGCCAAGCCAGTCAAGCAATGGCTACAACACTTCGCACAAGACCGCAAAGATGCTATCCAGGAGGAGATAACCAAGCTTCTCGCAGCCGAGTTCATCAAAGAGGTCTATCACCCAGATTGGCCGGCAATCCCAGTCCTAGTCTGGAAGAAAAACGGTAAATGGCGCATGTGCGTCGACTACACCGATCTCAACAAGGCATGCCCCAAGGATCCATTTGATCTACCTAGAATAGATTAGGTGGTGGATTCAACCACAGGGTGCGAACTTCTCAGCTTTCTTGACTGCTACTCGGGATACCACCAAATCAGCCTCAAGGCAGAGGACTGCCTAAAGACGTCTTTTCTCACACCGTTTGGAGTGTACTGCTACATCACTGTGCCGTTCGGTTTGAAAAACGCTGGAGCAACGTATCAACGGGCCCTTCAGCGGTGTCTACACACTCAGATCGGGCGCAACGTGGAGGCCTACGTCGACGACGTGGTGATCAAGACCAAGTCCAAAGAACACCTCCTCGCTGACCTAGAAGAAACCTTCGAAAATCTTCGAAGATTCAAGATGAAGTTGAATCCAGAAAAGTACGCCTTCGGTGTGCCATTCGGCAAGCTACTCGGCTTCATCGTCTCGCATCGTGGCATTGAGGCCAACCCGGAGAAAGTCAACGCAATAATGAATATGGCACTCCGGACCAGCCAGAAGGACGTCTAGAAGCAGACAGGCTGCATGGCGGCACTCAGCCGGTTTATTTCCCGAGTAGGCGAACGGGGCATGCCCTTTTTCAAGCTATTGAAGAAAGCAGACAATTTCCAATGAAGTCCTGAAGCCCAGCAAGCCTTCGAAGACTTCAAAAAATTTCACACATCACCACCCATGTTGGCATCACCAATGCCCCAAGAACCATTAATGCTATATCTCGCGGCAACCACTTAGGTAGTCAGCACGGTGCTAGTGGTCGAGCGATCCGAACAGGGTCACATACAGAAGATTCAATGGCCAGTCTACTTTGTCAGCGAGGTCCTCACCGACTTGAAGATGAGATATCCGCAGGTCCAGAAGCTGCTGTACGGCCTACTCATCACTGTTCGGAAGCTGGTGCACTATTTCCAAGCACATCAAGTCATGGTGGTCACATCATATCCACTCGGGGACGTCCTGCATAATCGCAAGGCCACCGGCCGAATCGCTAAATAGGCGCTCGAGTTGATGGCGTTCGACATCACCTTTTAGCCACGGACAGCTATCAAATCACAAGCTCTAGCCAACTTCGTGGCCGAGTGGACAGAAGTTAAAATACCTACATCAACAGCGAAGCTAGAGTACTGGACAATGTACTTCGACAGTTCTCTACGGATCGGCGGCACCAGGGCCAGGGTCGTACTAACGTCCCCTACCGGCAAAAAAACTCAAGTACGTTCTCTAGATTCACTTCCTAGCTTCCCACAATGTCGCTGAGTATGAGGCACTTATCCACGGGCTCCGCATTGCTATATCACTCGGCATCCGCCAACTGATTGTCCGAGGAGATTCTCAACTCGTGGTAAACCAAGTCATGAAAGACTGGACATGTCTTGACGACACAATGGAAAACAAGTTTGACGGGCTAGAGATAACACATGTCCTATGACAATACAATGATGCTCTAGATGAATTGGCAAACATGGGATCCAAGCGAGAAGCGGTCTCGACAGGGATCTTTGTTGAGCAACTTATGGAGCCATCAGTCAAGAAGAAACCAGTGCCAGAGCAGTCGGGAGGTGAACCTACCCCGGCAACAGATGAAGTACTGAACATATGTCAAGACTGGTGAACTCCTGTTCTCAAAATCCTGGACGATGAACTCATAGAAGATCACCGCCTAGCCGAACAAATTAAACGTCGAAGCAAGAGTTTCCTAGTCGTTGGAGAAGATTTGTACTGAAGAAGTGCATCCGGTGTCCTCATGCGCTGCGTCACCACCGAGGAGGGCAAGCAGATTCTGCAATCGATCCACTCGGGCATATGTGGCAACCACGCCACATCCAGGACGTTAGTCGGAAAGGCTTACCGGCAGGGATTTTTCTAGCCAACAGCAGTAACAGACGCCAAAGACATTGTTTGCACATGCGAGGGTTGCTAGTTCTACGCAAGCCAAACCAACCTCCCAGCCCAAGAACTCCAAACAATCCCAATTTCTTGGCCATTTGCAGTATGGGGGCTTGACATGGTCGGGCCTTTCAAGAAAGCGCTAGGAGGGTTCACACACATGTTCGTCACAGTGGATAAATTCACGAAGTATATTGAGGCAAAACCCGTTGCAACCATAATAGCGGCACGAGCAAATGACTTCATCATGAGTATATTATACTGATTTGGGGTCCCTAACCGCATCATCACGGACAACGGTACTCAGTTCACGGGCGGCGTGTTTCAAGATTTCTGTGACGACTTTGGCATCAAGATCTACTATGCGTCTGTGGCACACCCGTAGAGCAATTGGCAGGTTGAACGCGCCAATGGTATGGTCTTACAAGGTATCAAGGCCAGGATATTCAACCGACTACAAGCATACGTGGGCCGGTGGGTACAAGAGCTCCCATCTATTCTCTGTCTCTCAAAACCACGGTTGTGGAGGCCATGGGCCCCGGGTACCACATTACCAGCATATGGGCCACTCGGATAGAGGATGGGCCGAACCATGCAGTTAGAGATAAGATAGCACCCGACAGATTTTTACCTTGTATAATAAGGAAACACGATCTTAGTCGGATAAGTCTATCTCTAAGAAGGATATCCCTTGGCCATATCCGGCTGGCATCCTTATCATGTACCCTTGTCCCCTAGTATATAAAGGGAGGCAGGGCGCCCCATGAGGGCACGCAAGATCATTGATCACCAAACACCTCAGAGGAATAACACCTCAACTGGACAGAGGGTATTACCTCACATCGAGGGCCTGAACCAGTATAAAAACTCTTTGTGTTCCTCTGCAATCCACTGAGTTTCCCTTCGCCGAGTAGCCCTATAGTTTTATTGCCGGTGCAAAGCATCGACAGTTGGCGCGCCAAGTAGGGGCTCCGGCGAATTCTTCATCCGCAAATTCGATGGATCCAACAAATGGAGTCAACGGCAACAAGTTCTCCCCTGGAGACATGATTTCCTTAGGAAGCCTCGATTTCATTGCCAACCAGATTGGCAACCGTACCTTGGCTGGAACAATCCAATCTAGCCGACCGAGGAGCCAGCCGACGTAGCGCCAGTCGGCCCATAGGATGCCGTGATCTCCTTCAATGACTTACTGCGGCAGTCCTTCACATCGCCAAGCATCGGGACAACTCTCTCCTCTGGCGTCCGACTTGCGTTGGGCCTTGAGCCAGCTCGGGTTGGGCCAAGAAGGGGAGAGATCATCAATCTCCCACATGGAGTCGGCGACACTGCGGATCTACATCCCGCACAATAGACCCGATCTCCTGCGATTCAGTTTGGACACGGCCAAGTGCCATTTCAGATTGGATCTAGAGAGGTTGGGGTCGTTCTCACTCTGATAAACTACTCAGAGTCCGACTCCAAGTCAGATAATGGTTCGAATGCCAGTTCAGACTCCAGTCTGGTGAGTTTTCTCCTCCCCCGCGAGATCTTCATGGCTTCAACACCACCCTCCGAGGTGCGCCGACTACAAGAGGAGCAACAGGAGGAGGCGCGCTGACTGCAACAACAGGAGGAGGCTGATCGCGAGGCTCGCAACGACGGGCTGCGTAGAGCTGGGCGAGCAGCCCAGCAGCAGATTCTCCAAACTAAAGTCGGCGATCACGACGTTTTTGTCACGCCGCAATAGAACGTTGTGGCCGTCGCAACCTTGCTGGATACGCTCGGGCCAGATCACCAGGCCACTCCAACCATCGCCAAGATCAAGGCGATGATTACAGCTGCCGCCTGCCAACAGCAACAACAGCAGTCGGGCGACACCCTAGTACCGACTAACCGGTCGGGATCACCAGAAGTGGGCTCATCCACGTCAGCACGGCATCGAGTAGCTGGCTCTAGTCGGCCACGCGAGGAGTCTAGGCAAACTACACTTGACAATACCAATAACGACAACCGGCGCCGTCACTAGTATGATCGCCGGCCTAATCAAAACCTTCGAGAGCGCCTACAACATGACCTTCGCCACACTATCAGTGCCCGGCGCCGCGAACGACACGATGATGAGCGCCGCCAACTGGAAGACGAAAACGAGCGCTTTGGCCTCCATCACGAGTGGTTTAACCACCATGGTCGAAGCCCGAGCCCCCATGAAGATGAAGGCATCCCAGCTTTCACTCGGGAGCTACAGGACGTCCATTGGCCGACTGGCTTTAAGCCCACTGGGATTGAAAAGTATGACGGCAAGACAAATCCTGAGTCCTGGCTCACCGTATATACCCTAGCAGTCTGAGCTGTTGAGGGCGACAACAAAGCCATGGCTAACTACCTCCCAGTCGCACTAGCCGACTCGGCGAGGACATGGCTGACAGGGCTCCCGAGGCGATCGATCGATTCTTGGGGAGAACTCAGGGATTGGTTCATCGCTAACTTTCAAGGGACCTACGAGAGGCTGTCTTCAGAGCACGATCTTTATTAGCTGCACCAGAAGAAGAACGAGTCTCTACGAGATTTTATCAAGAGGTTCTCTAAGAAGCGCAACAAGATCCCAATGATCCGCGACGAGGTTGTCATCGCCGCCTTCCGCAAGGGAGTAAAGAACACCCCGTTTATCGCAAAGTTCACTCGAAAACCACCACCGTCTGTCCGGGCTCTGTTCGACATGGCCAACAAATACGCCGACTCGGCTGAAGTGGTCGCAGAGGCCCTCGACGAGAAGGAGTCCCGACAGAAGGACCAAAAGGCGAAAGCCGACAACGAGCCATCTCAAAACAGGTCTGGCAACCGCAAGCGGAATTCGAACAACGAGGTGGCCAACATGGAGCGTACCCGGTCGCGGCCCTAGTGGAACAACGACTACTAGAAAGTCATGAGCTGGCCATGCCCCTTCCATCCCAAGGGCAAGCACGCGGCCAAAGAGTGCTACATGCTCAAGAAGTTTGCCTCCGAGCAGGCTTTATCGTCTGGCACCGACAAGGACAAAGACAAGCCAGACTCGGGTCCAGCTGATGAATTTCAAGATCCTCAAGCCGAGCTCAACCACATCTTCGGGGGGCCGCTCACGTACGAGTCCAAGCATAAACAGAAGCTATCAGCGCACGACATCAACACGGTCTCTACGACGGACACCCCCCAGTACCTGCGCTGGTCAGAGATGGCCATTACCTTTAATCGCGCAGATCACCCAGATCGGGTTTCTCACCCGGGACGTTATCCACTCGTCCTGGACCTGATCGTCAGAAACATCAGGCTGAAGAAAACCCTCATCGACGGAGGTAGCGCGCTCAACATCCTATTCGCCAAGACTTTGGACGAGATGAAGATTCCTCGCTCAGAACAATGGCCGAGTACTGCGCCCTTCCACGGGATAATTCCCGGCCTGTCGTCAACTCCACTTAGGCAGATAACCTTGCCGGTAACCTTCGGCACAAGGAATAACTTCCGCACGGAAAACGTCTGCTTCGAGGTTGCTGACTTTGAGACCACGTACCATGCGATACTCGGACGACCGGCACTCGCCAAATTCATGGCGATACCGCACTACACATATATGGTGCTCAAGATGCCTGGGCCAGCAGGAGTCCTCTCCCTCCATAGCGACATCAAGCAAGCCTTCACCTGCAACAAGGAGAGCTGTGAACTAGCTCAATCACAAGATGCGGCAGTCGGGCGCGATCGCATTCGGCAAGCCGTCACAACTGAAGTCGAGCAGGATCAAGTTCCAGCGAAAAAGGCAGCGAAGTCGGGAAATTCAGCGGACTCTGACACGAAGAAGATCCCCCTGGACCCTTCCAACCCCTCCAAGACTGCTCTAGTCGGGACTGGACTCGACCCCAAATAGGAAGACACGCTCGTCACCTTCCTCCAAGCCAACAAGGATATCTTCGCATGGAAACCGCCCGACATGCTGGGCGTACCAAGGGAGGTGATCGAGCACGCCCTCAATGTCAAGACAGACGCCAAGCCAGTCAAGCAACGGCTACAACACTTCGCACAAGACCGCAAAGATGCTATCCAGGAGGAGATAACCAAGCTTCTCGCAGCCGAGTTCATCAAAGAGGTCTATCACCTGGATTGGCTAGAAAACCCAGTTCTGGTCCGAAAGAAAAACGGTAAATAGCGCATGTGCGTCAACTACACCAATCTCAACAAGGCATGCCCCAAGGACCCATTTGGTCTTCCCAGCATAGGTCAGGTGGTAGATTCCACGGCCGGGTGCGACATACTCAGCTTTCTTGACTGCTACTCGGGATACCATCAAATCAGCCTGAGGGAGGAAGACTGCATAAACACATCTTTCATCACGCCGTTTGGAGCATACTGCTACATCACAATGCCGTTCAGTTTGAAAACGCTGGAGCAACCTATCAACGGGCCATTTAGCGGTGTCTGCACACTCAAATCGGGTGCAACATGGAAGCCTACGTCGATGACGTGGTGATCAAGACAAAGTCCAAAGAAGACCTCATCGCTGACTTGGAAGAAACCTTCCACAATCTTCAAAGATTCAAGATGAAGTTGAACCCAGAAAAGTGCGCCTTCAGAGTGGCATCCGGCAAGTTACTCGGCTTCATCGTCTCTCATCGTGGCATCGAGGCAAACCCGGAGAAAGTCAGCGCCATCATGAACATGGCTCCCCCGACTAACCAAAAGGACGTCCAGAAGCTAACAAGCTGCATGGCGGCACTCAGCTGATTCATTTCCCGATTGGGTGAACGAGGCATGCCCTTCTTGAAGCTACTAAAAAAGGCGGACAATTGCCAATGGACTCCGGACACCCAACAAGCCTTCGATGACTTCAAGCAATTTCTCACATCACCTCCCGTGTTGGCATCACCTATGCCCCAAGAACTGCTAATGCTATATCTGGCAGCAACTACTCAGGTAGTCAGCACGGTGCTGGTGGTCGAGCGATCCGAACAGGGTCACATCCAGAAAATACAACGGCCAGTCTACTTTGTCAGCGAGGTCCTTGCCGACTCAAAGACGAGATATCCGCAAGTCTAGAAGCTGTTATATGGCCTACTCATCACAGTCCGGAAGCTGGTGCATTATTTCCATGCACATCAAGTCACGGTGGTCACAGCGTTTCCACTCGGGGATGTCCTTCATAATCGCGAGGCCACTGGCCGAATCGCTAAATGGGCACTCGAGTTGATGGCGTTCGATATCACCTTTCTGCCAAGGACATCAATTAAATCACAAGCTCTAGCCGACTTCGTAGCAAGTGGATAGAAGTTCAACTGCCTACATCAACATCGACGGTTCTCTACGGATCGGCGGCGCCGGGGTTGGAGTCATATTGACATCCCCCACCGGTGAAAAACTGAAGTACGTTCTACAGATCCACTGCCCGGCTTCCCACAACATCGCCGAGTACGAGGCACTTATCCACGGGCTCCGCATCGCTATATCACTCGGCATACGTCGACTGGTTGTGCGCGGGGATTCCCAACTCATGGTAAACCAAGTCATGAAAGACTGGACTTGTCTCGACGATACCATGACAGCATATGGTCAGGAGGTTCGCAAGCTGGAAAACAAGTTCGACGGGCTGGAAATAACACATGTCCTGCGCCAATACAGCGACGCGGTAGACGAGCTGGCAAATATGGGATCCAAGCAAGAAGCGGTTCTGACTGGAATCTTTGTCGAGCAACTCATGGAGCCATCAGTCAAGAAGAAACTGGTGCCGCAGCAGTCAGGAGGCGAACCTACCCTGGCTACAGACGAGGTGCTGCACATATGTCAAGACTAGCGGACTCCTGTTGTCAAATTTCTCCTAGACGACGAACTCCCAAAAGATCGCAATCAAGCCGAGCAGATCAAGCGTCGAAGCAAAAGCTTCCTGCTAGTCGGAGAAGACCTATACCGAAGAAGCACATCCGGTGTCCTCATGCGATGCGTCACCACCGAGGAGGGCAAACAGATCCTGCACTCAATCCACTCGGGCATATGTGGCAACCATGCCGCATGCAGGACGTTAGTCGAAAAGGCCTACCGGCAGCGATTTTTCTGGCCCACAGCAGTAACAGACGCCAAAGATATTGTCCGTAAGTGCAAGGGTTGCCAGTTCTACGCAAGACAAACAAATCTCCCAGCCCACGAACTCCAAACTATCCCTATTTCTTGGCCATTCGTAGTCTAGGGGCTCGACATGGTCGGGCCTTTCAAGAAAGCGCCAGGAGAGTTTACACATCTATTCGTCACAATGGATAAATTCACCAAGTGGATTGAGGCTAAACCCGTTGCAACAATTACAGCGGCACGAGCAAAGGACTTCATCATGAGTATATTATACCGGTTCGGGGTCCCTAACCGCATCATCATCGACAACGGTACTTGGTTCACGGGCAGCGTATTCTAAGACTTCTGTGAAGATTTTGGCATCAAGATCTGCTACGCATCTGTGGCACACCCGCGGAGCAACGGGCAGGTCGAACGAGCCAACGGTATGGTCTTACAAGGCATCAAGGCCAGGATATTTGACCGACTACTACTATATGCGGGCCGGTGGGTACAAGAACTCCCATATGTTCTCTAGTCTCTCAGAACCATGGTTAGTCGGGCAACAGGGCAATCCCCTTTCTTCCTAGTCTACGGTGCTGAGGCTATGCTACCAATAGAGTTACAGTTCGGCTCTCTGTGAGTACGGGCTTACTCAGAAGACGTCTCAAACATACCCGACTGGTCGAGCTAGATCAGTTGGAAGAAGCAAGGGACACCGCAACAATCTAGTTGGCAAGGTATCTTCAAGGCCTGCGTCGCTACCACAATCGCAATGTCCATGGCCACGCCTTTTTGGTCGGGGATCTCGTCCTGAGGAAAATACAAACCACCAAAGACAAGCACAAATTATCCCCAATCTGGGAAGGGCCATTCATTATAGCCGAGGTCACGCGGCCAGGCGCCTACCGACTAAAGACCGAAGACGGTGTCCTCATCAGCAACTCATGGAACATAGAACAGCTACGTCCTTTCTATACCCGAGTTTTATACTTTTTCATTGTACAGTTTCTCTGACTCACTACGCCGCTTGTCTCAACCGAGTAGTGAGTCGGGGCTGCATGTATATATGTGCTGTCAGTAATATATGAGCTTGTCCTACTCAGTTACGAAGCCTTACTACAACTGTCGTGTTTACCCGAGTACAGTTTCCCACATTGATCGATTTTATTAAGTTCCAACAGACTAACTCGGCACAAATTACCCGGTCGAGTAAGGCTAATGACGACTGAGTAGATAAGCTTGGTGGCACCGCATGTATATTTACACGTTTTTCATAAAAGTTTATACATACCGACTACATAATATGTTGCCCTTATAGACCCAGGTCTCGGGTAATTATCTCAGCAGTCGGCTTCGCCCGGGCAATCAGCTCCAGCGCCTCCTCGGGCGTCGTCTCCTCGGCAAACCCCTCCCCGATGGCTTCAATATCTGCCCTCGGGTAGATGGATTTGGTCATTGCCAGGGTGTGGGCCACGCTGGCAATAACACGCTCATCCGAGTACTTCTTCAAGGCACTCGGCGCGTCCTCAAGGCGCGCCTCTACTTGGGGGATCCTGCTGCAACTGGTTCCCATAGGGCTGGGATCTATGAGGTCAAGGAGCCCTTTCACGGACCCGACGAGGGCTTCCCGTGACTCCCTGATGACTCTTACCTCCTCTGTGTAAAACCGATACTGGGCCTGGACATTGACTCTCATATTTGTCTAGGTCCACTGGCGAGTAAACTTGTCAGACTCGGTTACAGATGGAATAAGTAATGGATTGGTTAAGATCATGGTTAGGCTGGGGACTTACTTTCGTAGTCGGCCTCCCACTTGGCTACGGTTTTCTCCAGTTCGGCTTTTTCTTCACCGAGCTTGATGGTGGCCTCCTTTAACTCAGCCCTCTCCCGTTCAAGCTCGGCATTGGCCTCTGTCAGGTCGGCCTTGACCTTCTCAAGTTCGGCTTTGGCTTTTTCGGCCTCCTTTAGCTGGGCTTCCCCCTCTGTTTGGGTCTTTAATTTAGCTTCAAGGGCTGCACGATAGATTAGTCAAGAACTCGACCGTGCAGCCAAGACGCAACTGGGCAGCCAGTAACAACTCAGCGGAAGAAATACAACAAGGGTTCGGTCGGGAATATGCATTCGGGGACTTACCTCTAATCTTTCCGGCTTGAGCCCAAGTTTCTTCCCTGAGCTGGGTGGCACCCTCCTTCAGCCAGGCTTCCCTCCCTGCATGATGCTCCTCCATTTCGGCCTTCAACGCCTGGAGTTGCTCTAATTCCGCGAGGTGGGGGGCCATTTCGACTAGGATCTCAGTCATCTCCTTATTGCGGTCGACAAGTTTCTACTCGGGGAAGAACAAGTCCAGAATGAAGTCAGACGTCAAAACAAGAAGACTACCACGACTCTGCCACAAGAATCATACCCCAACTCCCTAGGACCCACAGATAGCGGCGCGAAGCAAGCTTTCCCGTTCCCTTCTCGCGGCAACTTCGTCAAGCTTGAAACTCTTCACGGTCCCGTCAGGCGCCGTCCAGGTGAACGTCTGAGGGAACCTACGAGGAGTAGCTACAATCCGAGGGAGGTTTGGGATCTCCGACGGCGGCGACAACGATGACGACGACGACGACGACCATGATGGTGACGGGGTCCCTGCCCCCACGCCGGCGTCCTCGTGGCCTCAGGGGTCGACTCGGGGGCTCCGGCAATGGCCTCTGTGGTGGGCGTCGGCTCAGGGGCTGGGGCAGCAACCTCAGCAACTGCTCCTTGGTCGGGCAACATCAGCGGCCCTGCAATCGGGACCATCTCAATCTCCGCGACTGAGTTGGCCACCAGCTTAGCAGGTGCGCTCGCGGGCACCGGCGCGGCTGGGGCAGCATCTTCAAGGGGAGCGGTCGGAACGGTCTCCTTGAGATCGATATTGACACGCCTCCCACATGGTAAAATACATCGATATACTACAACAAGAAAGAATCTCAGAAGACCCAGGGCAACTTACCTCTTGGAGAACTTGAGTCTCCCACCGGGTGATTCGGGTCCTGGTGCAATGCGCCCAGCAGTCGGGCTAGTCAGCGTCATAGTCGGCGGTGGCACATCAGCTTGAGTCGGCCCCGTCTCTGGTGTGGCTGGCTTGGGCGCCCCCGTGCTCGGTGGTATCTACTCTGGCCGGCCACTCGGCGGAGCTATTGCTGGGCTCAACAATGTTGGGCTCGGTCCCACAGGTCTCAACCTAGGACTCGACTCCCTGGGTGTTGCGGCGGTGGTGTCCTTTATCTTCAGCCCTCCTGCCACGACACGTGGCGTCATGGCCCCCTCGCCCTAATAAAGAATAGGTTTTTTCCTGGCTCTCTTGGAGTCGGGTTGGGCGGCAGTAGGGCTCCTCAGCCTCTTCTTCGATGTAATGGCCGATGACGGGCGGGAGTCCTCATCGAACTCCATGCACCACTACAGAAGATTCAACAAAATACATCGCACAATGCCGGGCAATCATACATACAGGCCCATAGGCATTCGTCACAGAAGAAGGTTAAAGATTACCTTGGTACGGGGCCGAATGAAGCTATAAGCCACGACCCGGCGATTATCGTCTTCGGTCGCGATCACCCCTTCGGAGAAGTAACCGAACAGGGTCTCGGTCACTGTGCGCTTGTTAGCCGACTCATTGCTCACTCGGTCAGGATCATTTTTACCCTTAAAAGCCCAGCCAAATGCGCTCCTCAGTTTCAGCGGCTGGATGCGCCGAGTCAGGAAGCGATGAGCCACCCAAGGTCCAGTCAGGCCAGCTTTCTTGAGGTCATCTAATTTCCCCAACAATTGGTGCACTTGCCCCATCTCCTCATGGGTTGGTTCTACCGACCAACTTGGTAAAACTACCGGTGGCAAGCCGGTTAATGGACGCAAGGAGGGAGCCAGATCTGCACAATAGAACCACTCCTTGTGCCAGCCTTTCAAGGAAGATTTCAAGGGGAGATCAAGATATGTTTTCTTCCCATCACTCCTCAACTAGAGACTGGCCCCCCAATCACATTGATATTATTCTTGGAGGGCTGGGGTTTGATGTGGAACAGATGCCTGAAGAAATTAAAATGGGGTTCCACACCCAAAAAGCACTCACACAAAGTAACGAATATGGAGATCTGAAGAATCGAGTTGGGATTCAAATTCACCAACTCCAACCCATAGAAGTCGAGGATGCGGCGAAAAAAATCGGAAGAGGGAAGGCACAAGCCCCGATCGGAAAAAGAGGCAAAAACTACTGTTTCGCCGGGTTGGGGATTTGGGATCGACTCACCCATAGCCGGCCGCCAGCGGATCATCTCCCGGCTGGGCAACTTCAGTTGACTCTCCAGCAACCTCAGCTTCACCGAGCCGCAATCTGAGGTTGGCCAGGCGTTCTCCGACGCACCCACAAGATTCGAAGCTTTCGGCATGATTGGGAGCGGAAAGATTTGTGGGAAAAGCGAATCGGGGGCTTGGAACAGACGAAGAGGATTGGAATCGCTCGAGTTCGGGTGGGGAATAGCAGCAGCTAACCCTAGCTGAGCGGGAGGCAAAAAGTTGGGCACGAAGGTGGAAGACGAAGCGATTGGCTAATTTGGGGAAGATGAAGGAATTTTTTTCTCTCTCCCCGCTTTTATAGAGCCGATGCCAACTAGATGGGCTTGGGCCTACACAGTCAGCACTGGGCCACCAAGATATGAGTTCCTACAGTAGCATACCCCATGTGGGCCGCCTGCAGGCTGAGATGAAATTATAGTGCTAGTGCTACTAACAGGAGCCGATGAGGTAAACAAATATGCTTCATGAGAGCCTTATTGCTAAACATATATGTTTGGGTGTCTGTTTTATCCGCCAGGTCTTGAGGATATATCCTTACATGGATCACAAGCTGGTCTTCATTAAAATTGAGGATGCAGGTATCTTTCTCGAGTGCACCTGACCACACAGTGGATTTATTTTCATGCAGTGGTACTCGGCCTACATGCGTGGTCACCAGTTGCCATGAGCAACATCACTCCAGCTGACATGACACTGAAGAGCCTAACTTTCGAGTAGTGCACTACTCGGGAGAGACTATAAATATCTTTTCCTGCTGACATGATGTGGAGGAGTCTAACTTCTGAGTGGGATGCCACTCGGAAAAGACTATAAACCCCTTATTCTAGCAGATATGAAGCTGAAGAGTCCCATATACGAGTAGCATCCTATTCGGCAAGACTATAAACACACATTCTGACTGATATGAAGTCGAAGAGTCCTATATACGAGTAGTACCCTACTCGGCAAGACTATAAAGTTTATTCCGGTTGACATGATACCGAAGAATCTCATATACCAGTAGTAATCTACTCGGGAAAGATTATCAGGTTAAAGATCTTTGACTTTATATTTAATTGTCTTCACAGTTAAGCACAAAGTCAGGGGTTACACCTAATGGGTGCGCCTATTCGGTGCACACTATTCATACATCTACATGAAGCCCTTCATAGCCTCGCTGCCAGCTGACATGAAGCAGGACTCAGGAAGAAGACTCACTCGGACAAAGAGTACTTGGGAACATCGCACTCGGGCAATCTTCACCATGGAGGATGAGCACTCGGCATCAGCTATGACTCAACTATGAAGGTCTCAGGGGCTACTGTGGGGGCCATGGGCCCCGGGTACCTCATTACTAGCATATGGGCCACTCAGATAGAGGATGGGCCGAACCATGCAGTTAGAGATAAGATAGCACCCGGTAAATTTTTACCTTGTATAATAAGGAAACACAGTGTTAGTCGGATAAGTCTCTATCTCTAAGAAGCATATCCCTTGGCCGTATCCGGCTGGGATCCTTATCATGTACCCCTGTCCCCTAGTATATAAAGGGAGGCAGGGCACCCCATGAGGGCACACAAGATCATTGATCACCAAACACCTCAGAGGAATAACACCTAAACTGGACGTAGGGTATTACCTCACATCAAGGGCCTGAACCAGTATAAAAACTCTTTGTGTTCCTCTGCAATCCACTGAGTTTCCCTTCGCCGAGTAGCCCTATAGATTTATTGCCGGTGCAAAGCATCGACAACGGTTAGTCAGGCAACAGGGCAATCCCCTTTCTTTCTAGTCTACGGTGCCGAGGCCATGCTACCAACCGAGTTAGAGTTCAGCTCTCCCCGAGTTCGGGCTTACTCAGGAGACACCTCAAACAATACCCGATTGGTCGAACTAGATCAGTTGGAAGAAGCGGGGGACATCACAATAATCCGGTCAGCAAGGTATCTTCAAGGCCTGCATCGCTACCACAATCGCAATGTCCGTGGCCGTGCCTTTTTTGTCGGAGATCATGTCTTGAGAAAAATACAAACCACCAAAGACAGGCATAAACTATCCCCAATATGGGAAGGGCCATTCATTATAGTTGAGGTCACGCAGCTAGGCGCCTACTGACTGAAGACCGAAGACTGTGCCCTCATCAGCAACTCATGGAATATAGAACAGCTACGTCCTTTCTATACCTGAGTTTTATACTTTCCATGTGTACAGTTTTTCTCTGACTCACTACGCCGCTTGTCTCAACCGAGTAGTGAGTCGGGGGCTGCATGTATTATATGTGCTTTGTCAATAATATACGAGCCTGTTTTACACATGTCTATATAGTCGGGTAAAGCTAATTACAACTGACTAATAATTCAGAGCTTGGCGGCATTGCACATATATTTACACATGTCTTTACAAAAATTCATATACACCGACTGCATGATAGACTGTTGTTACATACCTAGGTCTCGGGTGATCACCTCTGCAGTCGGCCTCGCCTTGGCTATCAGCTCCAGCGCCTCCTCAGGTGTCGTCTCCTCGGTGAACCCCTCTCCGATGGCCTCAATGTCTGCCCTAGGGTAGATTGACTTGGTCATCGCCAGGGTTTGGGCCACGCCGACAATAGTATGCTCATCCGAGTACCTCTTCAGGATACTCGGTGCATCGTTAAGGCGCGCCTGCACCTGAGACACCGTGTTGGAGCTGGTTCCCACATGACAAGGGTCCATCATGTCAAGTAGCCCTTTTATGGACTCAGTAGGGATCTACCGTGACTCCTTGACGACCTTTATCTCCTCTGCAAAGGCCTAGAATTGGATTTGGGCATTGGCTCTAGTAGCTGCCCGGGTTCACCGACAAGTAAACTTGTTAGGCAAATTGCAGACGAAGTACTTAATGGATTGGTTAAGATCATTGTCAGAGCGGAGACTTACTTTCATAGTCGGCCTCCCACTTGGCTTTGGCCTTCTCCAGTTCAGCCTTTTCCTTCTCGAGCTTGGCGTTGGCCTTCTTCAAGTCGGCCTTCTCTTTCTCAAGCTTGGCCTTAGCCCATGTCAAGTCGGCCTTGTCTTTTTCAAGCCCGGCCTTGGCTCTCTCGGCCTCCTTCAACTGGACTTCTCCCTCTATTCAGGTCTTTAGCTCAGCTTTGAGGGCTGCACATCAGAATAGTCAAGTACTCAACATTGCAGTCAAGACACAACTGGGCAGTCGAGAAACAGCACAGCTGGAGAAATATACTAAGGGCTCAGTTAGGAAGACGTTCGGGAGACTTACTTCCAATCTTTTTGGCTTGGTCCCAATTTTCGTCCCTGAGCTGATTGATGGCTCCCTTCAGCCAAGACTCCCTCCCCTGGTGGCGCTGCTCCAATTCGGCCTTTAATGCCCAGAGCTGGTCCAATTCTTGGAGCTGGGGGGCAACCCGGGTCAGGACCTCGTTCATCCTCTTCGAGAGGTTAACAATTTTCTGCTCGGGGAGAAACAGTGCAAATCACAGTCAAGCGTCAGAACACTCGTGCAAGGAGAACTACCAAGACTCCAATACGGTGAAAATTCATACCTTAATCCCCTGGGACACGGCAATTGCGGCGCGAAGCAAGTCTTCATGCTCCTTCTCCGCCACAACCTCGTCATGCTTGTAACTCCTCACAGTTCCGTAGGGGGCCACCCAGCGGAATGTCCTCGGGAACTTGCAGGGAGGGGCTTCGAGCCTGGGGAGGTCTGGTCTTTCTAAAGACGACGACGATGATGATGATGACGGCGACGACGATGACAGTGACAAGGACAGCGATGGTGTCCTGGCCTCAACTCGGCAGCCTCCGGAGCCTACAGTCGGGGCGATATCAGTTTCTGCAACTGGGACTATCACCGGCTCAGCAGGTGTGCTCGCTGGCGTAGGCCCGGCTGGGGCTGGTTCAACAACGGGGGTAGCTGGGACTGTCTCCGTGAGATCAATGTCAGCTCGCTTCCTGCATAACGAGTCAAATATCAAAATGCTACCATGCCAAACAAGATTTTCAGAAGACCCAAAGCAACCTACCTCTTGGAGAACTTAAGCCTCTATCCGGGGGATCCAAAGGTCGGCACTGGAGGGCCACTGGCTGTCGAGCTTGAGGGTACGGTAGTCAGCGGCGGTGTTTCTCTCCTGGTCGGCCCCGCTCGCGGTGCGGCCGGCTGGGATGCCCGGGTACTCAGCGGTGCCATTCTTGGACTCGATGTTGCTGAGCCTGGCAGCGCTGGACTCGGCCTTGTACTTGGCGGCACTCGTATTGGGCTCGATGATGCTGAGCTCGACTGCGCTGGTCCCAGTCTGGGACTTGGTGGCCTGGGGGCTGTACCGGTGGTGTCTTTTATCTTTAGACTCTCGGCTGTGGCACTCGGCCTCATAACTTTCTTCTTGCCCTGATCTACAATAGGTCTCTGCCCCGCTCTCTTGGAGTCGGGCTAGGCAGCAGAAGGACTTCTCAGCCTATTCTTCGACTTCATGGCCGACAGTGTTCAGGAGTCATCATCAAACTCCTCACATGACATCAAGCAGTTCAACAATATATTTCCACTTTCTGGAGCCAATCTAGGCATATATCTGCAAGCATTCACCACAGATGAACTACAAGATAGCATCAGCAAGGGTTACCTTTGGGTGCGGCCTCTTTCGGCTATAAGCCACCACAGACCGATCTGTGTCTTTAGTTTCAATCACCCCACTGGCAAAGAAATCCAGCAGGATGTTGGTCACCTTGTACTTGTCCATCAGGTCAGAATATTCCTTGCTGGGATCACCTTTGCCCTTGTAGTCCCAGCCAAAGTGACACCTCAGCTTCAGCGGCCTGATGCACCGAGTCAAGAAACATCTGGCCACCCATGGACCAGTCAACCCGGCTTTCTTCAGCTTGTCAATCCTGCCAACAAGAGTGTGAACTTGCCCCATTTTTTCAGAGGTGGGCAAAGACAACCACTTGGCAATAACCACTAGGGGCAAACACATAAAAGGGGGAAGGCTTGGCTCAAGATCGGAGCAGTAAAACCATTCCTTATGCCAGCCTTTGAGAGAAGATTTCAGAGGGATATTGAAATAGGTCCTCTTCATCTTGTTCCTGAGTTGGATACCAGCCCTCCCAATCACTTGGATTTTACTCTTGGAGGGCTGGGGCTTGATATGGAATAAATATCTGAATAGATTCAGATGGGGTTCTACACCTAGGAAGCACTCACAGAGAGTCACAAAAATGGAGATTTGCAAGATCGAGTTGGGATTTAGATTCACCAACTCGAGTTCATAAAAAGCAAGAAGCTGGCGGAAGAACTCGGAGGATGGAAGAGAAAGACCCCGGTGGAAAAAAGAGGCGAAAACGACGGTCTCACCGTCCTAGGGCTCTGGAACCGATTCACCCTCAGCCAGACACCAGTTGATGACATCGTGGCTCTGCAACCTCAGCTGCTTCTCCAGGAGCTTTAGCTTAGCCAACCCACAATGCGAAGTCGGCCAGACATCATCTGACACATCCACGAGATCTGAAGCCCTTGGCATGGTTAGGGGTGAGGAGATTTGGGGGAAATGTTGCGGAAGGTTTGGAATAGACGAGGAGGAGCGAAATTGCCCGAGTTCTAATAGGGAAGAGCGAACAATGGCGAACCCTAGCGGAGTGGGAGGCGAAATTTTGGCATGGAAGCTGGAAGACGAAACGTTTGGTGGATTGGAGAAGATGAAGGAATCTTTTCTCTCTCTCCTCGCCTTTTGTAGAGCCGTTTCTGATTCATGGGCTTGGGCTTACACAGTCGGTACTGGGCCACCAAGATATGAGTTTCTACAGTAGCACGCTCAATGTGGGCCGCTCATTGGCTGTATTAAAATCGTAGTGCTGGTGCTACCAACAGGAACCGATGAGATAAACAGGTATGCTTCATGAAGGCCTAATTGCTGAACACATATGTTTGGGTATCTATCTTATCCACCAAGTATTGAGGATATATCTTTATAAGGATCACAACCTGGTCTTCATCAAAATTGGGGATGTAGGTATCTCTCAAGTACACCTGACCACACAATGGATTTAATTTCATAAAGTGGTACTCAGCCTACATGCTTGGCCAATAGTTGCCATGAGCAATGTTATTCCTGTCGACATGGTGTTGAAGAGTCTAACTTCCGAGTAGAGTACTACTCAGGAAAGACTATAAATATTTCTTCCAGCCGATATGACGTTGAGGAGTCTAACTTCCGAGTGGGACGCCACTCGGGAAAGACTATAAATACCCTTTCCAGCTGACATGAAGCTGAAGAGTCCCATATACAAGTGGCATGCTACTCGGCAAAGACTATAAATCATATTCCGGTCGACATAATACCGAAGAGTCTCATATACCAGTAGTATACTACTCGAGAAAGACTACAAGGTTAAAGATCTTTGACTTTATGTTTAATTGTTTTCACAATTAAGCACAAAGTCGGGGGCTACACCTAATAGGTGCACCTATTTGGTGCACATTACTCATACTTCTACATGGAACCCTTCATATCCTCTCTACCAGCTGACATGAAGCAGGACTCAGGAAGAAGAAGCACTCGGACAAAGAGTACTCGGGAGTAATGCACTCGGGCAATCTTCACCGTGGAGGATGAGCACTCGGCATCAGCTGTGACTCAACTATGAAGGTCTCAGGGGCTGCTGTGGAGGCCATGGGCCCCGGGTACCTCATCACAAGCATATGGGCCACTCGGATAGAGGATGGGCCTAGCCTTGTAATTAGAGATATGGTACAACCCGGTAGACTTTGCCTTGTACAATAAGGAATACACAGTCCTAGTCAGGTAAATTGTATCTCTAAGAGGAGATCCTTTGGCTGTATCCAGCTGGGACTCCTACCTTGTACCCCTGTCCCCCAGTATATAAGGGGAGGCAGGCGCCCCCTGAGGGTAGAAGATCATAGATCAACACAAATCCTCAAAGGAATAACACCACAACTGGACGTAGGGTATTACCTCACATCAAGGGCCTGAACCAGTATAAAATCTCCCTATGTTCCTTTGCAATCCACTGAGTTTCCATCCACCGGGTAGTCCTATCTTCATATTGCCGATGTAAAACATCGACACCTCCATCTATGAGAACCTTCTTTAGCTTGATGTTTCTGATAACTGGGTCTAGGATAAGTAGATAACGCCCTGGATGTGCCACTCAGTCAGGGTGATCAGTGTGGTCAAACATGATTACTACCTCGGACCACCATAGATATTGGAGGGCGTCAGTGGAGACTGAGTTTACTTCCCGTGCGGTTAACTTCTGCTTGCATTTGGACTTATATGCTGACGGCCCACCAAATAAGTGATTGAGCTCGGCCTGGGGATCTTGGTAATCACCGGCTAGGCCCGAGTCCGGCTTGTTCTTGTCTTTTGGCTCGCCAGACGTGGATGTTTGCTCGGTGACAAATTTGATGAGGATGAAACAATTTTTGGCCGCGTGTTTACCCTTTGGATGAAAAGGGCATGGCCCGTTCATGACCTTCTGGTAGTCGTCTATCCTTGGGGGTCTTAGTCGGGTGCGGTCGGGTCCGACTTGCGCTTGCGGTTCCTAGCTTTAGATGGGGTTGCGTCGTCCGTGTCCTGTCGCACCTTCTGTCTGGGCTCTTTCTTGTCGTCGAGTGCCTCGGTGACTATGTTGGCTGAATCAGCATACTTATTGGCCATGTCAAATAGAGCTTTGGTGGAGTTGGGCGGCTTCCGAGTGAACTTGGCGATGAACAAAGTGTCTCTAACTCCCTTGCAGAAGGCTTTAATAACCACTTCATCCTTGATCTTAGGGATAGAGTTCCTCTTCTCAAAAAAACGCTTGTTGAAGTCCCAGAGAGACTCGTTCTTCTTCTGATGGCACTGGTATAGGTCGTACTCGGATGCCGGCCTCTGGTATGTCCCTTGAAAATTGGCCACGAAGTGCTCATGGAGTTCCCCCTAGGAGCCAATAGACCCTCTGGGAAGCCCCGTTAACCACGTTCATGCCAAGACAGCTAGGGCAACAGGGAGATAATTCGCCATGGCTTTGTGGTCGCCTCCAGCTGCTCAGATCTCCAAGGTGTATACTGTTAACCAGGACTCTGGGTTGGTCTTGCCATCGTACTTCTCTATGCCAGTCAACTTGATGCCCGTGAGCCAGTCAACTTGTTGTAGCTCGCGCAAGAAAGCCGAAACTCCTTCGTCCGAGTGGGGGCTCTGGCTTCGACTGCGGCAGTGAAACCGCTCGTGGTGGAGGCCAAAGCGCTTATTTTCTTCTTCCAATCGACGATGCTCGTCTTGCTCATGTTCTCGATGTCGAGCGTTGATGTTGTGGCTGAGATCTCATCATAGTAGCTCTTAGGTGTCGCGGTTTACTTGGCGCCCATCGTGTTGATACCGCCGTCGATCATCAGTATGACCTTGAGATGCGTGGTTGGACTCCAAGTGGCATTGGTCTAATCCCGCTGCTTGGCATCACGCCATGGTTGAAGAAGTTGCAGCATCTGAAGTTTTCCTTCCCAATGGGATAAAAGTGTCTCCAGATTGCTGACATCGTTGGTATGCTTCTGCTGTTATCATAGCCTTGATTCTTGCAATAGTTAGGGTTTCTTGGTGATCAGGCCCTAGCTACAGGGTGTCCAGGAGTGTAGCAGCGGCTACAATGTCCTGCTTAGGCGTAACAAAGATGTCATGGTCGCCCACTCTGGTTTGGAGGATTTCCTGCTGCACTACTCGGCCGGTCTTGCGTAGGTCGTGATTGCATGTGTCGCGCTTGGCCAATAGGCGTCAGTTTTCTTCCTCCTGCTACTCACGTAGTCGGCAAGCCTCCTCCTCTTACTGGTAGTGAAGTCGGCGTGCATCTTGTGTGAAAGTTGATCCCTTCGACATCATGAAGACCTCGCGTGGTGGAGAATATCTTCCCGAGCTGCTGTCCGATTGGGAGTCAGACTCGGAGTAGTTTAGTGGTGTGATGATAACTCCAACCTCTCTAGAACTGATCCTGAGCGGCTCTGGGCCATATCCGAGTTGAATTCCAGAGGATTAGTCTTGCTGCATCAGACATGAATTGAAGATGGCTGCGGCATTATCGAGTTCGAGTGGGAGGTTGACAATCTCACCTCCCCTAGATCTGATTTCGGCCTGCTCAGAGCTGAATCTAAGTCGAATACTATGAAAGAGAGTTGTCCCAGGGTTTGTGGATCTTGGGTTTCGCTGAAGCAGGTTGTTGAAAACTGCCGCTGTGTTGAGTAAGCCAACTAGCGCTGGGTCAGCTTGGTCTCTGGCCGATTGGGTTGAAACCGAGTTGGACAAGGTGAGGTTGCCGAGTTTGTCGGCGATAAAGTCGAGGCTCCCAAAGCTGATGGCTTGTCCGGGGGTGAAGTTGATACCGTCAACTCCTGTGGTTAAATCCATCGGGCTTGATGACGATGATCTTTACGACACCCCTACCTGGCGGGCCAACTGTCGATGTTTTGTATCAGCAATATTGATTGTAGGGTGTCACAGCCTGATTTTTTACGAATTAAATAATTAATTAATAATG
The DNA here is from genome assembly GCA_003991445.1 of Oryza meyeriana var. granulata. Taxonomy (NCBI): domain Eukaryota; kingdom Viridiplantae; phylum Streptophyta; class Magnoliopsida; order Poales; family Poaceae; genus Oryza; species Oryza meyeriana. The sequence continues at coordinate 97,347 of RYFJ01002386.1, forward strand.
GATTTTCTATAATTTATATTAAATTGTAAAGTAAATTAATTAAGTAAAGTAAAAAGGGAAATAAAAAATTCTTTCATAAATCATGGTTGAATTCATTCTTAATAAATTATCTATGTCTAGATAACCTCTCTAAAATTTTCACGGATTTTTCGGAGCTCTAGAATTAATTTTAATATTACAAAGATCAATTCAGCAATTATTCAAATAAATTCAAAATCCTTTTCTCTGGTCGTTCCAGGCCAATCCCCTTGCTTCTTTCTTTTCTGCCGAACTCCGGTTGTCGTTCCCGAATCCCTAATTCCATGAAAAGCTCACACTGGAAATTCCCTTAGAGTCCAAGATCCGACAGCCTCGGATATATCCAATTCCTCCCAAAATATCCATTTATTTTAAAATAAATCTCCGGATATTCCAAATGTCTCCACAAAATTTTGATCCCCAAAATCCCAAATCCAGGGTTCTCAGAAAATATCCAATTCTGAAACCCTAAAATTTCCCTTTTTCCTCGAAATCCAAATTCCGTTGAAAATAATCCAAATCCCCGAGTATTTTGAGTTTTGCTCAACTTCTAATCTTCATAAAATATCCTCGTCAGTTCCTTTATTTCCAATATTCAAAAATAATCCCGTGATTCCCTAAAATCCTCCTAAAATTCCAAATTTCCAAAATAGGAGATTTCTAGAAAAATCCCTAGCCCTTTTCTTCCTTTTCTTCTTTTTCTTTATTTCCTCTTCTTCCATTATCCTCTCTTTCTTTTTTCCCCTTTTTCTTTTATTTCCTTCTTCCTTCCTTCTTTCTTCTTCTTCCTCCTCCGGTCGTCTTCTCTCCTTCGATCTGGAGGCTGAGCTGCCTCGTCCCATCCCCGTCGCCTACGTCCCTGGCCCGGCCTATGCCCGCCAGAGCCCACCGCCGCCGCTGCCCTAGCCTTGACCCACCCCGCCACGACCTCACGCATGCCCAACGCCACAAGACTCAGAACCAAGCTGCCATCCCCGCTGCCGCATGCCCCAGCCTCCTTCCCCGCTATATATACTGCCTTCCCATTGCCTCCTCATCTCTCCCATGCCCTAGCCTGCCGCCCCTACAAACCACCATTGCCTCGTGCTACTCCAGTTACCGCTGCCGCAGCTCTGCCTCGAAGCCCGTGCCACCGCTAACTCCGTCGCCGCTGTGTTGCGCGAGCCGCCCGTTAGGGTCGTCACCATCTTCGAGGTCGCCGCCGCCACCGGTGAGCATCATGCCGCACTGCCCATCCTCTTCCTCTCTATCGGTGCCACTCGAGCTCGCTGTCCCGAGGTCAATCTGCCGCCCTCTTTCTTCATCCTCATTGGCACGCCGTCGTCTGACGCCACCATCTGTTGCCGTCAAAGCCATCGCATAGCCATGCTGCCCCAGTGTTGCCGCCCTCTGCCGTCCGCGCCAGCTATCGTCACCGTCGAACACCTCTTGGCCTCCGCTGTGTCGCGCCATGGGCGCACGGCCGCTGCACCTCGCCCCCAGCCACTGTCACATGGCCCCCGGTCGGCAACCCCTCTTTGTGACCGACATAAGGGCCTCGGTCAGTGACCCCTCCTCTCTGAATGACATGTGGACCCCAGAGTTTAGATCCCCCAACTGATCTCGGCCATCCGATGGATTTTGATGAATCTTAGCTGTCCAATCCTCATAACAGCCGATTGAATCTGAACCGTTTATTGCTGAGATCCAATTTGAGCCGTTGAATTTCTATAATCTCTAACCAAGCCATGTCAGCCCTAGCAGCCACGTCATCATGCCACCTCAGCAGACACCTCACCCTCCTCGGCCACATGGCAATCCACCATAGCATGTCCATCACTTCCCTCTGTTCCCTCGGTCCATGGACCTGGTGCACCATGAGCTGAGTCAATGACAGTGGACCCCACCTCCTTTTCCCATTCAAAAATAAATTCTTTGATTATTCAAAATTCAGGGAATATTCCTTTTCTATTTCTTTTCGGATTTTCTCTAAATTCAAACTTCTGAAGGCCATAACTTTTCCGTCTGAACTCTAATTCGACCCGTTCTTCTTCCTAAATTCATCTAAAATCATGCTCTACATGTTTATATACTTTTTACGTATGTTTATTTGGAGTTTCTTAGGTTTTTTCCTTGTTTTGCGTGTAGTCACGTAGATTTCGATGTTTCGGAAGTCGGGAAGTTCGAGGAAGAGTTTGGAAGATCTGCGGAGGATTTTTCAATTGCAAGGCAAGTCACATGATAATCCCCTTGAGCATGTTGATCCCAGTTGTGAAAACTATTATATTTTAACGTTATTGTATGCAATGTTCTGGAATATCATTATTACGGGTATTTGTATTATTATACAATATTCCTTGATTATGGCCATTTTGTGTTGATTCATGTGCCTTGATACCCAGGGTAAATAATATTGTCTAGCTTAATGACTATTTAATGATCTAGCTAGATTATTTAGGTTCTGCTTAGCCATGCCTAGAAACTTTGGCGTCATTTTATGTGGGGAAACTGTTCACTCACCAATGAGTAATTAAAGGGTGCTGGCTATCTTTTCACGATAGTTGGTCATGGCTGGTTAATTAAACTTGTCAACTAAAACTTGACTGATGGTGGGTTGTGAGCTCATGGACTGAAGTTGATGCTAGTGGTGCTCATGACAATTAAGGACCAATTCGTGAGCTATCTTTGCAATGCAATACCGTACTAACCACAAGCTAGAATCGGTAATTGTTTGACTGGACATGTAGCGGGTTCAACAGCAGGCACCAGGGCGTTGTGGCAGTTGTCAATAAGACCACCATGGCAGTCATAAGTCCGTGTTTTTGGGTGTTGGGTTGTCTCCCTGTTGGGTGCCTGATTAATTCCTGTCAGAGACAGGTGGTTCAGCGGGTGGCTCTTTTGTTGGGCAAGTTGCATGAAAGGTCTTGTCACGGTTTCCACCTTTGTAGTACCATGGTGATATTTTGGGCCATGGTGACATCTGTGGAATTGTGTCTTGTGGGTAAATTGGTACACCTCTGGCTAGAGTAAAAATGTTCGGATAGCCATGCCCACTGTTAATGGGTGGCCTAGCAATGGTTTTCATGATTAGTCCCACACTACTCATTAATGATGATAAATGATGGAAACTTGATAGCTCCAGGTTTGGTGGGTTATGGTTTTGGGCCTGAACTGCATTGAAGTGATGTTCAGTGATTAGTTCAATGTTGATAGTAATTAGACTATACTGCTTTTCAATGATTTTAAATGCAAATGTTTTAACTGCCATTTATGCAAATAAGCCATACCATGCCTTTCCTTTGGAATCCTATTGCATTATTTTGCATTTTCCTATGTGGCTTGTTGAGTACGGTGGGTGGTATTCAGTCCTGCAATATTACCATCATCAGAGTGAAGATTTGCGTGGAAGGAGAAAATCTTGGTGTTTGGCTTACACCCAAATTGATCTGCCTGTGGGCTTGGTGCTGCTGCTTACTAGGATTGCCGTTCAGCTGCAGTTTTCTTCTATGTGAGGACTAAGTGCCTCTTTTGTAAGTATTTATCGTTATTTCATTTTTTATATTTATCAAATTATCAATTTATGTACCTCGGCTGATTCCTAGACAAGGGTTTAATGCATAAATTAGCTTTGGAAATTTTGATGAATTTCCGGGTATGACATAGGGTTACTTGTCGGACTGAAATTCGATGCACTTTGAAAGGACACACGAGATTGTGCTAGTTCAGGCCCTCAGGGTGAGGTAATACCCTACTTCTAGTTGTGGTGCATTGCTTTTGTTGTTTCTTTGGTGAGATTGGTTATCCTTTGCCCCAAGGGGCTCCTTGCCTCTCCTTATATACCGAGGAGGCAAGGTTACAAGGTAGAAATCCCTATTTGACTCAACCAAGGGATTTTCTTCTCAGAACATAGAGTAACTGCCTTGGACTATATCGTTTTCCTTGTCATGCAAGGATACATGAAACCGAGTTCTACTATATCCCTAAGTACATGGGCTAGCCCACCCTCTATTTGAGTGGCCGTATTGCCTTCCTTAAGGTTCCTAGGGCCCATGGCCTCCACATAGGTGTTCCCACATGTCGATGTTTTACACCGGCAATATGAATACAGGGCTACTCATCGGATCGAAACTTGGTGGACTGCAAAGGAACACGAGAGATTTATACTAGTTCAGGCCCTCGATGTGAGGTAATACCCTACGTCTAGTTGTAGTGTATTCCTTTGAGGATGTATGGTGGTGGTTCTGATGAAATTTCGTGATTTCGCCCTCAGGGGGTGCCCTGCCGCCCCTTATATACTGGGGGACGGGGTTACAAAGTAGGAGTCCTAGCCGGACTACGGCCAAGGGATGTCCTCTTAGAGATATGTCCTGCCCGACTAGGACTGTATATTCCTTATTGTACAAGGCTAAGTCTACCGAGCTCTATCATATCTCTTATTACAAGGCTAGGCCCATCCTCTGTCCGAGTGGCCTATATGCTTGTCATGAGGTACCTGGGGCTCATGGCCTCCACAGCAGCCCCTGAGACCTTCATAGTTGAGGCACAGCTGATGCCGAGTGCTCATCCTCCACAATGAAGATTGCCCGAGTGCATTGCTCCCGAGTTCTCTTTGTCCGAGTGCTTCTTCTTCCTGAGTCCTGCTTCATGTCAGTTGGCAGCGAGGCTATGAAGGGCTCCATGTAGAAATTTGAATAATGTGCGCCGAATAGGCACACCTATTAGGTGTAGCCCGACTTTGTGCTTAATTGTGAAACAATTAAACATAAAGTTAAAGATCTTTGACCTTAAAGTCCTTCCCGAATAGTATACTACTGGTATATGAGACTCTTCAGCATCATATCAGCCAGAAATATTTCATAGTCTTTCCCGAGTAGTATGTCACTCGGAAATTAGACTCTTCAGCTTCATGTCAGCTGGAAAAATGTTTATAGTCTTTCCCGAGTAGTATACTACTCAGAATTTAGACTCTTCAGCGTCATGTCGGTTGGAAAAATATTTGCTCATAGCAATTGTTAGCCAAGCAAGTAAGCCGAGTACCACTTTATGAATTTTAATCCAATATGTGGTCAGGTGTACTTGAGAAATACCTGCATCCCCAATTTTAATGAAGACTAGCTTGTGACCCTTATAAGGATATATCCTCAATACCTGGTGGATAATATAGATACCCGAACATATGTGTTCAGCAATTATGCCTTTATGAAGCATATCTGATTACCCAATCGATTCTTGTTGGTAGCACCAGCACTATGATTTTAACACAGCCAGCTAGCAGCCCACATTGAGCGTGCTACTGTAGAAACTCATATCTTAGTGGCCCAGTACCGAATTTGCAAGCCCCAACCCACTTATTAGTACAGGCTCTATAAAGGCGGGGAGAGAGAGAAAAGATTCCCTCATCTTCTCCAATCCACCAATCGTTTCGTCTTCTAGCTTCCGCGTCGAAATTTCGCCCCTCGCCTCACTAGGGTTCACCATTGCTAGCGCTTCCCCCTCAAAACTCGGGCGATCCCGCTCCTCTGCCTCCATTCCACGTCCTCAATCTTATTTCCCCCAAAATTTCTTGCCTTGAGCCATGTCGAGAGCGTCAGAAATCCCGGAGATGATTGATGAGTCTTGGCCGAATTCGGATTGCAAGTCGACTAAGCTAAAGTATCTGGAGAGACAGTTGAGACTACAGAGCCATGAGGTCATCAATTGGCATCTAGCGGAAGGGGAATCAATCCCGACGCCCCAAGGTGATGAGACTGTAGTTTTCGCCTCTTTCTTCGACCGAGGCCTTTCTCTTCCATCTTCGGGTTTTCTTCGCTAGCTTCTTGCCTTCTACGACCTGGAGTTGGTGAATCTAAATCCCAACTCCATCTTGCAAATCTATATATTTGCAACTCTTTGTGAGTGTTTTCTGGGTGTGGAGCCCCATTTGAATCTGTTTAGATATTTGTTCCACATCAAACCCCAGCCCTCCAAGAGCAAAGTCCAAGTGATTGGGGGGGGCCGGTATCCAGCTCAGGAGCGAGATGAAGAAGATCTATATCCATGTCCCCTTGAAATCTTCCCTCAAAGGCTGGCATAGGGAGTGGTTTTATTGTTCTAATCTTGAACCACGCCTCCCCCTTTTCATTGGTCTGCCTCCGGAGGTTGTGCCCAACTGGTCGTCTGTGCCTAGTTTTGAGGAGATGGGCCAAGTATACATGTTGATTGACAAGATTGATAAGCTGAAGGGCTCCAGATTAACTGGTCCATGGGTGGCCAGGTGTTTCTTGACTCGTCGCATCAGGCCGCTAAAGCTGAGGAGCCACTTCGGCTAGGATTATTAGGGCAAAAATGATCCCAGCCAAGAAAATCCTGACCTGACCGACAAGTACAAGGTGACCGACATCCTGCTTGATTATTTTGCCAGCGGGGTGGTCGAGACAGAAGATGCCGAGCGTGCCACGTTGGCTTACAACCTAAAATGGCCTCGTCTGGAGGTAACTCTTGCTGATATTAACTCACTGTCCATCTGTGATGAATACTTGTAGATGTGCATCCAAGATATCTCTGCAATGTGTGATGTATGTTGTTAAACCGCTTGCAGGCATGTAAGGAGTTTGACAAAGACTCCCAAACTTTGTCGGCTGTGAAATTGAAGAAAAAGCCGTTGAGTCCTTCTACTGCCCAGCCCAGCTCCAAGAGAGCGGGGAAGAAACCTGTTGAAGATCCGGGCAAGAAGAGAATTAGTAGGCCGAGTGCGGCAGCTAGGAGCCTGAAGATTAAAGACACCGCCCGCGCAACTCCCAGGCCGCTGACTCCAAGGCCAAGACCGGCGCCACCAGGCTCAGCAACATCGAGCCCAAGGATGGCACCACCGAGTACAAGGTCGTCAACGAGCCATAAGGCGGCGCCACCTAGCATCCCAGCGCCCCAGCCGGCCGCGCCAGAAACTGGGCCGACTAGGATGAGGACGCCATCGCCGACTGCCGCGCCATCCAGCTCGACAGCCGGCAGCCCTCCACTGCCGACAGCTGGAACCCCCGGATGGAAGTACAAAACCTCCAAGAGGTAAGTAACTTTTGGATCTTTTGAAAATCTTGTTCAGTATAATAATATCTTGACATCTGACTCATCTTGCAGGAAACGAGCCAATATCGATCTCAAGGAGACCACACCGGCTACTCCTTTTGTCGAGCCAGCCCCAGCCGAGCCAACCCCAGTGAGCTCTCTGCCGAGCTGGTGACCGTCCCAGCTGTAGAGATTGAGGCGGTCCCAACAGCAGGGCCGCTAGCACCAGCTGACCAACGGGCAGATACTGAAGCTGCTGCTCCAGCCCCCGAGCGAGTCCCTGAAGCCCCATCAGCTGCCGAGTCGAGGGCCAGGACCATGTCACCATCTGTGTCATCGTCGTCTTCAGAGGAGATAGATCTTCCCAGGCTTGAAGCCCCTCGTTGCAGGTTCCCGAGAATGTTCCACTGGGTAACTCCCGAGGGAACTACGAAATGCTACGAACATGATGAAGAGGCCGCAGAGAGGGAGCGTGAAGTTTTTCGCTCCGCCATTGCCGCGTCCCGGGGGGTCCAGGTGTGTAGCGAGCCTTGCAATGTTGAGTTCCCGACAATTTCCCTTATTTCTGGTATTTCGCCGCTTGACTCTGCTTTGCTCTGTTTTACCCCGTGCAGAAAATTGTCGACCGCTCGGAGAAGATAAACGAGGTCCTGACCCAACTTGCCCCCCAGCTCCAACGATTGGGCCAACTCCAGACCTCGAAGGCCAACTTGGAGCAGTCTAGCCAGGAGAGGGAGACTTGGCTGAGGGGAGAAGTTGACCAACTCAGGGGTGAGAATTGGGCTCTAGCCGACAAGATCAAAAGTAAGTCTCCTGTATTTGTCTTCCCGACTAAGTCCCATGTATATTTCTCCAGTTTTGTTGTTTTCCGACTGCCCAGTTGTGTCTTGACTGTAATCTCGAGCTCTTGACTATTCTGACATACAACCCTCGAAGCTAAGTTGAAGACTCGGACAGAGGGGGAGACCAAGCTGAAGGAGGCCGAGAAAGCCAAAGCTGAACTCAAGAAAGACAAGGCCGAGCTGGAAAGGGCCAAAAGCAAACTCGAGAAAGAAAAGACCGAACTAGAGAAGGCCAAAGCCAAGGTGGAGGCCGACTACGAAAGTAAGTCTTCACTCTAACAATGACCTTGTCCAATCCTTTGATTACTCCGATTGCTGTTTTGGCTGACAAGTTTACTTGCCAATGAATCTGGGCAGCTGCAAGAGCCAACGCCCAAACCCAGTTTCAAGCCTTTGTGGAGGAGATCAAGGTTGTCATGGAGTCACAAGAGATTCTTGTCGAGTCCGTGAAAGGGCTCCTTGACATCATGGATCCTCACCACGTGGGAACCAGCTCCAACACGGTGTCCTAGTTGCAGGCATGCCTTAACGGAGCCCCGAGTATCTTGAACAGGTACTCAGATGAGTGTGTTATCATCGACGTGGCCCAGACCCTCACGATGACCAAGTCGATCTACCCTAGGGCAGATCTCGAGGCCATCGGTGAAGGGTTTGCTAAAGAGACAATGATCAAGGATGAGGTCGTCATCACCGCCTTCCGCAAGGGTGTCAAGGATGCCCCGTTTATCACAAAGTTCACTCGGAAGCCACCAGCCTCTGTCTGGGCTCTCTTCGATATGGCGAATAAATAGGCCGACTCGGCTGAGGCGGTTGCCAAGGCCCTCGACGAGAAGAAAGAGCCCCGGCAGAAGGACTAGAAGGCTAAAGCCGACAACGAGCCGTCACAAAACAAATCCGACAGCCGCAAGCGGAAGTCGGAAAACATGGTGGCCAACATGGAGCGGACTCGGTCGTGACCCCCAAGGAACAATGAATACCAGAAGGTTATGAATGGGCCTTGCCCCTTTCATCCCAAGGTCAAGCACGCGGCCAAGGACTGCTTCATGCTCAAGAAGTTTGCTTCCGAGCAGGCTTCACCATCTGGCGCTAACAAGGACAAGGACAAGCTAGATTCGGGCCCAACCGATGATTATTAAGATCCCCAGGCCGAGCGCAACCATATCTTCGGAGGGCCATTTGCGTACGAGTCCAAGCGAAAGCAAAAGCTAACAGCATGCGACGTCAATGCGGTCTCTACAGCAGACGCCCCCAGCATTTACGCTGGTCAGAGATGTCCATCACATTCGACCACGCAGATCACCTCGATTAGGTTTCACACCCGGGACGCTATCCACTCGTCTTGGACCTGGTCATCAAAAACATCAAGTTGAAGAAGGTCCTCATAGACGGAGGCAACACGCTCAATATTCTCTTCGCCAAGACTCTGGATGAAAACCCCTTGTTCAGAACTGCGGCCGAGTACGGCGCCCTTCCACGGGATAATCCCTGGCCTGTCTTCAACACCACTTGGGCAGATAACTTTGCCGGTCACCTTTGGCACGCGGCATAACTTCCGCACAGAAAATATCTGCTTCGAGGTCACCGACTTCGAGACTGCATACCACGTGATACTCAGACAACCGGCACTCGCCAGATTCATGGCGATACCGCACTATATCTACATGGTGCTCAAGATGCCTGGGCCAGTCGGAGTTCTCTCCCTTCGCAGCGACGTCAAGCAAACCTTCACCTGCAACAAGGAGAGCTACAAGTTGGCTCAGTCCCAAGAAGCGGCAGTCAAACATGACAGTATTTAGCAAGCCACCACAACAGAAGTCGAGGACAACCAAGTTCCGGCAAAAAAAGCAGCAAAGTCGGGAATTTCAGTGGACTACACCGACTTAAACAAGGCGTGCCCCAAAGATCCATTTGGTCTACCGAGAATAGATCAGGTGGTGGATTCAACTGCGGGGTGCGAACTTCTCAGCTTTCTTGACTGTTACTCGAGATACCACCAGATCAGCCTGAAGGAGGAGGACTACCTAAAGACGTCTTTCATCATGCCGTTTGGAGCATACTGCTACATCACTATGCCGTTTGGTTTGAAAAATGCTGGAGCAACGTATCAACGAGCAATTCAGCGGTGTCTACACAATCAGATTGGGTGCAACGTGGAGGGATATGTCGATGACGTGGTGATCAAGACAAAGTCCAAAGAAGACATCATCACCGACTTGGAGGAAACCTTCCAAAATCTTCGAAGATTCAAGATGAAATTGAACCCTTCCAAAATCTTCAAAGATTCAAGATGAAATTGAACCCAGAAAAGTGCACCTTCGGTGTGCCATCTGGCAAGCTACTCGGCTTCATCGTCTCACATCGTGGCATCAAGGCCAATCCAGAGAAAATCAACGCAATCATGAACATGGCACCCCCGACTAACCAGAAGGACGTCCAGAAGCTAATAGGCTGCATGGCGGCACTCAGCCGATTTATTTCCCGACTGGGTGAACAGGGCATGCCCTTCTTCAAGCTACTGAAGAAAGCAGATAATTTTCAATGGACTCCCAAAGCCCAGCAAGCCTTTGAAGACTTCAAGCAATTTCTCACATCACCACCAGTGTTGGCATCGCCTATGCCCCAAGAGCCATTAATGCTATATCTGGCGGCAACCACTCAGGTAGTCAGCACGGTGCTGGTGGTCGAGCGATCCAAACCGGGTCATATACAAAAAGTTCAATGGCCAGTCTACTTCGTCCGTGAGGTCCTTGCCGACTCCAAGATGAGATATCCGCAGGTCCAGAAGCTGCTCTATGGCCCACTCATCACTGTCCGGAAGCTAGTGCACTATTTCCAGTCGCATCAAGTCATGGTGGTCACATCGTATCCACTCGGGGACGTCCTGCATAACCACGAGTCCACTGGTTGAATCACTAAATGGGCGCTCGAGTTGATGGTGTTTGACATCACCTTTCAGCCACGGACAGCAATCAAATCACAAGCTCTAGCCAACAACTTGTGGCCGAGTGGACCGAAGTTCAGACGCCTACTACAACAATGTACTTCGACAGTTCTCTAAGGATCGACAGCACCGGGGCCGGCGTCGTACTGACGTCACCCACCGGCAAAAAACTCAAGTCCGTTCTCCAAATTCACTTTCCGGCTTCCCACAATGTCACAGAGTATGAGGCACTCATCCACGGGCTCCGCATTGCTATATCACTTGGCATCCGTCGACTGGTTGTATGTGGAGATTCCCAAGTCATGGTCAACCAAGTCATGAAAGACTGGACATGTCTCGACGATACCATGGCGGCGTACTATTAGGAGGTCCGAAAGCTGGAAAACAAGTTCGACGAGCTAGAGATAACCCATGTCCTATGACAATACAACAATGCTGCAGACAAACTAGCTAACATGGGATCCAAGCGAGAGGTCGTCCCAACAGGGATCTTTGTCGAGCAACTAACGGAGCCATCAGTCAAGAAGAAACCAATGCCAGAACAGTCGGGGGCTGAACCTACCCCGGCAACAGAAGAAGTATTGGTCATATCTCAAGATTGGTGGACTCCTGTTCTCAAATTCCTCCTAGATGATGAACTCCCAGAAGATCGCATCCAAGCCAAACAAATCAAATGTCGAAGCAAAAGTTTCCTAGTCATAGGAGAAGACCTGTACCGAAGAAGTGCATCCGGTGTCCTCATGCACTGCGTCACACCCGAGGAGGGCAAGCAGATTCTGCAATCGATCCACTCGGGCATATGTGGCAACCATGCCGCATCTAGGATGTTAGTCGAAAAGGCTTATAGGCAGGGATTTTTCTGGCCAACAGCAGTAACTGATCCTCAAGACATAGTTCAAAAATGCGAGGGTTGTTAGTTCTATGCAAGACAAACAAATCTCCCAACCCAAGAACTCCAAACAATCCCAATCTCTTGGCCCTTTGCAGTATGGGGGCTTGACATGGCCGGGCCTTTCAAGAAAGCGCCAGGAGGGTTCACACACTTATTCGTCGCAGTGGATAAATTCACCAAGTGGATTGAGGCAAAACCCGTTGCTACCATAACAGCGGCAAGAGCAAAGGACTTCATCACGAGTATATTATACCGATTCAGGGTTCCTAACCGCATCATAACGGACAATGGTACTCAGTTCACGGGCGGTGTCTTTCAAGATTTCTGTGATGACTTCGGCATCAAGATCTATTATGCTTCTGTGGCACATCCGCGGAGCAACGGGCAGGTTGAGCGTGCCAATGGCATGGTCTTACAAGGTATCAAGGCCAAGATATTCAACCGACTGCAACCATACGTGGGCAGGTGGGTACAAGAACTCCCATCTGTTCTCTAGTCTTTAAGAACCACGGTTAGTCGAGCAACAGGGCAATCCCCTTTCTTTTTGGTCTATGGTGCTGAGCCCGTGCTACCAACCGAGTTAGAGTTTGGCTCTTCGTGAGTTCGGGCTTACTCAGAAGACAAATCCAACAATACCCGATTGGTCGAACTAGATCAGTTGGAAGAAGCAAGGGACATCGCAATAATCCAGTCGGCAAGGTATCTTCAAGGCCTGTGTCGTTATCACAGTCGCAATGTCCGTGGCTGCACCTTTTTGGTTGGAGATCTCATCTTGAGAAAAATACAAACCACCAAAGATAGGCATAAACTATCCCCACTATGGGAAGGGCCGTTCATTATCGTAGAAGTTACACAGCTAGGGGCCTACCGACTGAAGACTGAAGATGGTGCCCTCATCAGCAACTCATGGAACATAGAATAGCTACGTCCTTTCTATACCTGAGTTTTACATTTTCCCATGTGTACAGTTCTTCTCTAACTCACTACGCCGCTTGTTCCAACCGAGTAGTGAGTCGGGGGCTGCATGTATTATATGTGCTTTGTCAATAATATACGAGTCTGTTTTACTTAAGTTATGAAGTTTTGCAATGACTTTGTTATGTTTGCCCGAGTACAGCTTTCTGCGGTGAACGATTTTATTAAGTTCCTATAGACTAACTCGGTGTAGACTATATAGTCGGGTAAAGCTAATGATAACTAACTCAAAACATAAAGCTTGGCAGCATTGCACATATATTTACACATGTCCTTACAAAAATTTATATACACCGACTGCATGACGGATTGTTCCTACATACCCAAGTGTCGGGTGATCGCCTTTGCAGTCAGCCTTGCCTGGGTTATCAGCCCTAGCACCTCCTCAGGTGTCGTCTCCTTAGCGAACCCCTCTCCGATGGCTTCAATATCTGCCCTGGGGTAGATTGACTTGGTCATCGCCAGGGTTTGGGCCACGCCGACCACAACACGCTCGTCCGAGTACCTCTTTAGGGTACTCAAGGCTTCGTTAAGGTGCACCTACACCTAGGAGATCGTGTTGGAGCTGGTTCCCACATAGTCAGGGTCCATTACGTCATAGAGCCCTTTCACGGACTCAGCAAGGATCTCCCGTGACTCCTTGACGACTCTTATCTCCTCTGCAAAAGCCTGAAACTGGATTTGGGCATTGGCTCTAGCGGCTACCCCGGTTCATCGACAAGTAAACTTGTTAGGCCAAATTGCAGATAGAGTACTTCATGGATTGGTTAAGATCATTGTCAGAGCGGAGACTTACTTTCGTAGTCGGCCTCCCATTTGGCTTTGGCCTTCTCCAGTTCAACCTTCTCTCTCTCGAGCTTGGTGTTGGCCTTCTCTAGGTCAGCCTTGTCCTGCTCGAGCTCAGCTTTGGCCTTCTCGGCCTCCTTCAGCTTGGATTCCCCCTCTATTTGGGTCTTCACCTCAACTTCGAGGGCTGTACATCAAAATGGTCAAGAACCCGAGATTGTAGTTAGGACACAACTGGGCAGTTGGCAAAAAACAAAGTTGGAGAAATATGCATGGGATTTAGTTAGGAAGACGAATACGGAAGACTTACTTCCGATCTTCTTGGCTAGAGCCCAGTTCTCATCCCTGAGCTGATCAACGGCCCCCCTCAGCCAAGTCTCCCTCTCCCGGCTCAACTGCTCCAATTCGGCCTTCGAGGTCTGGAGCTGGCTTAATTGCTGGAGTTGGGGGGCAAGCTGGGTCAGGACCTCATTCATCTTCTCCGAACGGTCGATGATCTTCTGCTCGGGGTAAGAGCAGAGCAAAGCAGAGTCAAGTGTGGTCTCCTTGAGATCAATATTGGCCCGTTTCCTGCATGAAGAGCTAAGTATCAACACACCACAATGCTGAACAGGACTTTCAGAAGACTCAAAGTCACATTCCTCTTGGAGAACTTGAGCCTGCACCCGGGGGCTCCTGATGATGGCGGTGGACTGCTGACGGCTATCGGGCTGGATGGCGTGGAAGTCAGCGGCGGCGTTTTTGTCCTAGTTGGCCCCGCTCCTGGTGTGGCCGGCTGGGGCACTCGGGTACTCGATGGTGCCATCCTTGGGCTCGATGTTGTTGAGCCTGGCGGCGCTTGACCCAACCTTGTACTCAGCGGCGCTCTTCTTGGGCTCGATGATGCTGAGCCTGACTGCACTGGTCTCGATCTAGGACTCGGTGGCCTGGGAGCTGTGCTAGCGGTGTCTTTTATCTTCAGACTCCCTGTTGCAGCACTCGGCCTGATAATCTTCTTCTTGCCCTGATCTTTAACAGTCTCTTCCCCGCTCTCTTGGAGTCGAGCTGGGCAGCAGAAGGACTTAACGGCCTCTTCTTCTTTGACTTCATGGCCGATAAAGTTCGGGAGTCGTCATCGAACTCCTCACATGGCTGCAAGCAGTTCAACAATACATGTTACACATTGTGGAGCAATCCTGGGCATATATCTGCAAGCACTCATCACAGATGAACTACAAGACAACATCAACGAAAGTTACCTTTGGGCATGGCCTCTTCAGGCTGTAAGCCACCACAGACCGTTCTGAGTCTTCGGTTTCGACCACCCCGTTGGCAAAGAAATCTAGTAGTACATCGGTCACCTTGTGCTTGTCCATTAGGTCAGGATACTCCCGGCTGGGATCACCTCTACCCTTATAGTCCCAGCCGAAGTAACACCTCAACTTCAGCAGCTTAGTGCACCGAGTCAAGAATCGTCTGGCCACCCATGGACTGGTCAGCCCTGCGCTCTTCAACTTGTTAATCTTTTCAATCAGTATATGAACCTGGACCATTTCTTCAAAGGTGGGCACAGATGACCACTTGGCCACAACCACCGGGGGCAAACCCATAAAAGGGGGAGGCTTGGTTCTGTCGATGTTTTATACCGGCAATATGATTATGGGGCTACTCGGCGAGGGAAAATTCGATGGACTGCAAAGGAACCCAAGGAGATTTTATACTGGTTCAGGCCCTCGATGAGAGGTAATACCCTACATCTAATTGTGGTGGTATTCCTTTGAGGATGTGTGTTGATCAATGATCTCGTGCCCTCAGGGGGTGCCCTGCCTCCCTTATATACTAGGGGCAGGGGTACAAGGTAGGAATCCCAGCCGGATACGGCCAAGGGATTTCCTTCTTAGAGATACATCTTACCTGGCTAAGATTGTATATTCCTTTTTGTACAAGGCAAAATCTACTGGGTGCTACTATATCTCTAACTACAAGACTCGGCCCATCCTCTATCCGAGTGGCCCATATGCTTGTGATGAGGTACCTAGGGCCCATGGCCTCCACAGTAGCCCCTAAGACCTTCATAGTTGAGTCACAGCTGATGCCCAGTGCTCATCCTCCACGGTGAAGATTGCTCGAGTGCATTGCTCCCGAGTACTCTTTGTCCGAGTGCTTCTTCTTCCTGAGTCCTGCTTCATGTCAGCTAGCAGTGAGGCTATGAAGGGCTTCATGTAGATGTATGAATAGTGTGCGCCGAATAGGCGCACCTATTAGGTGTAGCCCCTAACTTTGTGCTTAATTGTGAAGACAATTAAACATAAAGTCAAAGATCTTTAACCTTGTAGTCTTTCCCGAGTAGATTACTACTGGTATATGAGACTCTTCGGTATCATGTCAACTGGAATATGATTTATAGTCTTGCGGAGTAGCATGCCACTCATATATCGGACTCTTCAGCATCATGTCAGCCGGAATTGGGGTTTTATAGTCTCTCCCGAGTGGCGTCCCACTTGGGAGTTAGACTCCTCAGCATGATGTCAGCTGGAAAAGATATTTATAGTCTCTCCTGAGTAGTGCACTACTCAGAAGTTAGACTCTTCAGCGTTGTGTCGGCTGGAATAATGTTGCTCATGGCAACTGATGGCCAAGCATGCAGGCCGAGTACCACTTTATGAAAATAAATCCATTGCGTGGTCAGGTGTACTCGAGAAAGATATGTGCATCCCCAATTTTAAGGAAGACCAGCTTGTGATCCTTATAAGGATATATCCTCGATACCTGGTGGATAAAACAGATACCCAAACACATGTGTTTAGCAATTAGGCTTTCATAAAGCATATATGTTTACCTCATCGGTTCCTTTTGGTAGCACCAGCACTACGATTTTAACCCAGCATGTGAGCAGCCCATATTGAGCGTGCTACTGTAGAAACTCATATCTTGGTGGCCCAGTGTTGACTTTGCAGGCCCAAGCCCATTTAGTTGGCACGGGCTCTATAAAGGTTGAGGGAGAGAGAAAAGATTCCTCATCTTCCCCACACGACCAATCGTTTCGTGTTCCTAGGTCCGTGCTGAAATTTCACTTCCTGCTCTGCTAGGGTTCGCCATTGCTTGCTCCTCCCCACCAAAGCTCGAGCGATTCTACATCCGCTTGTCGATTCCAAACCCCCGACCATGTTTCCCGCAAATCTCTTGTCCCCCCAGCCATGCCGAAGGTTCCAGATGTTATTGGGGCATCAGACGATGGGTGGCTAATCTCAGACTGCAGCCGGGCAAAGCTGGAGAGGTTGGAGAAGTCGCTGCGGCTGCAGGGCCGCGGCATTATCTGCTGGCGGCTGGCCGAGGGTGAGTCGATCCCAAATCCCCAATCCGGCAAAACTGTTGTTTTTGCCTCTTTCTTTGACCAGGGTTTGTTTCTCCCTTCTTCTAAGTTCCTCCGCCGTCTTCTTAATTTTTACGGATTGGAGTTGGTAAATCTAAATCCCAACTCAATCCTACAAATCTCAATTTTTGTGACTCTCTGTGAGTGCTACTTGGGCGTAGAACCCCACCTCAACTTCTTTAGGCATTTGTTCCACATAAAGCCCCAACCCTCCAAGAACAAGGTTCAGGTGATTGGTGGGGCTGGCCTTCAGTTAAGAAGCGAGATGAAAAAGATATATATCGGTCTCCCTTTGAAGTCCCTTAAAAGGTTGGCACAAGGAGTGGTTTTATTGTTCCGATCTAGAGCCCTCCTTGCCCGCATTCACCGGGAAGCCCCCGACGATCTTGCCAAATTGGTCATTGGAGCCAACCTCCGAAGAGATGGGCCAGGTGCGTCAATTGCTGGCCAAATTGGAGAAGTTCAAGGAAACTGGCCTGACTGGCCCTTGGGTGGCTAAGTGTT
Organism: Oryza meyeriana var. granulata; assembly: GCA_003991445.1. NCBI lineage: Eukaryota > Viridiplantae > Streptophyta > Magnoliopsida > Poales > Poaceae > Oryza > Oryza meyeriana. The sequence continues at coordinate 114,677 of RYFJ01002386.1, forward strand.
TCCTGACCCAACGTGTTCAGCCGCTGAAGTTGAGGAGCGAGTTCTGCTGGGACTATCAAGGGAAGGATGACCCCGACCGAGAAATCCGAGAGGTGATTAACCAGCAAGAAGTGATCGAGATCTTGTTCACCTATTTCTCCAATGGGGTGATTGAGACCGAGGACGCGGAGCGCTGCATCGCGGCTTATAACTAGAACCGGCCCCGTCCCGAGGTAACATCTGCCTCTCTTCTGTAATGAATGCTTGTAGACATCTATCCGTAATTGTCCAGCATTGTGTGATGTATATTATTGAATTTCTTGTAGTGGTGCAAGGAGTTTGATGACGACTCCCGTCCGTTGTCGGCCACGAAATCAAAGAAGAGGCCGAGAAGTCCTCCTGCCGCCTAGCCCGACTCCAAGGGAGAGAGGAAGAAATCTGCTATAGATCGGGGCAAGGAGAAGGTTGTGAAGTCGAGTACCATCGCCGGGAGCCTAAAGGTAAGGGACACCGCCGGCGCGGCACCTAGGCCATTGAGTCCCAGACCGGGACCTGTGCGGCCGAGCTCCCTGACGCCGAGCTCAACCAGAGTGCCGCCGAGTACTAGGTCGACCGCAGCGCCTCCGAGTACCCGAGCGCCCCAGTCGGCCATACCACGGATGGGGCCGACTAGGACTAAAGTGCCGCGCCCTCTGGCCCAACAGCCAGCAGCCCTCCAGCGCCGTCCTCTGGATCTCCTGAATCGAAGCTCAAGTTCTCCAAAAACTAGTTCGTTCTGGGTCTTCTGAGAATCATGTTTATGATTGTGTCGTCTTGATGTTGGGTTCGTTGTGCAGGAGGCGGATCAACATTGACCTGAAGAGGACCACGCCGGCCACTCCCACTACTGATCCTACCCTAGCCGAGTCAGAGCCAGCGAGAACACCTGCTGAGCCGGCGGTGGTCCCAGTTGCTGAAACTGGGACGGCCCCGACTGTAGGGCCGCCGACACCGGTCGACCAAGGGATGGTTGTCGAGGCTGCTGGTCCAACCCTTGAGCCGGCGCCTGTTGGTGAAGCCGTGGTAGCAGCTCCTGAGCCAACCCCCGAGGCCCTAGAGGCCGCCGAGTTAGGGGCCAGGAGTTCGTCGCCGTCGTGGTCATCGTCATCGTCGTCATCGCTGTCTCCTCCTTTGGATAAGCCAGACCTCCCCAGGCTCGAAGCTCCTCCTCGCAAGTTCCCGTGGACGTTCCATTGGACGGCGCCCGACGGAACCGCGAAGAGTTATAGGCATGACGAGGCTGCGGTGGAAAGGGAGCACGAAAGCTTGCTGCGCACCACACTCGCCACATCCCAGGGGATCTAGGCATGACCTTCGCCGTATTCGCAGTCTTGTTTTTCTTGCTCATATGAGTTATCTGATGACTGACTCTGTTTTGCTCTGTTTTTCCCCGAGTAGAAGCTCGTTGATCGCTCAGAGAAGATAAGCGAAGTCTTGATGTGGGTTGTCCCCTAGCTCCAAGAGTTAGACCAGCTCCGGGCCCTAAAGGTCGAAGTAGAATGGCGCTGCCAGGAGAGGGAGTCTTGGCTGAGGGACTCTGTTACTCAGCTCAGGGCCGAGAATTGGGACCAAGCCAGTAAGATAAGAGGTAATCCTCCAAGATGTATCTTTCTGACCAGATCCATAGTATATTTCTCTAGCCGTGTTGTTCCCGACTGCCCGGTTGTATCTTTACTGCAATGTCGAGTCCTTGACTAATCTGTCATGCAGCCCTTGAAGCCAAGTTGAAGGGCTGAACAAAGAGGGAAATCTAGCTGAAGGAGGCCGAGAAAGCTAGGGCCGAGCTTGAAAAACACAAGGCCAACCTGACAAAGGCCAAGACCAAGCTTGAGCAAGAGAAGGCTGAGTTGAAGTAGGCCAATGTCAAGCTCAAAAAGGACAAAGCTGAACTGGAGAGGACCAAAGCCAGATGGGAGGCCGACTACGACAGTAAGTCTCCCGGTTGACGCTGATCTTGACCAATCCATTAATTACTCCATCTGCGGCTTTACCTAACAAGTTTACTTATCGGTGAACCCAGGTAGCTGCTAGAGCCAATTCCCAGGCCCAATTTCAGTCTTATGCAGAGGAGATAAGGGTCGTCAAGGAGTCACGGGAGGCACTCCTCGAATCTGTGAGAGGGCTCCTTGACATTATGGATCCTCGCCCTGTGGGAACCAGCTACAGCTCGATCGCCCAAGTGGAGGCGCGCCTTGAAGATGCACTGAGTGCCCTGAAAAGGTACTCGGATGATCATGTCATTACCGGCGTGGCCCGAACCCTTGCTATGACCAAGTCCATCTACTCAAGGGCGGATGTTGAAGCCATCGGGGAGGGGTTTGCCGAGGAGACAACGCCTGAGGAGGAGATGGAGCTGATAGCCAGGGCAAGGCCGACTGTAGAGCTTATCACCAGAGATCTAGATCTATAAAAACAGTACGTCATGCGGTTGGTGTATTGTGTTCTTATGTAAAGACATGTGTAAATATATGTGCAATGCCGCCAAGCTTTAAACTATTACTCAGTTGTCATTAGCATTACTCGATTATATGGTCTGCACCGAGTTAGTCTATAGGAACTTAATAAAATCGTTCACCGCAAAAAGCTATAGTCGGGCAAACATAATAAAGTCGTAGCGAAGCTTCGTAACTTAAGTAAAATAGGCTTGTATATTATTGACAAAGCACATAAGATACATGCAGCCCCTGACTCACTACTCGGTTGAAACAAGCAGCGTAGTGAGTCAGAGGAACTATACACATGGAAAAGTATAAAACTCAGGTATAGAAAGGACGTAGCTGTTCTATCTTCCATGAGTTGCTGATGAGGGCACCATCTACAGTCCTCAGTCGGTAGGCGCCTGGCCGCGTGACCTCGGCTATAATGAACGGCCCTTCCTAGATTGGGGATAGTTTGTGCCTATCTTTGGTGGTTTGTATTTTCCTCAAGACGAGATCTCCGACCAAAAAGGCACGGCCACAGACATTGCGATTGTGGTAGCGACGCAGGCCTTGAAGATACCTTGCCTACTGGATTGTTGCGATATCCCTTGCTTCTTCCAACTGATCTAATTCGACCAATCGGGTATTATTTGAGATGTCTTCTGAGTAAGCCCAAACTCGTGGTGAGCCAAACTCTAACTTGGTTGGTAGCATAGCCTCGGCACTATAAACTAGAAAGAAAGGGGATTGCCCTGTTGCCCGACTAACGGTGGTTCTGAGAGACTAGAGAACAGATGGGAGTTCTTGTGCCCACCAGCCCGCGTATGGTTGTAGTCGGTCAAATATCCTTGTCTCGATGCCTTGTAAGACCATGCCATTGGCTTGTAAAACCTGCCCATTGCTCCCCGGATGTGCCACAGACGCATAGCAGATCTTGATGCCAAAGTCGTCACAGAAATCTTAAAACACGCCGCCCATGAACTAAGTGCCATTGTCGGTGATGATGCGGTTGGGGACCCCGAAACGATATAGTATACTCATGATGAAGTCCTTTGCTCGTGCCGCCATTATAGTTGCAACGGGTTTGGCCTCGATCTACTTGTTGAATTTGTCCACTGCGACGAACAAGTGTGTGAACCCACCTGGCGCTTTCTTGAAAGGCCCGACCATGTCAAGCCCCCATACTGCAAAAGGCCAAGAGATTGGGATTGTTTGAAGTTCCTAGGCTGGGAGATTGGTTTGTCTTGCGTAGAACTGGCAACCCTCGCATGTGCGAACAATGTCTTTGGCATCTGTTACTGCTGTTGGCACGTTGAGGGCGCCCATTTAGCGATTCGGCCGGTGGCCTCGCGGTTATATAGGACGTCTCCGAGTGGGAACAATGTGACCACCGTGACTTGATGTGCTTGGAAATAGTGCACCAGCTTCCGGACAGTGATGAGTAGGCCATATAGCAGCTTTTGGACCTGTGGATATCTTGTTTTTAAGTCGGCAAGGACCTCACTGACAAAGTAAACTAGCCGTTGAATTTTCTGGGTGTGACCCTGTTCGGATCGCTCGACCACTAGCACCGTGCTGACTACCTGAGTAGTTGCCGCCAGATATAGCATTAGCGGTTCTTGGGGCATGGTTGACGCCAACACGGGGGGTGATGTGAGAAATTGCTTGAAGTTTTCAAAGGCTTGCTGGGCTTCGGGAGTCCATTGGAAGTTGTCTGCTTTCTTCAATAACTTGAAAAAGGTGTGGAGGCCATGGGCCCCGGGTACCTCATAACCAGCATATGGGCCACTCGGATAGAGGATGGGCCTAGCCTTGTAATTAGAGATATGGTAACCCTCGGCAGACCTTGCCTTGTACAATAAGGAATATACAGTCCTAGCCGGGTACATTATATCTCTAAGGGGAGATCTCCTAGTCGGAATCCGGCGGGGACTCCTACCTTGTAACCCTGTCCCCTAGTATATAAGGGGAGGCAGGGCGCCCCTTGAGGGCGCGGCCATACGGTTCATCAGAATCACCACCATAATTCCTCAAAGAAATACATATAAACTGGACGTAGGGTATTACCTCACATCGAGGGCCTGAACCAGTATAAAATCTCCCTGTGTTTCTTTGCAATCCACCGAGTTTCCATCCGCCGAGTAGCCCCATATATTTATTGCCGGGGTGGCCTGGTGATCAGGCCCGAGCTGGAGTGTATCCAGCAGGGTTGCAGTGGCCACGACGTTCTGTTATGGCGTGATGAAGACGTCGTGGTCGCCGGCTCTAGTCTAGAGGATTTGCTGCTGAGCGGTTCGCCCAACCTTGTGTAGCTCGTTGTTGCGAGCCTCTTGGTCGGCCTCCTCCTGTTGCCGTAGTCGGTGTGCCTCCTCTTGTTGCTCCTCTTGTAGTCGGCGTACCTCTGGTGGAGGAGTTGAAGCTGTGAAGATCTCGCGAGACAGAAGGAAACTCGCCAGACTAGTGTCTAAACTGGTGTTCGAACAGCTGTCCAACTTGGAGTCGGAATCCGAGTAGTTGATCGGAGTAAGGACGACTCCGACCTCCCTAGATCCAATCTGGAGTGGCTCTGAGCCATGTCCAAACTGAACCGTGGGGGATCGGGTCTGCTGCGTAAGATGTAGATCCGCGGCGTTGCCGAGTCCGTGTGGGAGATTGACGATCTCTCCCCTTCCTAGCCTGACCAGGGCTGGCTCAAGGCCTAGCGCGAGTCGGACGCTGAAGGAGAGACTTGTCCTGAGGCTCGGTGAAGTGGAAGATTGCCGCAGCAGATCGATGACGGTGACCGTGGTGTCTTGTTGGCCGACTAGCGTGGAGTCAGCTGGTTCCTCGGCCGGTTGAATTGGATCTGCGTCGGCTAAGGTGAGGTTGCCGAACATGATGGTGACAAAGTCGAGGCTTCCAAATGAAATCGTGTCTCCAGGGGAGAATTTGTCGCCGTCGACCCCTGTTGTTGGATACATCGAGATTGTTGATGTAGATCTCGCTGAGGCCCCTACCTGGCGCGCCAACTGTCGATGTTTTACACCGACAATATGAATATGGGACTACCCGGCGGATGAAAACTCGATGGATTGCAAAGGAACACAAGGAGATTTTATACTGGTTCAGGCCCTCGATGTGAGGTAACACCCTATGTCCAATTGTGGTGTTATTCCTTTGAGGATTTGTGTTGGTCTATGATCTTCTCTGCCCTCAGGGGGTGCCTTGCCTCCCCTTATATACTAGGGGATAGGGGTACAAAGTAAGAGTCCCAGCCGGATACAGCCATGGGATCACCTCTTAGAGATACAATTTACCCAACTAGGACTATATATTCCTTATTATACAAGGCAAAGTCTGTCAGGTGCTACTATATCTCTAATTACAAGACTAGGCCCATCCTCTACCCAAGTGGCCAATATGCTTGTGATGAGGTACCCGAGGCCCATGGCCTCCACAACACTGCAACTGGAAGTAAGGTATTGCCTCACCTCAAGGGCCTGAACCAATATAAATTGTTCCGTGTTCCTTTGCAATCCATCAATTTTAGGTCTCATGAGTAGCCCCATATTCTCATTGCCGGTGTAAAACATCGACACTATGATTTTGGTCAGCACTTCTATGACTGCTTGCAGAAGTTTTGATTTCTTACATGTTCAGAAGTTTTAGAAGTTATATGCAGTTGAAGTTGCGGTCAAAGTGTTTGATTACTTGGATTTTTTAAGGATGACTTTAGCTATCCATGGAGAGGTTAGTTTTGCTCTCATGCATCGAGGCAAACATGGACTCCAAAGCAATTAGGCAGCATGTCATCCATGGGCTTTTTTCATCAGGTCAGTTGGTGATTTATCTATTATTTACTAGGAATTAGTATTTTTGTTTTGCAAATGGACACTACATGGGTCGCCCCTCTATTGCATCTGGTGGTGGCTAGTTTGAGATCTGGAAGGTGGGAGCTCACCGGAGCCACCCCGACTGACCTATGTGGTAGGACGAGCTCAGGGAGGCTGCCAACGAGCTAGAGTGGTGACATGTCAGTGGCTGGCCGCATGCTTGGTGGAAACTGGTGAGAGAGGTTGTCACTGAGAGAGGATAGTGAGATAGGAGGGAGAGCATTAACATGTGGCCCTATATTTTTTTTTATTTTATTTGCTGATTTGGCTCCCGCATCAGTGCCATGTAGGCAAAAACCAGGTAAAAACTGCTCCAGGGGTGTAATTTGAATGGTATTGAAAGTTTGGGGATGTGAAATATTTGGTTTTGAAGTTTAAGGGTGAGTTTTAGACAAAGTGAAAAGTTCAGGGGGTCAAATGGTCTTATCTGTCGATGTTTTACACCGGCAATATGAATATGGGGCTACCCAGCAGAAGGAAACTCGAGGGATTGTAAAGGAACACAGGAAGATTTTATACTAGTTCAGGCCCTCGATGTGAGGTAATACCCTATGTCCAGTTGTGGTGGTATTCCTTTGAGGATTTGTGTGTATCTATGATCTTGTCTGCCCTCGGGGGTGCCCTACCTCCACTTATATACTGGGGGATAGGGGTACAAAGTAAGAGTCCCAGCTAGATACGTCCAAGGGATCTCCTCTTAGAGATACAATTTACCCGACTAGGACTGTATATTCCTTATTGTACAAGGCAAAGTCTGCCGGGTGCTATTATATCTCTAATTACAAGGCTAGGCCCATCCTCTATCCGAGTGGCCCATATGCTTGTGATGAGATACCCGGGGCCATGGCCTCCACAGCAGCCCCTGAGACCTTCATATTTGAGTCACAGCTGATGCCGAGTGCTCATCCTCCACGGTGAAGATTGCCCGAGTGCATTGCTCCCGAGCACTCTTTGTTCGAGTGCGTCTTCTTCCCGAGTCCTGCTTCATGTCAGCTGGTAGTGAGGCTATGAAGGGCTCCATGTAGAAGTATGAATAGTGTGCGCCGAATAGGCGCACCTATTAGGTGTAGCCCCCGACTTTGTGCTTAATTGTGAAAACAATTAAACATAAAGTCAAAGATCTTTAACCTTGTAGTCTTTCCCGAGTAGTATACTACTGGTATATGAGACTCTTCGGTATTTATGTCAATAGGAATATGATTTATAGTCTTTGCTGAGTAACATGCCACTCGTATATGGGACTCTTCAACTTCATGTCAGCTGGAAAGGGTGTTTATAGTCTTTCCTGAGTGGCGTCCCACTCGGAAGTTAGACTCCTCAGCGTCATATCAGCTGGAAAAAATATTTATAGTTTTTCCTGTGTAGTGCACTACTCAGAAGCTAGACTCTTCAGCGTCATGTCGGCTGGAATAATATTCCTCATCGCAACTGTTGGCCAAGCATGTAGGCCAAGTACCACTTTATGAAATTAAATCCATTGCGTGGTCAGGTGTACTTGAGAGATACCTGCATCCCCAATTTTGATGAAGACCAGCTTGTGACCCTTATAAGGATATATCCTCAATACCTGGTGGATAAGACAGATACCCAAACACATGTGTTCAGCAATTAGGCCTTCATGAAGCATATCTGTTTATCTCATCGGTTCCTATTGGTAGCACCAGCAGTGCGATTTTAACACAGCCAGCGAGCGGCCCATATTGAGCGTGCTACTGTAGAAACTCATATCTTGGTGGCCCAGTACCGACTGTGTAAGCCCAAGCCCACGAATCGGAAACGGCTCTATAAAAAGCGGGGAGAGAGAGAAAAAGATTCCTTCATCTTCTCCAATCCACCAATCGTTTCATTTTCCAGCTTCCGCACCGAAATTTCACCACCCGCTCCGCTAGGGTTCGCCATTGCTTGCTTTTCCCCACTAGAACTCGGGTGATTTCGTTCCTCCTTGTCTATTCCAAACCTTCCGCGACATTTCCCCCAAATCTCCTCATGCCCAACCATGCCGAGGGCTTCAGATCTTGCAGATGCATCGAATGATGTCTGGCTGACTTCGGATTGCTGGTCGGCTAAGCTAAAGCTCCTGGAGAAGGAGTTGAGTTTGCAGAGCCACGATGTCATCAACTAGCGTCCGGCCGAATGGGAAACGGTTTCGGAGCCCCAGGAGGGTGACACCGTTGTTTTCGCCTCTTTTTTGGGTCTTTCTCTTCCTTCTTCCGAGTTCTTTCGCTAGCTTCTTGCTTTTTACGAACTCAAGTTGGTGAATCTGAATCCCAACTCAATTCTACAAATCTCCCTTTTTGTGACTCTCTGTGAGTGCTTCCTGGGTGTAGAACCCCATCTTAATCTGTTCAGATATTTATTCCATATCAAGCCCCAGCCCTACAAGAGTAAAATCCAAGTAATTGGGGGGCCGGTATCCAACTCAGGAACGAGATGAAGAGGACCTATATCAATATCCCTTTGAAATCTTCTCTCAAAGGCTGGCATAAGGAATGGTTTTACTGTTCCGATCTTGAGCCAAGCCTTCCCCCTTTCATGGGTTTACCCCTGGTAGTCATTGCCAAGTGGTCGTCTCTTCCCACCTATGAAGAAATGGGCCAAGTCCACAAACTTGCTGGCAGGATTGTCAAGCTAAAGAAAGCCGGGTTGACTGGTCCATGGGTGGCCAGACGTTTCTTGACTCGGTCCATCAGGCCGCTGAAGCTGAGGTGCCACTTCGGCTGGGACTACAAGGGAAAAGGTGATCCCAGCTAGGAATATGCTGATCTGATAGACAAGTACAAAGTGACCAACACCCTGCTGGATTTCTTTGCCAGCGGGGTGGTCGAAACTGAAGATACAGGGCGATCTGTGGCGGCTTATAGCCAGAAGAGGCCACGCCCAAAGGTACCCTTGCTGATGTTGTCTTGTATTTCATCTGTGGTGAATGCTTGCAGATATATGCCTAGATTGGCTCCAGAATGTGTAAAATATATTGTTGAACCGCTTGCAGTCATGTGAGGAGTTTGATGATGACTCCCGAACACTATCGGCCATGAAGTCGAAGAAGAGGCTGAGGAGTCCTTCTGCTGCCTAGCCCGACTCCAAGAGAGCGGTGAAGAGACCTATTGTAGATCAGGGCAAGAAGAAGGTTATGATGCCGAGTGCCGTAGTCGGGAGTCTGAAGATAAAAGACACTGCCGGTGCAGCCCCCAGGCCGCCGAGTCCCAGGCTGGGACCATCGCAATCGAGCTCAGCATCATCGAGCCCTATACGAGTGCCGCTGAGTACAAGGCCAAATCCAACGTTACCAGGCTCAGTAACATCGAGCCCAAGAATGTCGCCGCTGAGTACCCGGGCACCCTAGCCAGCCACACCATGAGCGGGGCCGACCAGGATAGAAACACCGCCACCGACCACTGTGCCCTAAGGCCTGACAGCCAGCGGCCCTCCAGTGCCGACCTCTAGATCACCCAGACAGTGGCTTAAGTTCTCCAAGAGGTAGGTTGCTCTGGGTCTTCTGAAAATCTTGTTCGGCATGGTAGCTTATTGATGTTTGACTCGTTATATAGGAAGCGGGCCGACATTGATCTTAAGGAGACTGCTCCGGATACCCCCGTCGTCCAGCCAGCCCCAGCCGAGCCAGCACCGACAAGCACACCTGCTGAGCCGGTGACGGTCCTAGTTGCAGAAGTTGAGACCGTCCCGACTGCAGGGCCGCCAACACCGGCCGACCAAGGGGCGGTTGTCGAGTCTGTCGCTCTGGTCCCTGAGCCAACCCCCGAGGCCCTAGAGGCTGCCGAGGTGAGGGCCAGGACCCTGTCACGTCATCATCGCCGTCCTCGTCATCGTCGTTGTCGTCACTACCTTCGGAAAGGCCAGATCTCCCTAGGCTCGAAGCCCCTCCCCGCAAGTTCCCGAGGACATTCCGTTGGATGGCCCCTGACGGAACTGCGAGGAGCTACAAGCATGACGAAGTTGCGGTGGAGAAGGAGTGTGAAGACGTGCTTCACGCCGCAATCGCCGTGTCCCAAGGGATTAAGGTATGAATCTCGCCGTATTGGAATCTTGGTAGTTGTTGACGCCAAAAACGGCCGGGGGCCGACGATCTGGTTCGGCGTCTAGAGACACGCGAAGGCCTGGGAGATTTGCTTCACTCTAGTGCAGGTCCTAAATCTTGAGTTCGTAGGCGTGCCAGTCAATTTGACCCTGCAATTGACAAGGAGAGAAAATATCGGATCAATGAGCCAATCGGCTGAAAGCCGATTTGGACTCGTCTCATCGGCCGATGGCCGATATAAACTGTAGCACTTATACACCGACTGGAAGCCGATGATGGCACGAACAATAACTAATAATGATAAGCAAATACCAAACTAGCCGATCGCCGAAGAAATACTTGAAAATCGGCTATGAACTGATAAAATAAATAGGCAGAATGCGTAAATAAATGGATTGAATAAACTTCAGCCGATTGCGATAGTTATTGCTAGCGCTGTCCCAAAGGTGCTGCCCGCGCCCGTGCCCAGGCCCTTGCTCGTGCCCGCGTCCAAATCCTCGCCTGCCGTTTGTGCCCGAGTCCTCGCCTGCTGTCCGTGCTTGGGTCCTCGCCTGCCGTCCGTGCCCGTGCCCGGGTCCTTGCATGCTTTTCGTGCCCGGGTCCTCGCCTGCTATCCGTGCCCAGGTTCTCGCCTGCTGTCCGTGCCCATGCCCGGGTCCTTGCGTGCTGTTCGTGCCCGGGTCCTAGCCTGCTCTTCGTGCCCGGGTCCTCGCCATAGGGAAAAAACCGAGGTATGCAATTTCGTGCCGTCCTGACTTGGCAGCGATTTTCTAAACATGTTTTTGACAAATCGGCTGGATATAAAGATAACTTATCGGCTAAGCACTCCGATAAAACATCGCATAAAAACCCATCGGCTTATTAAGAGTAAAGTTATTACAACAGTCTAGTAGATCGGACCCAACCGTTGCAGCACAGACTGATGATGATAACAAGACCTTGATAAGTCGATAGATCTAATGCGATCGTGATGTAAAATATGATAACTTATCGGCTATCATCCGATAGGGCTTGCGCAAAAAATATCAAACCTAGCAGGAACGAATTTATCACTGGCAGTTTAGTAGGTCGGACCCAACCGATGCAGCACAAACTGATGATAAATCGCTCCCAGTAAGCCGATACGATCTGCGCACGCGTGATGTGATATACCTAATCGATCTATGAGATCAAACTAAACTGATGCAGCCATAGACAAAATAGATATATCGTGGTAAGCCGTCCACCGTGAACCGACTAGAATATCAGACTTATCCGAGGAAGTCCTAGCCGATGCGGTGGCCGGGGTGACGAGACTTACCCTCTCGCAGGAGGTTGAACTCAACCGATCCAGCCCGGCTCGAGAAGCAAGAACCCATCGAAGGGGTGGCGATGCGCCGAAATTGTATTGATCTGATTGATGTAGATTTCTTACAAAGCACCCGGGCATACGTATTTATACCCCGAGTTGATACGAGTCCTTATTGGACACGGTACACGATTTCCTAATTACGGAAGGAAACATTAACAGGACCCGACACGGACACGAGGTCAGGTTTCCTAAAGATAATATTAATCCTTGCCTAATTAATAATCAAGATAATTAACTACCATACTATGGTCTTAACGGCTCCTTCCCGGATTCGACTTCCTTCTGGATCAACCTCCATTAGTTAACAGCAACTTTCTCCTTAGCCGAATCTGATACAGAGCCATACCAAATTTTGGTGTTAACAGTAGTCCTCCTTGCACGAGTGTTCTGATGCTTGACTTTGGCTCGCACTGTTCCTCCTCGAGTAGAAAATGGTTGACCGCTCGGAGAGGATGAACAAGGTCCTGACCCGGGTTGCCCCCCAGCTCCAAGAATTGGATCAGCTCCGGGCTTTAAAAGCCGAAGTCGAAGGGTGCAGCCAGGAGAGGGAATCTTGGCTGTGGGAGGCCGTTAATCAGCTTAGGAACGAAATTGGGACCAAAGCCAAGAAGATTGAAGCAAGTCTCCCAAACATCCCCTGACTGATCTCTTAGTATATTTGTACAGCTGTGTTGTTTTCCGACTGCCCAGTTGTGTCTTGACTGCCATGTTGAGTGCTTGACTATTCTGATGTGCAGCCCTCAAAGCCAAGCTGAAGACCCAAATAGAGGGAGAAATCTAGCTAAAGGAGGCCGAGGAAGCCAAGGCTGAGCTCGAAAAGGACAAGTCCGACCTGACAAGGGCCATGGCCGAGCTTGAGAAAGAGAAGGCCGACTTGAAGAAGGCCAATGCCAAGCTCGAGAAGGAAAAGGTTGAACTGGAGAAGGCCAAAGCCAAGTGGGAGGCCGACTACGAAAGTAAGTCTCTGCATTGACAATGATCTTAACCAATCCATTAAGTACTTCATCTGCAATTTGCCTGACAAGTTTACTTGTTGGTGAACCCGGGCAGCTGCTAGAGCCAATGCCCAAATCCAATTCCAGGCTTTCATAGAGGAGATAAAGGTCGTCAAGGAGTCACGAGAGATCCTTGCCGAGTCTGTGAAAGGGCTTCTTGATGTGATGGATCCTTGTCATGTGGGAACCAGCTCCAACATAGTGGTCTTTTAGGTGCATGGCGCTGCCTTAACGAAGCCATCGAGTATCTTGAAGAGGTACTTGGATGAGCGTATCGTTGTCGGCGTGGCCCAAACCCTGGCGATGACCAAGTCTATCTACCCCATGGCAAACATTGAAGCCATCGGAGAGGGATTCGCTGAGGAGATGACACCTGAGGAGGCATTGGAGCTGATAGCCAAGGCGAGGTCGACTGCAGAGGTGATCACCCGAGACCTAGGTATGTAAAAGCAGTCCATCATGCAGTCGGTGTATATGAATTTTTGTAAAGACATGTGTAAATACATGTGCAATGCCGCCAAGCTCTAAATTATTACTTAGTTGTCATTAGCTTTACTCGACTATATAATCTATGCCGAGTTGGTCTATAGGAACTTAATAAAATCGTTCACCGCAGAAAGCTATACTCGGGCAAACATAACAAAGTCGTTGCAGAACTTCATAACTTAAGTAAAACAGGCTCTTATATTATTGACAAAGCACATATAATACATGAAGCCCCTAACTCACTACTCTGTTGGAGCAAGCGGCGTAGTGAGTCAGAGAAATCTGTACACATGGAAAAGTATAAAACTTAGGTATAGAAAGGACGTAGTTGTTCTATATTCCATGAGTTGCTGATGAGGGCACCATCTTTGGTCTTCAGTCAGTAGGCGCCTGGCCACGTGACTCAGCTATATGAACGGCCCTTCCCATATTGGGGATAGTTTATGCCTGTCTTTGGCGGTTTGTATTTTTCTCAAGACAAGATCTCCGACCAAAAAGGCGTGGCCACGGACATTGCGATTATGGTAGCGCAGGCCTTGAAGATACCTTGCAACTGGATTATTGTGATATCCCTTGCTTCTTCAAACTGATCTAATTTGACCAATCGGGTATTATTGAGGTGTCTTCTGAGTAAGCCCGAACTCGCGGAGAGCCGAACTCTAACTCGGTTGGTAGCATAGCATCGGCACCGTAAACTAGAAAGAAAGGTGATTGCCCTATTGCCCGACTAACCGTGGTTCTAAGAGACCAGAGAAAGATGGGAGCTCTTGTACCCCCCCCCCCCCAACCCCCCACACCGGCCCGCATATGGTTGTAATCGATCGAATATCCTGGCCTTGATACCTTGTAAGACCATACCATTGGTGCGTTCAACCTGCCCATTGCTCCGCGGGTGCGCCACAGACGCATAGCAAATCTTGATGCCGAAGTCGTCAAAAAAATCTTGAAACACGCCGCCCATGAACTGAGTACCGTTGTCCGTGATGATGCGGTTAGGGACCCCGAATCAGTATAATATACTCATGATGAAGTCTTTTACTCATGCCGCTATTATGGTAGCAACGGATTTTGCCTCAATCCACTTCGTGAATTTATCCACTGCGACGAACAAGTGTATGAGCCCTCACTGGCACTTCTTGAAAGGCCGACCATGTCAAGCCCCCATGCTGCAAAGGGCCAAGAGATTGGGATTGTTTGGAGTTCTTGGGCTGGGACATCGGTTTGTCTTGCGTAGAACTGGCAACCCTCGCATGTGCGAACAATGTCTTTAGCGTCTGTTATTGCTGTTGGCCTGAAAAATCCCTGCCGGTAGCCTTTCCAACTAACATCCTGGATGCGGCATGGTTGCCACATATGCCCGAGTGGATCAATTGTAGAATCTGCTTGTCCTCCTCAGTGGTGACGCAGCGCATGAGGACACCGGATGCACTTCTTCGGTACAGGTCTTCTTCGACGACTAGGAAACTCTTGCTTCGACGTTTGATCTGTTCGTCTTGACTGCGATCTTCTGGGAGTTCATCGTCCAGGAGGAATTTGAGAACAGGAGTCCTCCAGTCTTGACATATGTTCAGTACTTTGTCTGTTGCCGGGGTAGGTTCGCCTCCTAACTACTCATGCACTGGTTTCTCTTTGACTGATGGCTCCGTAAGTTGCACGACAAAGATCCCTGTCGGGACCGCTTCTCGTTTAGATCCCATGTTGGCCAGTTCGTCTGCAGCGTCGTTGTATTGTCGTAGGACATGTGTTATCTCCAGCCCATCAAACTTGTTTTCCTGCTTCTGGACCTCCTAACAGTATGCCGCCATTGTGTCGTCGAGGCATGTCCAGTCTTTCATGACTTGGTTGACCATGAGTTGAGAATCACCTCACACAACCAGTCGGTGGATGCCAAGTGATATGGCAATGCGGAGCCCATGGATAAGTGCCTCGTACTTGGCAATGTTGTGGGAAGCCAGGAAGTGGATTTGGAGAACGTACTTGAGTTTTTCGCCGGTAGGGGACGTCAGTACGACGCCGGTCCCGGCGCCGCCGATCCGTAGAGAACCATCGAAGTACATTGTCCAGTACTCTAGCTTCACTGTTGATGTAGGCATTTGAACTTCTGTCCACTCGGCCACGAAGTCGGCTAGAGCTTGTGAGTTGATAGCTATCCGTGGCTGAAAGGCGATGTTGAACACCATCAACTCGAGCGCCCATTTAGCGATTCGGCCGGTGGCCTCACAATTATGCATGACGTCCCCGAGTGGATACGATGTGACCACCGTGACTTGATGTGCTTGGAAATAATGCACCAGCTTTCGGACAGTGATGAGTAGGCCGTACAACAGCTTCTGGACCTACGGATATCTCATCTTTGATTCGGCAAGGACCTCACTGATAAAGTAGCCTGGCCATTGAATCTTTTGTATGTGACCCTGTTCGGATCGCTCGACCACTAGCACTGTGCTGACTACCTGAGTGGTTGCCGCCAGATACAGCATTAATGGTTCTTGGGGCATTGGTGACGCCAACACGGGTGGTGATGTGAGAAATTTCTTCGAAGGCTTGCTGGGCTTCGGGAGTCTATTGGAAATTGTCTGCTTTCTTCAATAGCTTGAAAAAGGGCATGCCCCATTCGCCTAGTCGGGAAATAAACCGACTGTGTGCTGCCATGTAGCCTGTTAGCTTCTGGACCGTCCCTTTTGGCTAATCGGGGTGCCATGTTCATAATTGCGTTGACTTTCTCTGGGTTGGCCTCGATGCTGCGATGCGAGACGATGAAGCCGAGTAGCTTTCCAGATGGCACACTGAAGGCACACTTCTCCGGGTTCAACTTCATCTTGAATCTTCGAAGATTTTGGAAGGTTTCTTCCAGGTCAGCGATGAGGTCTTCTTTGGACTTGGTCTTGATCACCACGTTGGCGACGTAGGCCTCCACGTTTCGCCCGATCTGAGTGTGTAGACACCGCTGAATGGCCCGTTGATATGTTACTCCAATGTTTTTCAAACCGAACGGCATAGTAATGTAGCAGTACGCGCCAAACGGCGTGATAAAAGATGTCTTTAGGCAGTCCTCCTCCTAGAGGCTGATTTGGTGGTATCCCAAGTAATATTCAAGAAAGCTGAGAAGTTCGCACCCTGCGGTTGAATCCACCACCTCATCTATTCTGGGTAGACCAAATGGATCCTTGGGACACGCCTTGTTGAGATCGGTGTAATCAACGCACATGCGCCATTTACCATTTTTCTTCTAGACCAGGACTGGGTTTGCCAGCCAATCTGGGTAATAGACCTCTTTGATGAACCCGGCTGCGAGAAGCTTGGTTATCTCCTCTCGGATAGCATCTTTGCGGTCTTGGGCGAAATACCGTAGCCGTTTCTTGACTGGCTTGGCGTCTGTTTTGACATTGAGGGCGTGCTCGATCACCTCCCTTGGTACGCCTGGCATGTCGGACGGTTTCCACGCGAAGATATCCTTGTTGGCTTGGAGGAAGGTGACGAGTGTGTCTTCCTATTTAGGGTCGAGTCTGGTCCCGACTAGAGCAGTCTTGGAGGGGTCGGAAGGGTCCAGGGGGATCTTTTTCATGTCAGAGTCCGCTGAAATTCCTGACTTCGCTGCTTTTTTGGCCGGAACTCGGTCATCCTCCACTTGGGTTGTGGTGGCTTGCCGAATGCTGTTGTGTCTAACTACCGCCTCTTGTGATTGAGCCTACTCGCAGCTCTCTTTGTCACAGGTGAAGGCTTGCTTGACATCACTGCGGAGGGAGAGAACTCCGGCTGGCCCGGGCATCTTGAGCACCATGTAGGTATAGTGTGGTATCGCCATGAATTTGGCGAGTGCCGGTCATCGAGTATCGCGTGGTACGTGGTCTCGAAGCGGCGACCTCGAAGTAGATGTTTTCTGTGCGAAAATTATCCCGTGTGCCGAAAGTGACCGGCAAGGTTATCTGCCCGAGGGGTATTGAAGACAGGCCGGGAATTATCCCATGGAAGGGCGTAGTACTCGGCCGCAGTTCTGAACGAGGGATTTTCATCTCATCCAGGGTCTTGGCGAAGAGGATATTGAGCGCGCTGCCTCCGTCTATGAGGTCCTTCTTCAGCTTGATATTCTTGACAACCGGGTCCAGGACGAGTAGGTAGCGCCCTGAGTGTGAGACCTAATCGGGGTGATCTGCGCGGTCGAAGGTGATGGGTGTTTCCGACCAACACAAATATTGGGGGGCGTCTATTGTAGAGACCGCCTTGACGTCGTGTGCTGTTAGCTTCTGCTTCCATTTGGACTCGTATGCAGACGGTCCTCCGAAGATGTGGTTGAGCCTAGCTTGGGGGTCCTAAAAATCATTGGTCGGGCCCGAGTCTGGCTTGTCTTTGTCCTTGTCGATGCCAGATGATGAAGTCTGCTCAGAGGCAAACTTCTTGAGCATGAAGCAATCCTTGCCCGCGTGCTTGCCCTTGGGATGAAAGGGGCAAGGCCTGTTCATAACCTTCTGGTATTCGTTGTTCCTTGGGGCCACGACGAAATGTGCGCTCCACGTTGGCCACCTCGTTGTCCGACTTCCGCTTGCGGCTGCCGGACTTGTTCTGTGATGGCTCGTTGTCAGCTTTTGCCTTTTGGTCTTTTTGCCGGGACTCTTTCTTCTCGTCGAGGGCCTCTGTGACCGCCTCGGCCGAGTCGTGTATTTATTCTGCCATATCATAAGAGAGCCCTGATAGTGGCTGGAGGCTTCCGAGTGAATTTCTGCGATGAACAGGGCGTCTTTACTCCCCTTGTGGAGGCAGCGATGACGACCTTGTCCTTGAATCATTGGGATTTGGTTGTGCTTCTCAGAGAACTTCTTGATAAATTTGCGCAGAGACTCGTTCTTCCTCTGGTGCAGTTGGTATAGATCGTGCTCAGAAGACGGCCTCTCGTAGGTCCCCTGGAAGTTAGCGATGAACCGCTCCCTGAATTCTCCCCAGGAACCAATCGACCACCTCGGGAGCCCGGTTAGCCATGTCCTCGCTGAGTCGGCCAAGGCGACTAGGAGGTAGTTAGCCATGGCTTTGTGGTCAACTCTAGTAGCTCGGATTGCCAGAGTATATACGGTGAGCCAGGATTCAGGGTTGGTTTTGCCGTCGTATTTCTCGATCCCCGTAGGCTTGAAGTCAACGGCTAGTCGACGTCCTATATAAGCTAGTGGGGTGAAAGCTGGAATGCTTCATCTTCATGAGGGCTCTCGGCTCCCTCGATCACGGCGTTGACCGCTCGTGGTGGAGCGAAGCGCTCAGCTCGTCCTCCAGTCGGCTGGCGCACGTCTCTTCGTGTTGACGGCGTCGCGGCATTGATGTCTTGTCGGAGGTCGCGTTGTAGATGAACTCAGAGGTCTTGGTTGAAGGCAACAGTCGTTCTGATGAACGCCGTCTGATTGTTGATTGTCGATGGTTTGCCTGAGTGATGTTTGCCCGTGACTCCTCGTGCGGCTAACTTGCACGCCGGCCGAACGGCGTCGTGCGGATGCGGACTGAGATGCCACTGGAGAAACGACCATCGGTTGGTCGATATAAGGTTCTCGCCCGACTGCTGTGCTGCTGGACAGGTAGTAGCTGTAATCATCGCTTGATCTGGCTATCGTCGAGATGGCCTAGTGGGATCAAGCCGAGCTGGAGTGTGTCTAGCAGGTTGCAATGGCCAGGACGTTCTGTTGTGGCGTGACGAAGAGTGTGGTCCCGACTCTAATCTGGAGGATTTGTTGCTAAGCGGTTCGCCCAGCCTTGCGTAGCTCGTCGTTGTGAGCCTCGCGGCCGGCCTCCTCCTGTTGCCGTAGTCAGTGTGCCTCCTCTTGTTGCTCCTCTTGTAGTCAGCATACCTCTGGTGGAGGGATTGAAGCCATGAAGATCTCGCGGGGCAAAAGGAAACTTGCCAGACTAGTGTCCGAACTGGTGTTCGAACTGCTGTCCGACTTGGAGTCAGAATCCAAGTAGTTGATCGGAGTAAGGATGACTCCGACCTCCCTAGATCCAATCTGGAGCGGCTCTGAGCCATGTCCAAACTGAACCGTGGCGCGGGATCCGGGTCTGCCAGCATAGATGTAGATTCCGCGCATTGCCCGAGCCGTGCATAGATTGCGAATCTCCCCCTTCCAGCTCGACCCGGGTTGGCTCAAGGCCTACGCGAGCGTTCGGCCGAAGGAGAGAGTTGTCCGAGGCCTCGGTGAAGTGGGAGATTGCTATAGTAGATCGATGATGGTGACTGTGGTGTCTTGTGGGCCGACTAGTGCGGAGTCGGCTGTCTCTGGGTGGTTGGATTAGATATTCCGTTGCCAAGGCAGGTTGCCCGATATGTCGGGAATGAGTCGAGGCTTCGAATGAATGTTGTCCTCCGGGGGAGAATTTGCGTCCACTCTGGTTGCTGATCATGAGCTTGGCAGAGTAAAACTTGCCGACCCCTACCTTGCGCACCAACTATCGATATTTTACACCAGCAATAGAATAGGGGCTACCCTGTGGACCTCAGACTGCATTGTGGAGAGTAATTAATTACGACAACAAATACTAGAGGATGGGTCTCGATAAAAAGATACATGGGTAACATCCATCTCATGAGCCTGCCATAATCTTACCATTCACAAACAAATCCAACGCGTCGATTCAGAACTAAAGAGATATTTGGAGAGTTTGATCACTAAATGCCAAACGGTGAAGTGTGCCCGTCAATACCAAACGAAAGGTGCGACCAAACCGATACAACACTTCTGGAGACATGGTCATACAGTTGAATCAACATCATGCATCTACATTTCTACATCTATAAGTGGACTCAGCCCAGGAAAGCTCTATCCCACATGTTCATCTAGCATTTAACTCACAAGTAAATCTCATATGAAAAAGAGAGCAAGGGTTAATATATTACATAGAGGGTTCCCACACAATAAATTCTAATCAATCAACGTAGCACAAAAGATCGTAGCGGAAAATATAACATAAGGATAACCAGTGGTGCATACCAAACCACAGGGCAACCGACTGGGGATAGAGCATAACTTCAACTACACATTATCTCACCACCCTCGGCGGAATAATAGTAGACCACATCAGCATCGTCGTTATCCTCACCTGAAAAATATGCAGCGTGCAGTACGAATGGTACTCAGCTAGACCTATACAATATAATAGTAACAAAGGAGAAATGCTAGTCTCTACATCAGGAGTATGGCTATAGTTGATCTGATTTTTGCAAATAGCTAATTTTTGAGCAAGTAATACATTTAAAACATAAACATTTATGAAATAGCTCAATCCAAAAATTTATGACAGCAAGTAATATGTTCTGAAAAAGGTGCAACTGAGGACATAATCCCGATGCTCTAAATCAACAATGGGCCACCATTGCCAAATAAATAACATGCTACACAAGCCATACCACCTTTCATGGCTCAAACCAAGCGAAGCATCAAATTAAGCAACAACACAGCTCTTAATACACCACCACAACCCATCATCCATGACTATCCTATAGTCATGGGTATAACAACATAATACATATAACCACATATTCCCAAGTTGGATGCTAACATGAGTGACTACACATCAAGTGGTCATCCTATAACCGTGGACACGGCTATTGAATAGTTCTTACTTACTGATGCAGAGGTGTGCATGCTTAATACCCACCACGTGTATTAGAAGCAAATGGCTACACTCTAGTTTGATCCGTACCTCGTCATACCCTACTCTTCACTCTACACATTGAGTGCGGACTCGACGTCACAACAAAACCTTTTCCACGCTTAGCCCCAACCACCTAAAAACCAAGTCTGTCTGGGCCCTCCGACACTTAGTCAACACGTGCGTGCGTGGTGACTATTCTCGACAGGCTCACCGTCAAGGGAGGCCAGCCTCCGCCAGAACCAAGGCATGCTCGGAGGGCCTCTCAAAGGACTACCATGCTCAAGACTGACGGACGGTGTAGATGGCCACAGCTCCTATGCTACTTAGTTAAGCCCGTCCCATTCCCGGACGTGTGAAGTACGTAGGGGTGCATGAATAGACGTGCACATGTTCGTCCTTAACGACCCCCGACGGAGCTACTGCATCGGGAAGACACCATCCCCGTATCGCCCTAGTCATCCGTCCAAGTCAAACATATTCTTAATTATAAATCAGGAAGTTATTCTTTCAAATTTTAACACCATCCATTCGGATTAAACTAGTTTTGAAACCGATAGCCTCATCTATTGGATTTTTTCTAGTCTAGAAATAAAGCATTGGCTAAGCAATTCAATAAATAAGTCTCCCAAAGTCCTTAACACAGGGTGACAAGGTAAAGCATGGGTATCAACATCATGGATTGGAAACTCATAAAATTAGCCAATATCGACTCTACCCGGTTTTCTCATTTTAAAATTAGACCAAAACATGCATATAGATATTGCTATTCGCAACAAATCAATTTATTGAAATGTAGGTTCAATAATGCTTAGATGCTTTTGCATAGATGCTGGTGCCTTGTCTACCAGCGAGTGGTCACCCTAATTCTCAGGTTCTTACTCCTCGTACTCGAATTGTCTGAATCTAATCGTAAAAACAAATATGAAAATAAGAATCAATAAATATGCCATGCAAAAAAATCAATAAATGCTGAGATAAATACATGTAGGTAGGCACATTCTAAAGTGAATTTTAGTGAAAGAATCAATTTAAAAATTTTTTACGGTTTATCGGAGATTACAAAATACAGATAAAAATGGCTGAAAAAAGGCAGTTTTCGTAATTATTCTATTAGTAACCTTAAGTTTTATTATGATCGCTGACATTTTTCTATAAGGTTTCAAGAGGAATGTATTTTATATAAAAGAAGCATAACCTACTGTTACCGGCCAAAATTTGGCACTTTGTACGTTCATATCATATTCGGTTAAGGAAAGAAGGCGCATGTTACCAATGGAATCTCATCCTGGAAGACCAAGCCTGGAAGGAATGTGAAGAACCACGTTATGGCAGTTATTTATCTTATCTTATTAGATAGTTTTAATCTTCAGGAACTGATCTCTTGTCCGATCAGGTCTGTTAGTTTTCCTTTTCTAAGTTAGGAAAAGTCCTATGTACCAGTGTCCCTATCAGGACTCTTGTAACTCGGGGTATATATACGTATGCCCGGGTGTAGCTTTGTTAAAATTATGCCAATCGATCAATACAACTACGGCGCATCGCCCATTTACGCAACGGGTTCTTTGCTTCTCGAGCGGGCTGCATCGGTTAGGTCCGACTCCTGCGAGAGGGTAAGTCTCCGTTACCGGACCGACTACCAAATCGGCTAGGACTTTCTCGTAGGTACCGATAATCTAGTCGGTCTATGGTAGTCGGCTTCCACGGTGTACTCGGATCTGTCTACAGGCTTGCATGCGGTTCGGTCCGACCTCATAGCTGGTCAGGTATATCACATCACCGCGTGCATAGTTTTTATCAGTTTATTCGCGGGTAGTTTTAATCATCATTTTGTGGCTGCATCGGTTGGTCGACCTATCTAACTGCTGAGCGATAAAGTTTATTCCTGTTAGGCTGATATCCTTTGTGCAAGCGTCTTAATCCGAATGTATAGCCGGTAAGTTTTTTTCATCAGCGTTGCATTAGGTTCTATCGGTTCGTTGAGGTTCCTTTAACTATTATCGATCTGTGCTGCATAATCAGTTAGGTTTGAACTACTAGATCGATAATAATAGATTTACCCTTGCCGAGCCGATCGGTATATATGCGACGTTCTACTCGGAGTGCTTTAGCCGATAGGTTATCTTTTTATAAAGCCGACTGTATTATCTTTTCTGTTTGTCCTCTATATTATCATCGGTTTCCTAGCCGATGCACATGTGTTTCCTCGGCAGTCGGCTAGCTTACTATCTTGCTTATCTATTTTAAATCATTCGGCTCCTAGCCGATGCACATGTTATACTGACAGTTATTTTATCTGTTTATAGCGCTAAGAAACGTTTCCCAGCCGATAACATAGGTGCCATTCGCCATCGGCCAAGAAGCCTACATCAGCCCGTATCGGCCGAAGCCGATGTGCAGTTGCTGGCTGGCAGTCGGACGCGAAGCACGAGCAAAGACTCGGACACGGGCAAGGATTCGACTACGAGCGAGACCCGGGCGCGAGTACAGGCAGAGGCCCGGCACGAGCATAGCGCAATCGCTGGAAGGGATCCGTATCGCTTGCTGGCCGATTGGAATCAGTAATCTAATTTCTTCATCTCCTTTGTCAATTGCGAGGGCTCAAATGACCCTGGCAGGCCCGCGACTCTCACTATTTTATGGACCTGCAAACTGGAGGCTAAGCAGAATTCTCCCAGGCCTTCGTATGTTCAATCGCATCAAAACCAGATCATCAAACAAGCTTCTTGGCACCCGGCGGTTTTTTGGTGCGAACATATTTTTGGCACGCCGGTGGGAACACGAATCTCGTAATCATCACAATCTCTGATTGTATCCTATCGTGGCTGAATCAAAACGTTTTTGGCCCGTGGATACAGAACTTCGACATGGCTGGTAAAAGAGGTTAGGCAAAAGATGATGCAACCCAGTCACAATGGAAGACTGACCGAAGAAAGAGACATACTAGTGGAGCAGAACATTGATAGAATTTCAAGAGGCTTTGTCTAGACATCCTTTCGTATGACAGATCAAGGGGCCGATTCAGAAAAGTCGCAATTTCCAAAGCTTGTTTTCATTTGACGAATCGAGCCATATATCGGCCTCACAAGTTTCACTAAAAGCCGATCCAAGACATGTTTAAGTGAGCAGTTCATCATGCGTTGACCGATCAATCTGGGATATTGGTGAATCATTTTACAGAGGCTTTGGATCAAGAAGAGCAGTGAGCCGATCAAAACCGGGGGGCAACAAGATGGGATTCCTCAAGGAACAAACTCCTAATTGGGGGGCAATGTGGTTAACGCCAAAATTGGCACGATTCATATCCATATTCGGTTTAAGGAATAGAAGCCATGTGCAGCCAATGGAGTCATCTGGAGAGACCAAGTCTGGAGGGAATCGTGAAGACCGTTATGCAGTTATTTTATTCTTCTCTATTAGATAGTTTTATCTTTTAGAAACCTGATCTCGTTTCGATCAGGTCTGTTAAGTTTCCTTTTCTAGTTAGGAAAGTCCTGTACGTTCCAACGATCAGGTACTCTTGTAACTCGGGTATATAATAACGTATGCCCGGGTAGCTTTGTAAATTATCCAATCGATCAACTACAACTTCGGCGCATCGCCACCCTTCACCAAGCGGTTTCTTGCTTCTCGAGCGGTGGCTGCGGCTGATCGGTTAGGTCCGAACTCCTGCGAGAGGGTAAGCTCGTGAACCTCCATCCGACTACCAAATCGGCTAGGACTTTCTCGGTTAGGTCCGATATCTAGTCGGTCTATGGTAGTTCGGCTTACCAACGGTGTACGCGGATTCTGTCTACGGCTACAGTCGGTTCGGTCGCGACCTCATAGGCTGGTCAGGTATATCACATCACGCGTGATAGTTTTATTTTCAGTTTATCTGGGGGTAGTTTATCATCAGTTTGTGCTGCAGTTCGGTTGGTCGCCCTACTAAACTGCTAGCCTAAGATATAAATTATTCTGTTAGGCTGATATCCTTTGTGCAAGGTCTTTCATCGAATGTATAGCCGTAAGTTATTTTCATCACAGTTGCATAGGTCTTATCGGTTCGTTGAGGTTCCTTTACTATATCGATCTGTGCTGCGCATCAGTTAGGTGAACTACTAGATCGCTATAATAATAGATTACCCTTGCCGAGCCGATCGATATATGCGACGTTCTATGGGAGTGCTTTAGCGATAGGTTTATCTTTTATAAGCCGACTGTTATTATCTTTGTCTGTTTGTCCTCTATATTATCATTCGTTTCCTAGCGATTGCAGCATGTGTTTCCTCGCTAGTCGCTAGCTACTCTTGCTGTATCTATTTTTCATCGGGCTCCTAGCGATGCACATGTTATATAACTGACAGTTTATTTATCTGTTTTAGCGCTATCGGTTTCCCAGCGCGATAACATAGGTGCCAATCGCCATCGGCTCCAAGAAGCCTACATCAGCCCGTATCGGGCCGATAGCCGATGTGCAGTTGCTGCTGGCAGTTCGGACGCAGAGCACCGAGCAAAGACTCGACACGGGCAAAGGATTCGACTACGAGCGCAGACCCGGGCGGCGAGTAACAGGGCAGAGGCCCGGGCCGAGCATAGCGGCAATCGGCTGGAAGGGATCGTTATCGGCTTGCTGGGCGATTAGATCAGTAATCTATATTCTTATCTCCTTGTCAATTGCGAGGTCAATTGACTGCACCCTGCCGCGAACCTCAAATATTTAGGACTGCACTGGAGCTAAGCAACAAGATCTCCCAGGCCTTCGTATGTTCAATCGCATCAACCCAGATCATCAACAAGTTCTGCACACCGGCGGTTTTGTGGCGAACACCACTAACCTGGTTTTCCAATAAAATTGAAGTTTACCCCAATTTGGATTTATAATCATTTTTATAGAGTTTTGAAGTCCATATAGTATATATATAATTTAGCGATTATTGAAATTACATTTTAGGTGTAGCAAAACATATAAAAAATTTACAAGATACTTTTACAAAAGTGACAAACATGCTAAGAGAAGCTTACTGGGGATCTAGGTTCTAATTTATTTTTTTGAAAAAGAAATGAAACTTTTATGCACCTTGGAAATCTATAAATATATTAATCCTTTGCCTTTTACTTTTTATATCAATTAAATCTAGTGTATGATTATATAGACAAAGTGTATTTATGTAAGTATATACTAAATGTACAGTTCACTGCATGAAAGGTCAACCTTTTATGGATTTACCAAAACTCTTGAATTTAAAGTAAACAGAAAATGGTTTAAATTCATATAAAGTTCATATACTTATGATGATTATTTTTGAGAAGTTTTAGGCTTTGGTTTCCCCAGATTTTATTCCACAGAATTAAAGTGCATAATTTGGTGATTCCCACAAATTTTGTTTCATCAAATTTGGAGTTAAAATGAATTAGATATGGATTTTTAAAGTTTGGCTATTTTTCTGTTGGAAAAATATTTCAGTTTAACATTTCTTTTCTTTTCTTATTTTTCTTCAGCTCACAGCCCACCTGCCAGCGAGACAAAGCAGGGGAGGCGCAGGCAGACCGGGCCGCCAGCTCTGTTCGCCAGCGTCGGCGGCGAACGGCGGCGCGGTTGGCGTCGCGTCCAACATAAAAAGGGGGAATAAAGAAAAAGTTGGAGGGGTTATAGCGAAGCCTGTGGGTGGTCTCTCATCGCCTAGCTGGTGGGCTGAAGCTAAGGCAGCAGGTGAAGACGTGAGTGGTGGAGCGCTTCAGGACGCTAAGGTAGTTTGGGTTATGACTATGATTTGGTCCAGCCAGTGCATGCATCTGCTTCTAAAGGGCTCCAGCCGGCTCACCAGAGGTCACGCGGGGTCTGGCGGGGTCGGTGCAGCAGCGCGCGACGTCGAGGATAGCTCGGCGGTGGTGAAAAATCTAGGCTCCAAGATGGCGGCTTGCTCCAGTCGATCTGCAGCCAAGGTAAGATGTCTACAAGGTTATAGGATTCTAGGGATGGCAGACATGCAGGGAATCGGCGGGGCTCACCAGAGGAGGAGAAAATCGACGGCGGCGGTGGCTTGCCGGAGAGGGAGAAGATGACCTCGACCTCGAGCTTCACTGCACCATCTCCCGATTCCTTCTGCTGGTTCTCCTGGAGGTCCAGCGACCGATGTTGGCACCAAGGCTTGGCCTACAGCGTCCTGAATCGGCCGGAACGGCGACAACCCGAGCGGCGGCGGTTCGGCAGCGCCGAGAGCAAGGACGGTAGTGGACAGTCACTTTGGCTGGCGAAACCTAGGGCAGCAAAATACAAAAATGGAACGATTAATACGTGTAGATCACGTTCCCGAGGCTTAGAAAGGATGGAGCTCACCGGAGCTAGCTCGAGCTCAACCGAACACCTCCGGCAGAGGAAAAGATGAGCTTGCCGGCGGTGATCTTTGGGGATTTTCTTGGCTTTCTCGGTGGGAACGAGGAGAGGAAGAAGAGGAGAGATGGCTAGCGAAATTTGAGGCGAAATGGCCGAGGTCTCCAAGTGCAATGCTTATCTCTGTGCCTCTGTGCTGTGAGGGAGAAGAAGAACAGGGTGCTGACACGTTTGACATGCAACTGCTGAGCTACTCCAGTGCTACAGTGTCCAGGGTGGGTCCCACTTGTAAGGAAACAATGTTCTACACAGTTTTGGCTAGATTGTGACTATGTTTTGAGTTGGGGTCCATGAAGTGGAAACCTAGGAAGAAGAGAGGAGTATGGGTAGATTTCTTGGTGAAATACACTGTCCAAAGGAGATCTAAGGCTTACAAGTGGGCCAGGTCTTGTGGGGTCCACTTGGAAGTGAGAAATGAGAGGAGAAATCTCTAGAGACTAAGTCTTGTGAGATGTCCAACATGCAGTCTTTAATAATTACTGTTTTACTAGGTTAATGAGGGAGCATAATTATGGGAAATTATTGGAGGTAGAGAACAGATGTGTTGTAAGCCTGCCTGGCCAAATTTCGTGGCTAGAAGTGGTCTGGCTTGTCTTTGGTGAAATTGCAAAGTAGGGGGATTGATCCAATTTTTCTGCCAGTGTAATTTTATGTCCCTAGGGCTTTGCTCTTTAATTATTCTTTTATGTAATTTCTTTGGGAGATTGTGGGCACCTATTTTAAACCGGAAGTACATTGTGGAGAGTTATTACGACAACAGCGACAATATCTAGATGGATAGGGTCTCGAATAAAAAACCTGAATAAATACGGTAACCACCATCCTCATCGCAGCCTTCCATAATCTTTTACCCACTCACAATACAAATCCATGACGGCCGAAATTCAGAAAATAAAGCAGATATTTGGAGAGTTTTTTACCAGTCCGAACGGCGAAGTGTGCCTATCAAACCACACGAAGGGTTGGTGACCAAACACTAACACACTTCCTGGGGACAATGGTCTACAGTTGAACCAACATCATGCATCTCATCATTTCTAAATCATACTCATGTTCAGCTAGTCGCCCAGGAAAGTGACTAGCCTCACACTTTCATCGCAAGCAAATTGATAAACATCACAAGTACTGCTAATATGGATAAAAGAGCAGCAGGGTTATATATATTACATAGAGGGTTCATAGCACCCCAAATCATCTCAGAGTAAGCACAAAAGATAGCAGCAGAAAATATAACATAAGGATAAAACTTGAAATGGTGCCATACCAAACCACAAGAGCAACGCAACTGGGCAGAACTTAACTTCAACTACACATTATCTCTCCCACCCTCGGCGGGATATATAAGTAGACCACACCAATGTCTTCATTGTCCTCACCTGAAAATATGCAGCGTGAGTACGAAATGGTACTCAGGTCTAGACTTATACAATATTAATATTCACAAGGAGCAATGCTAGTCTCTGTATCAAGGAATATGGCTAGGTTTGAACTGTTTTGCATAAAGCCAAGTTTATTGAGGCAAATAATAACGTAACTTGAAACTATAAACGTTTGCAAAATATAGCCATCTGAAATTTAAGACAGGCAGTAACATAGTTCTGAAATGAAAGTAAAAATGAGCACAAGCCCGTGCTCGTAATATCAACAATGGCCACCATTGCCCAAATAAATATGCTACACAAGCATACCATTTTTCATGACTAAACCAAGTCATATTTAACATCAAAGCCTCTTATATAAACCCATCCATCCATGACTATCCTAAGTCATGATATAACCACATAATCCCATAACCACATATCCCAAGTTTGATGCTAACATGAGTGAGGAACACATCAAGCGGTCATCCGTAACCGTGGACACGGCTATTCGAATAGTGCTTACTCTGATCAGAGGTGTACATCTTTACCCACACTATGTGATAGAAGCCAAACGGCTACACTCTAGTTTGATCCGTATCCGTCGGTACCCACACTCTACACATTGAGTGCGGACTAGAGGTCACAACAAAACCTTTCCCATGCTTAGCCCCAACCACCTAAACCACGTCTAGGCCCCCGACGACTTAGTCATGTGCGTGCGTGGTGACTAAGGCGGCTCACCGTCGCGGGAGGCACCTTCCGGCCCAAAACTAGGCACGCTCGAGTCCTCCAAGGAATACCCTTCCTCACGACTGACGGACGGGCATAGATGGCCATAGCATCTACGTAGATGGCCTTAGTTAAGCCATCCCATTCCCGGCGTGTGGAAGTACGTAGGGTGCTTGAATAGACGTCAACATGTTCGGTCCTTAACGACCTAGACAGAGCTACATGCATCAGGGAAACACCATCCCATCATCGCCCTATCATCCGTCCAAGTCAAACATATTCTCAATTATTAATCAGAAGTTATTCTTTGCAGATTTTAACCCATCCATTCGTATTAAACTAGTTTTGAACCGATAGCTCCATCTATCGGATTTTTCTAAGTCTGGAATTAAGCATGGCTAAGCATTCGGTAAAATAAAGGTATCCCAAAGTCCTTAACCAGGGGTGACAAGGTAAAAGTATGGTATCAACAATCAAGGAATGGAAATGCATACAATTGGGTAATATTGACTCTACCCGTTTTTCCATTTTAAATAGACCGAAACATGCATATAGATATTGCTTTCGCAAACAAAACAATTTATTGAAAGTATAGGTTCAATATGCTTAGATGCTTGCCTTGCTGCAGAGAAGGTTCACACTCAACCTCTGGATTAGTTTCTTCGTACTCCGAAACCTCCGAATCTATCGATAAAAAGCAAATATGTAAATAAGAAGCAATTAAACATGTCTATGCAGAAATGATCAATTAATTATGAGATAAAAACAGTAGGTAGGGCATATCCTAACAAGATTTTAGGAGAAAGAACCAAGTCATTTGCATCTCTGGATTGGGAGATACAAAAATAACAAGATGAAAAGGCTGAAAATGGCAGTTTTGTAATTATTTATATTGTAAGTTTTAGTTATTATATTTGACTGACATGCTCTATTAACATTTCAAGAAAGCATGTATTTTTATATAAAAGAGCATAACCTACTGGTTCCAACAAAATTAGGTTCACTGAATTTTGATTTAAATTGATTTAGTTATGAATTTTACAAGTTTATCAAAAAGGAAAGTTAGAAATCACTTAGGCCTACTTTGGGAGGTAGTTTTGTCAAAAACAATTTATCTACAGCAAAGGCTACAATTTTCTGAGTGAAACAAAAGTGGTTTCATATTTTTAGCAATTAGGATGAATTTTCTAGAAATTTATAAACTTCTAGGTTATAAAGAGGTATATAAAAGGTATTTTCATTTTTAGAGAAAACTCCTACACAGAAGTCCTTACTTTTTATTTTATAAAATTAAATAGAACATTTTTATGAATCCAAGGAAATTTGGTTCACCTCAAAAGGAGTTATCATGGATTTTATAGAAATATTCCAAGTTTCTAGGCACAAAATAAGTTATTATAACTTGATATTATTTTATAGATATTTTCTGTACAGAAGTGGTCATATTTTATTTGACAGCATTAAAGTTCACAAATTTATAGAACTAACAAAATTGGTTTCACTCAAAAAGGAGTTAAAATGAAATAGTTATGGATTTTCTGAAGTTTGCATATTTCTCTATTGTAAAATAAAGCAGTTGTCTTTTCTTTTCTTTTTCTTATTTCTCTCTAGCCTGGCCCACACGACAGCGAGACGGAGCAGAGCAGTGCACAGGCATAGCGGAGGCGGCGAGCTTCTCGACGGCGGCGACGGCGGCGATGGTGGCGTCGGCTGTAGTCGGGGCCAAAAGAGAAAAGGAAGAGGAGTTCACGGCGAACACATCGGTGCAAGCGTAGGGGTCGGCGGTGAACTATAGCTTGCTGGTGACAAGGACAAGCGGCGACTATGTTCGAGTTGGTGAGGCCGACTAGGGTATGGTTGGTTTCCGGCCAAACCAAACATGGATGTGCCTCTACTAGTTGTCTGAGTCCTCACCGCGGGGTCTGAAGTAGTCGGCGAGGTCTGAGCAGTGGCAGCAACGTCGGAGATGGCTCGGCGGCGGCGAGGCTTCTCAGTTCCGTGGTGGTAGCTCACTTCAGTCGGCCTGCGGCTAGGACACGGTGTCTACCAGGTTATAGACTTCCTAAGGACGGCTCCTGTGCAATGAATCGAAACGGGACTCACCGATTGAGGCGAAACATGCGCGGCGGAGCTCAGCCGGAGACGAAGAAGATGACGGCCGATCTCCTCGCTCGGGGCTTTGCAGTTCGATTCCTCTGGTCTTTGAGGTCCTGATGTTGAGGCGACACTGGAGGCGCGGTGCTTCGGGCTGGGATCGCCGGAGCTTGCCGGAACAGCGACAACCAGAGCGGCGACGGTTCAGCAGCGCAGAGAGCAGGGACGGGGGTGGCACGGCGGCTCCGACCAGCAAACCTAGGGCGGCCAAGTGTGACAATGGAACGATTAAAACCTGTAGATCACGTTCCCGAGGTCAAGTAGGGATGGAACTCACCGGAGCTAGCTCAAGCTCGGTTGAACACTCTCGGCAGTAGTGAGGATGAGGCTGCCGCCGGTGATCCTTGGGGTCTCCATGGGTTTCTCCGGTGGGAACGTGAAGAGGATGAGAAGAAGAGATGGCTGGCGTGTTTTGAGGCAAAACGGCCAAGGTTTCCAATGGTTGAGCTCATCTCTATGCCTCTGTGTGCTGTGAGGGAGAGGAAGAACAGGGTGCTGACACGTTGGCTCATGTAAGTGCTGAGTTGCATTAGTTCCACAGTGTCCTTGGTGGGTCCCACATGTAAGACAATATTTTTCTACACATATTTGGCTAGGTTTAGTCTATGTCTAATGGGTCCAAGTAGTGGAAACCTAGGTGAAAGTGAGGAGTGTGGGTAGAAACCTTGGTGCAACACACTGTCCCATGTTGTGCTATGGCTTACAAGTGGGCCAGGTCTTGTGGGGTCCACCTGGAAGTGAGAAATGAGAGGAGAAACCTCTAGAAACTAAGTCTTGTGAGCTGTCCAACATGCAGTCTTTGTATCACTGTTTCACTAGGTCAATGAGGAGCATAAATTATGGGAAAATTACTGTGGGCAGTAGGTGGTATCGGCTAGCTCTATGCCAAAATTCAGAGTTGTGGGACTTGTGAATTTCTCTGGAGAAAATGGCAAAGTTCGGCCAAAAAGCAGTTTCTGCTGTGCACTGGTCTGAGTCAGTGAGCTTTGTCCTATTATTTTATGTTCAATCTTTATGAAGATTGTACTGAAATTTTTATTGTAATTATTTCACAATCTAATCCAGGTTCTGGTAAATTTTTGTGAGAAGGTAATTGATGGATTAATGCTGGAAAAAATGTCAAATAGACTGTCTGCATGGAAAATGTTCTCTGCCTTGCTGAATCGAAAACATTTGTTTGGGACAATTATTGAATTGATAAAATTTGGTGAAAATTACTGGAGATAGAGGAGGATGTGATTAACCTGCTGACAGAATTTCATTGCTAGAAGTGTTCTGGTTTATCTTTGGTGAAATTGCAAATTAGGCATAATGATCCAGTTTTTCTGCAGTGTAACTTATGTCCCTAGGGATTTTCTCTTATTATTTTATGTGATTTATTTGGGAATTAAATTGAGCCAAAATTACTGGTTGTAGGGTTCTTTCTGACATACCTGTTGGTAGAATTTCACTGCCTAATTAATCATCATTTTTATTTGGTGAATTTTAGAAATATACCCATTCATTTTTAGCTAGCTCCCTTGTCTAGCTGATTTGAGGGATTTTATTGAAGTACTTAATTAAGTGATAAAATCATGTAAAATTTACAGTGGATTAATTATGTGGGATAGTGTTTACAGGAATTTTTCCATAATTTTATGTTTGACCAAACATTTTTAGAAATTCCTCAGGCTATACAATTGCATACGCATCCTATTATGAAAGTGCACTCTAATGACAGTTGGGCATACACCAATTACCTGAGATTAAATCTAGGGCCGTGACAGAGATAAATTAAACCAAAATTCCTGGTGGTAGGGTTCATGTTGGCACACACTTTGTCAAAAGGGCTCTGTCTAATTAGTCTTCATTTTCATTTGGTGAATTTTAGAATTATACCTATTCATTTTAAGCTAGCTCCCTAGTCTAGCTGATTTGAGGGATTTTATTGAAGTAACAATTGAAGAAATAAAATCATGTAAAATTTACAGTGGATTAATTATGTGGGATAGTGTTCACAGGAATTTTTCCATGATTTTATGTTTAACCCATCATTTTTAGAAATTCCTTAGACTGTACAAATGCATGTGTCAAAGAAAAGGACACTGGCTGACATTTGTTGGAATATTTAATGGGTCCAAACTAATGAATTAAATTCTGGAAAAATCATGTTAATTCATGATAAAGAAACTAGTATTTGAATAAATTATTTCCCATATACACTTCTGTTCAACTTGATGCACATTTTGGTAATGTTTGGTTTTTGCCGATTAGGGTTTAATTAAAGCCACTTTAATTTACATGAAGTGACAAAGCAAAAACTAATTTGTGCACTCTAATGACAATTGGGCATACACCAATTACCTGAGATTAAATCTAGGGCTGTGATAGCTCTCCCCCCTAAAAAGAATCTCGTCCCCGAGATTCGGGTCCGACTGAGTAAACAGGATAGGATGTTTTTAGGTCTTGGTTTACTAGACTTGTTCAAAGACTGGTAGATGTGGAGGCTACCTAAGGTGCCATGTCTGCCGTTCTGCTTATTAACATCATAGTATTTTCTATTTTCCTGGAGGGAGGATGGCTAACATGGTATGGTCGAAAGGTCTTTGCTTCAAGACAGGTTTTAGGCGAAAAACATTTTCTTAGATGGAACTAGGCGGATTTACCTAAGCTTTTCAAACAAATCAGGTTCAATATTTCTACCCGACTTTGTAACCCACTGGCTACTAAGGTTTCAACAATTATGCGGAAAAGAATTTCCACATTCTAGTCAGGAAGTTAAATTGAGCTATCTATTAGGTTCAGTACAAAGGATGGGAGTGACTGAAGTATTAAGGTTGGTTGACAGCTAGGTTCCACCCGACAGTAGGTTCAGTTGGTGGACCTCACATTACATCACACTACCCGGAACTTGGGTGCTACTACAGAGTTCTGTAGTTTATGTGACTAGAGATCTAACTGGCTTTCGTGTGCTTAATTTCATGTGGTTTTATTTTCTGGACAGTAAGCATTTAGGAGCAAAGACCCTAAATAAACGGGTGCGCGATTAGGATCACGGTCCCTACGTAGGTTTAGACAAAAAGGAGTGCACAACAACCATCATATATACTGACTTTACATAGAGTTATCGAGGATGAACCTAGGTGCTTTCTATTCATTGATCTACAGACCTAGGCAACATGGCTTAGGAACTTTGACGCTAAACTTTTAGGTGTAAAGTGATGGCAAGGCTAGGCACTAATAAGAGCTAAAAGATAGTCCGTCGTCACAAGGTAGTACTCTATGTAGAACCCGTCCAGTATGTCGAGTGAGCTTTGTTGGTGGTAGCAGGGAATGCCATGGGTATGCTAAAGCTTTGGAGTTATACATGGTACATGCTGACCTGGTATGTTACCCCCCCCCCCCCCCTAAAATTTTTAGGATGTGAACTGGTGAGCGGAGGACAACTAATCTAGTAGGTTAGGTCTGCTATAAATTTCCTTAGCAATATTATTTTCATTAACCTAATGATACCAGGATGACCAAATGGCTGGCTATACTCTACTATCATGGAAGGTACACTGGTGTCTAGTGGAGCAATTGGAGATCAATGCACCTGATGTCTTATGTTAGATAACTTAAGATGAGAGCTAACTTAGGATAAGAGTTAGAGAACTGGATGTTTATAGTATCAAGGTGCGGGATCTGGGTAGTGTGATGAGGAAGGTGGTGAAGTCTCTTGGTTCGGCTTGCTCTCTATCGCCCGAAATGGCAACGGCCCTGGCAGCCACACTCCCAGTCTCGGTGATGAGATCAGCGAACCTTCAACTCCTCCGACCTACACGGTGAATGATGGAACAAGCTAGAATGAACTTAGGTTTTCGATATCTCAACCATAGGTTGACTAACTGACAGAAATATTGTAAATAGGTGGGGAATATGGAATAATGGTGCTAGAAATCCTCTAACTTGAGTTGGGTAACCTAGACTAGGGTTAAACTGAGCCGAAGTGTTCTAGGTTGGCATGTATGGCTCCATGATGCCACCATAAATGATAAGGTGTCATGGATAATCATGATGCAATTATGGATGATATGCTGGATAATGCATTGCGGTTATGAATGACAAGATGCCATGCATAATGTGGTGCAACCATAATTTAATGCCATGATGGGTCATATGGTGCAATGCTTTGGATAGCACATCATTTCTGATGAGGACATCACTCCTTCGGATACACCCGTTGATCCTCCAACCGTTATGCAAGGTCCAATGACCCGAGCTCGAATGCGACAATTAAATCTAGATGTGAGCTCGTTCTTAAGCGATCCTTTTCATAGTTTTGAGAATAGATTGCTACCTAATGATGTTATCTTGCTTAGGAACATTGGAGAGGATTATGAAGTACTTGGAGAGAGGTGTGGAGGCGGAGAAGAACAGCAAGGACACCCAAGACAAGCCGGAGGCCCAGTCCAATTCGAGTTCAAGTCTGCCTCGGCCTTCAGGACCAGCCTGCAGTAAAACGGATGCCCAGGATACATACGGACTCCGTTTTCGACGATCCACATATGCATGGAAAGATAATTTCATAAGCTAACCAATGGCTTTGGTTTGACATTCAAATTCCACCGGAGTCAACAGTAATCGTCGAAACAAGTCAGCATCCAGAATTTGCCAGGATGCTGCGTCACCGTGTTTTGGTCCGTTGGGCCGTGTATCGTCTTAGAGCCCGTTAGAGGGCGCGTCCAGGGGATGTGACGACCCTTAGACTATATATTCAGTAGCCGCCGCCCACATTAGGGTTTGGGTTTTGCTTTAGATTAATCTGTCTTTGAACAGTCGCCGTCATCGGTTGTGAAACCCCAACTTCGAGTACTTAATCATTCATCTGCAATTGTCACTTTAATTGAGTTATGTTCTTTCGAGTTCTTGCTTGTGTTCTTCATTTCGCAGGCAGGGATTAGCCTTCTTGGCGAGGTCAACCAGATTTGTGACACGGTTGATAACCAGAGGAGTCGTGGTGCTAAGGTTGCAGGGATCGGGTCTGTTGATCTGAAGCCGGATCGGTGTGTCGCGTTCCACCAAAACGATAGTTATCTCCACCTAACGGAAGATCGGGAGCCCCCGTCCCCCATCAAGTGGTATTAGAGCTTCAGGTATACCGTCAGGTTCGCATCTTATCCATAATTGAGTGTTTCGCCTTCGTCCCATAGTCCACTGCCATACTCGTTTTTCCTGTCCTACAACCATCCGCGCCATAGCCTTTGCATTTTTCAGTCTCAGAGTCCGTCGTGTTGAGTTTGTGTCCTAAGTCAAGGTCTTGTTGCTGGTTAGATCGTGTTCAAGTCCAGTTCGTGTGTTTTCCCCCACTGTTTCTATCAAACCCTAGCCGCCTATGCCAACTTTCCGCACTTTCTTTCCGTTTTGTCCTCTAATTCGGAGTCCGTTCGTAAAACAGGCGTAACTTTCGCATACGAACTCCGTTTTTAGCAAACCATATATATTTCGGAATCAGAAAAAAATTCTGCATCCATCTATCCCCTCTTTCGGTGGGTTAGCCAAATTTATTTTTCCGTAAAACAGCCTAGAAGATCGTCTTTCTGAGCCCGCAAGCTTTTTCCCAATTTTGGGCGCATCTTCTGAAAACTCCACAGGCCTTCACTTGTTTGAGCTCAAATTTTCTGTGGTTACTTCTTGTGTGCTCCTAAGGCAAAAAGAAATATCAAAAAAATAAAAAGAAAAAGTCAAATTTTCCCAAAAAACAAAGACAGCCCAAAAAAGAGAAAAAAAGAGAGGGGCAAAAGAGGAACAATATTTAGAGGAGCACATAGAGAACACCAAGTTGAGCTGTGTTAGCGTGTGCTGGCTTATGCCTTGATTCTGATACTCTTGCTGCTCATCATCCATGTTTTCCACCACCTTGTTTGTCACACACCTGTACTTGGAACACCTTTAGGCCAGCAACGAGAACAGGTATTTGGGATTATAATTCAGCATTGCTATCTGTTACTGACTTGTGTGCCACATATACATATTTTTTTTCTCCTTGTGTGCCTTCCAAGCTCCATATATTCTTCAGATCAGACAGAAAAAGATCCTTGCAATCTTGGTGCCACTTCCTCACAGGTATCACGAACCAGCCACCGGTTGTACCATCCAATGCTTGCGTTGGTAAGAACTTGGTAAGAACTCGGTAAGATGTGAGTGAGGGTGTGATTCCACCGACCCATGAATAGTTGATAGGGAGTTTTTATTTGATAATTAACCATGCCAAACGACGAGCCTGCTTTGAAAAGTGACTTGCAGGACCTAAAGGAGCAGATGCTAGCAGAGGTGGCCAAGCTAACAGATGTAGTCAGAATGGCCATGAAGGACGTCGGCCATTCGCTTGAGAGCGTAGACAGGCGAGTGTCCACACTGGCCGAGAAGGTTCAACAGCTTGAGGCCAACCCTCCAAAGACCAACGATGACAACAAGGATGAGGACGACGACATGATCCTCAACGAGGGTGTTGTCTATGGTGACGATGGTCTAGTTGATGCGAGGGCGACACATGAGAACACTCTGCGTCGAAGACTTCACCGCAATTGTACAGGTATGGGAGGTAATGGAAATCAGCGTAATCGTGGTAATGTTAATAATGATGATCCTTATGCTAAAATAAAATTTACCATACCACCTTTTTATGGAAAATATGATGCTGAGGAATATCTTGATTGGGAGATGACAGTAGAACAAAAATTTGCTTCCCACCTTGTACCTGATCAACATAAGGTTAGACAAGCTACTAGTGAATTTAAAGATTTTGCTATAATCTGGTGGCAAGAACTAGCTACTTTGCATCTACAACCTGAGTCATGGGATAGGCTAAAAGAAGCAATGCGTGATCGCTTTATTCCTCCTTCTTATAAACGTGATTTGCGTAAGAAATTGCAGCGCTTAGATCAGGGAAATATGTCTGTCCAGGAATATTATGCAGAGCTACAAAAGGGCATGATACATTGTGGTGTAGTAGAGGATCCAGAGGATAAAGTGTGTCGTTTTTATGGTGGATTGAGGCGTGAAATTTAGGATATTGTTGATTATAAAGAATTTACTACTACCAACCGTTTGTTCCAGCTTGCTATGCTTGCAGAAAAAGAATTGCAGGGACGACAACAACAAAGGAGCCGGAGCAGCAACTTCAGCAGCTCCTTCACGCCCAAGACGACAACGACGGCACCACCAACGAAACCGCTCCCTTCGTCGAGTGCTCGTCCTCCACCACCAGCGAGCACACGTTCTTCAGCTCCTTCACCTTCGGCCGCACGTACCATGGAATCTGGTAAGACTCGTTTGCAGGAGCCGGCCAAGAGTGCATCATCTGTGGCTTCCACCGGGCGCTCTTCTTCCATTCAGTGCCACCGCTGCCATGGACTTGGTCACGTGCAGAAGGATTGTCCTAGCTAACGGGCATATATTGCTACAGAAGATGGAGGCTACATTAGCACGTCTGATGTAGAGGAAGATATGGTTGATGAAGCTGCCTCGGACGATGATCATGGTGGAGATGGCCTTTCTTTGAGCATAGATGATGCAGGAAACCATCGAGCCATCATTGTACAGCGAGTTCTCAGTACACAAATAGAGGAAGCAGAAAAGCTGCAACGCCACAACTTGTTTCAGATTTTATTCGTCATTAAAAATCGGTGTGCACGAGTCATCATTGACGGAGGAAGCTGCAACAACTTGGTGAGTTCTGATTTGGTCAAGAAACTTGAATTGACCACGTGGCCACATCCACATCCGTACCATATTCAGTGGCTCAACGACTCGGGTAAGGCAAAGGTAACACAAGCAGCCCGGGTGCATTTTTTCCTTGGTACATACTATGATTTTGTAGATTGTGATGTGGTACCGATGCAAGCTTGCTCTCTCTTATTGGGTCGTCCATGGGAATTTGATAATGATGCTACACACCATGGTAGAAGTAATAAATACACACTTATGCATAAGGGACAAAAAATTACTTTGCTACCTATGACCCCTGCACAAATTGTACAAGCTGATAGAGAGAGAGTTGCTAGTGAAACTAAACAAGTTGATGCTAAACCTGAAAAACAGCAAGCAATTAAATTGAAAAATCCTGTTATGCTTGCCACTAAAACTGATCTTGCAGAGATTAATGATGTGTGCTATGCTTTGATATGCAAAGATGCTTTATTTTCCACTGATGATATAGCTAGCACTTTGCCACCTTCTGTCACTAACCTTTTGCAGGAATATAGTGACGTGTTTCCCACTGAGCTACCTCCAGGACTTCCACCCATTCGAGGGATTGAGCACCAGATTGACTTGATTCCTGGAGCGAGTCTGCCAAATCGAGCTGCCTACAGAGCCAACCCCGAGGAGACTAAGGAGATTCAACGCCAAGTCCAAGACCTTTTAGACCGCGGGTATGTACGTGAGAGCCTTAGCCCTTGTGTTGTCCCAGTTATTTTGGTTCCAAAAAAAGATGGCACTTAGCGCATGTGTGTCGATTGTAGAGCCATTAATAATATCACAATAAGGTACCGTCATCCTATCCCTAGGCTAGACGACATGCTTGATGAGTTAAGTGGTTCTATAATTTTCTCTAAAGTAGACTTGAGAAGTGGATACCACCAAATAAGAATAAAATTAGGAGATGAATGGAAAACTGCTTTTAAAACCAAGTTCGGCTTATATGAGTGGTTAGTAATGCCTTTTGGTTTAACTAATGCACCTAGCACTTTCATGCGTTTAATGAAGGAGGTTTTACGTCCTTTCATTGGAAAATTTGTGGTGGTTTATTTTGATGATATCTTGATATACAGCAAGTCTTTAATTGAACATCTTAATCATCTACGTGCTGTTTTTGATGCTTTGCGTGCTGCACGTTTATTTGGTAACCTCGAGAAGTGCACTTTTTGCACCGAACGAGTATCGTTTCTTAGCTATGTTGTGACCTCGCAGGGAATTGAGGTAGATGAAGCCAAGGTGCACGCTATACAGAGCTGGCCAATGCCCACCATCGTGACACAAGTGCGGAGCTTTCATTGACTTGCAGGATTTTACCGCCGCTTTGTGAAGGATTTCAGCACCATTGCAGCCCCATTGAACGAGTTGACAAAGAAGGGCGTTGCGTTTCATTGGGGAGAAGAACAAGAGGCGTCCTTTGCTCTCTTGAAGGACAAACTTACTCACGCGCCATTGCTACAACTTTCTGATTTTGGTAAGACTTTTGAGCTTGAATGTGATGCTAGTGGGATTGGCATTGGTGGCGTCCTAATGCAAGAAGGTAAACCCGTTGCTTACTTTAGTGAGAAATTAAATGGGCATATTCTCAATTATTCCACGTATGATAAAAAATTGTATGCTCTTGTTCATTCATTAGAAACGTGGCAACATTATTTATGGCCTAAGGAATTTGTTATTCACTCTGATCATGAATCATTAAAACATATTAGAAGTCAAAACAAACTGCATCGTAGACATGCTAAGTGGGTTGAATTTATTGAATCTTTTCTTTATGTCATCAAACACAAGAAAGGGAAGGATAACATTATTGCTGATGCTTTGTCTAGATGATATACTATGCTGTCCCAACTTGATTGTCATATATTTGGGCTTGAAACAATTAAAGAACAGTATGCTAATGATGATGAATTTAAGGATGTGATGGTGAATTGTAAAGAGGGGCGTACATGGAACAAATATGTGATACATGATGGGTTTTTGTTTAAAGCTAACCGCCTATGCATTCCAGCTGGTTCCGTTCATCTTTTATTGTTGCAGGAGGCACATGGAGGAGGATTGATGGGGCATTTTGGTGCCAAGAAGACGAAGGAGGTGCTGGCAACCACTTCTTTTGGCCAAGGATGAGACGAGATGTAGAGCGGTTCGTGGCTCGGTGCGCCATGTGTCAAAAAGCTAAGTCGCAGTTGAACCCATATGGTTTGTATATGCCTCTTCCTGTTCCTTCTACTCCTTGGGCTGATATATCTATGGACTTTGTTTTGGGATTTCCAAGGACTAAGAGGGGGAGGGATAGTATTTTTGTGATGGTTGATCATTTTTCTAAGATGGCACATTTTATTCCTTGTCA
Organism: Oryza meyeriana var. granulata; assembly: GCA_003991445.1. NCBI lineage: Eukaryota > Viridiplantae > Streptophyta > Magnoliopsida > Poales > Poaceae > Oryza > Oryza meyeriana. The sequence continues at coordinate 156,158 of RYFJ01002386.1, forward strand.
TAAAAGCGATGATGCTGTTCATGTTGCTAACCTATTCTTTCAAGAAATCGTTCGCTTGCATGGTATGCCGTCTACTATTGTTTCAGATCGCGATGAAAAATTCTTGAGTCATTTTTGGCGCACTTTGTAGAATAAATTGGGGACAAAGTTACTATTTTCTACAACTTGTCATCCCCAAACCGATGGACAAACTGAGGTAGTGAATCGCACCTTGTCCACCATGTTCAGAGCAATCTTGAAGCGCAATTTGAAGGTGTGGGAAGAGTGTTTGCCGCATGTGGAGTTTGCATATAATAGGGCGGAACACTCCACCACCAAGGTAAGTCCGTTCCAGGTAGTGTATGGATTTAACCCCGTGCTCCTATTGATCTTTTGCCTTTACCTACCACTGAGAGAACACATAATGATGCTAAAGAGTGTGCTGAGTTTATTCTTAAATTGCATGAAACCACTAAGGCAAATATTGAAAAAATGAATGCAAAGTATAGAATTGCTGGTAGTGAAGGTAGAAAGGAAGTTAAACTTGAACCGGGTGATTTGGTTTGGTTGCACTTGAGAAAAGATAGATTTCCAGAGTTGCGTAAGTCTAAATTAATGCCAAGGGCTGCTGGTCCTTTTAAGATAATTGAGAAAATAAATGACAATGCATATAAACTTGAGTTACCACCCGAGTTCGGGGTTAGTCCTACATTTAATATTGCAGACATGAAGCCATACTTGGGAGAAGAAGATGAGCTTGAGTCGAGGACGACTCCACTTCAAGAGGGCAAGGATGATGAGGACATCACTCCTTCGGATACACCCGCTGATCCTCCAACCGTTATGCAAGGTCCAATGACCCGAGCTCGAATGCGACAATTAAATCTAGATGTGAACTCGTTCTTAAGCGATCCTTTTCATAGTTTTGAGAATAGATTGCTACCTAATGATGTTATCTTGCTTAGGAACATTGGAGAGGATCATGAAGTACTTGGAGAGAGGTGTGGAGGTGGAGAAGAACAGCAAGGACACCCAAGACAAGCCCGAGGCCCAGTCCAATTTGAGTTCGAGTCTGCCTCGGCCTTTAGGACCAGCCTGCAATAAAACGGATGCCCAGGATGCATACGGACTCCGTTTTCGACGATCCACATATGCATGGAAAGATAATTTCATAAGCTAACCAATGGCTTTGGTTTGACATCCAAATTCCACCGGATTCAATGGGAATCGTCAAAACAAATCAGCGTCCAGAATCTGCCACGGTGCTGCGTCACCGTCTTTTGGTCCGTTGGGCCGTGTATCGTCTTAGAGCCCGTTAGAGGGCACATCCAGGGGATGTGATGACCCTTAGACTATATATTCAGTAGCCGCCACCCACATTAGGGTTTGGATTTTGCTTTAGATTAATCTGTCTTTGAACAGTCGCCGTCATCGGTTGTGAAACCCCAACTTCGAGTGCTTAATCATTCATCTGCAATTGTCACTTTAATTAAGTTGCGTTCTTTCGAGTTCTTACTTGTGTTCTTCATTTCGCAGGCAGGGATTAGCCTTCTTGGCGAGGTCAACCGGATTTGTGACACAGTTGATAACCAGAGGAGTCGTGGTGCTAAGGTTGCAGGGATCGGGTCTGTTGATCTGAAGCCGGATCGGTGTGCCGCGTTCCACCAAAACGATAGTTATCTCCACCTGACGGAAGATCGGGAACCCCCATCCCCCATCAATTTCCATGCACAAGATGAAATGATATTGTGCAGATGCTCCATTGTATGATGCAGGTTGTGACATGGTGCAGTGCAAATACTTGATGTAATGGTGTAATTCATGTTATGGTGCAATTGCATATGGTTGCCATGATGCATAATTGCTCAAATGAATGATGCATTATGTGACACAGTGCAGTGCAAGATTATTATAACCTGGTGCAATGCAGAGTATGGTGCAATGCAGAATATGGTGCAATGTGTGATTGCAATGGGATGATGCTCGCATGTTATGATGTATTGCTCATGTGGTTTTATGATGATGCACATGCGTAACGGTGCAATATGTTGATGTAATGGTGCAAGGCACAGGTGTTGACACCAAAAATCACCGATCAACACTGAAGACGAGTTGATGATCTGGTTCGGTGCACTAGACACGCGAAGGCCTGGGAGATCTGCTTAGCTCCAGTGCAGGTCCTAAATTTGAGGTTCGTGGGCATGATAGTCAATTTGACCCAGCAATTGACAAGGAGATAGAAAAAAGTTAGATCAGTGATCCAATCGGCCAACCAGCCGATACAGACTTCCTCCAACCGATTGCTAATAGTATTTGTACATCGGCTAAAAGCCGATGATGATATAAGCAAATAATAAGCCAGCCGACTGCCGAAAAAATACTTGGACATCTACTAGAAGCCGATGAGAGAGTAGATAGGCAGAATAATAATCAAGACAATGCAGTCGGCTTTATCTAGTAAAAGATAATTTATCGGCTATACATTCCGATAAGACGCTTGCATAAAATCTATCAACCTAGCAGGAATAACTTATCGCAGGCAGTTTAGTAGGTCGGACCTAACCGATGCAGCACAAACTGATGATAAATTATACCCAGTAAGCTGATAAAATCTATGCACGCGTGATGTGATATATCCACTCGGCCTAAGAGATCAAACTTAACTGATGCAGTCGTAGACAGAATAGATACACCGTGGTAAGCCGACTACCGTAGATCAACTAAAGTATCGGACCTAATCGAGAAAGTCCTAGCCGATAAGGTAGTCGGGGTAACAAGACTTACCCTCTCGTAGGAGTTCGGACCTAACCGATGCAGCCTGGCTCGAGAAGCAAGAACCCATCGAAAAGGGTGGCGATGCACCGAATTTGTATTGATCTGAGAGATAGTTTACAAGGTACCCGAGCATACGTATTTATACCCTGAGTTGATACAGTCCTGATCGGACACGAAACAGGAGTTTCCTAACTATAAAAGGAAAATTAACAAGCCCTGATCGGGTATGAGATCAGGTTTCCTAAAAATCATTAAAGCTACCTAATTTATAGATAAAATACTAAACCGCCATGCTGTGGTCTGCACGATTCCTTTCCAAATTCGAGCTCTTCTGGATTAGCTTCCATCGGCTGATATAGTATCTTTCCTTAACCGAACCTAATAACGAACCGTACCAAATTTTAGTGTTAACACATGCCCCCCAATTTCGGAGTTTGTTATCGAACTTCGAAATTCTTCTGTTTGGGCTTTAGCAATTCCTCCATGGCCTCTTGAAATCGGCTTTCATGAGCTGATACCTTCTGTACTAGGTGTGCTAGGCTCTCAAAGTCTTGTGATGAAAATCTTTCCTTGATCCGAGCCAACAAACCTTGGAATGCTAACTCGGCCAGCTGTGCATCATCTAGACTTAAACTATAACACCGGCTTCTAACATCACGAAACCACTGGATATATTCTACGACTGATTCATCCGGCTTCTGTATTATCGATGTTAAATCTGTTAAACTCATCTCCTGAATCCCAATAAAGAAATATTTGTGGAATTGCTTTTCCAAATCGGCCCAACCCCAAACTGAATTTGGTGGTAACGAAGAAAACCATGTGAAAGCCGATCCGGACAATGATAGTGGGAAAAATCTAACTCTCAAAGCTTCTTCAGCCGATGCCTCCCCACACAGAGCCAAAAATCGGCTGACATGTTCCACTGTAGATACATCATCTTGTCCTGAGAATTTGGAGAAGTCTGGTACTTTGTATCAGCACGGCAACGGAACTCTATCAAACCAATCCGGATATGGATGCCGATACATAAATGTTTCCTCCTTTGGTTTTAGGCCGAATTGTTCTCTCACCACCTCTGTGACTCTTGCTGTCCAATTTTCTTCCCTTGGATCTTCGACGTGATAATGCAGAGGTGGAGTTGGTAGCCGATTCTACCTCTGATATTCTCTCTGATAATTATACTCAGGGACGGCTCCTGGATGACTTTGTTGATGCCCCCCATAGTATGCAGTTTGATGATATCCTTGAGGAATTCCATCTTGTTGCCCCCAGCCAGTTGAATCAGCTCCACCGCCTTCATGATCAAGCTCTATAATGTGTTCACCAATATCCCAGATTGATTGATCAATGCATGGTGAACTGCTTCATTAATCATCTCTTGAAGTGGTTTCTGTGAACTTGCAGGCGATGTATGGCACGATTCCCCAATCAGAACAGGCTTTGGAAATTGGGACTTTTGAATCGGCCCTTCACGTGTCATACCGAAGGATTCTAGACAAAGCTTCTGAAATTCAGGAATGTTCTGCTCCACCTGTTGTCTCTGTTCTTGGTCAAATCTTCCATTGTGACTGGAATCACATTGTTTGTGCTGACCTCCTTTCCAGCCATGTCGAAGTTCTGTGTCCCACCGGGCATGCCAAAAATGTGTTGACACCGAAAATCACCGATCAGCGCTGAAGATGAGTTGATGATCTGGTTCGGTGCACTAGACACGTGAAGGCCTGGGAGATCTGCTTAGCTCCAGTGCAGGTCCTAAATTTGAGGTTCGTGGGCGTGCCAGTCAATTTGACCCAGCAATTGACAAGGAGATAGAAAAAAGTTAGATCAGTGATCCAATCGGCCAACCAGCCGATACAGACTTCCTCCAGCCGATTGCCAATAGTATTTGTACATCCGCTGAAAGCCGATGATGATATAAGCAAATAATAAGCTAGCCGACTGCCGAAAAAATACTTGGACATCTACTAGAAGCCGATGATAGAGTAGATAGGTAGAATAATAATCAAGACAATGCAATCGGCTTTATCTAGTAAAAGATAATTTATCGGCTATACATTCCGATAAGACGCTTGCATAAAATCTATCAACCTAGCAGGAATAACTTATCGCAGGCAGTTTAGTAGGTCGGACCTAATTGATGCAGTACAAACTGATGATAAATTACACCCAGTAAGCTGATAAAATCTATGCACGGTGATGTGATATATCCACTCGGCCTAAGAGATCAAACTTAATTGATGCAGTCGTAGACAGAATAGATACACCGTGGTAAGCTGACTACCGTAGATTAGCTAGAATATCGGACCTAACCGAGGAAGTCCTAGCCAATAAGGTAGTCGGGGTAACGAGACTTACCCTCTCGCAGGAGTTCGGACCTAACCGATGCAACCCAGCTCGAGAAGCAAGAACCCGTCGAAAAGGGTGGCGATGCACCGAATTTGTATTGATCTGAGAGATAGTTTACAAGGTACCCGAGCGTACGTATTTATACCCCGAGTTGATACAGTCCTGATCGGACACGAAACAGGAGTTTCCTAACTATAAAAGGAAAATTAACAAGCCCTGATCGGGCACGAGATCAGGTTTCCTAAAAATCATTAAAGCTACCTAATTTATAGATAAAATACTAAACAGTGGTCTTCATGATTCCTTTCCAAATTCGGACTCTTCTGGATTAGCTTCCATCGGCTGATATAGCCTCTTTCCTTAACCGAACCTGATAACGAACCGTACCAAATTTTGGTGTTAACAACAAGTAATGCAATAAGGTGTTCAGGCTTATGGTAATAGGTTCCACTAATCCAGGGTCTGATCTCTGGGTAATAGGGTTTTGGGTACGAGATGCTATGGAGGTTCAAAGGTCAGAAGTTTATTATCTAATTCTGTTTTGGCTTCTAAAATTTTCATTCCCCTACCAAAGTCTCCTAGCTTACTCATGGAACTTCCTTGATAAGTATAAATATATCTACTAGAAATTTTCTACTACACTGTTGGTGGTTGGCTACATGGTACTAGCGGGAATGTATCCTATTGGTTTCGGTTTGTAGCTAGGTGCATCATTTGAATTTTCCTACTATGATAGACTCATCCTAAGGTTGCAAATGGTAGACATACATGAAGTTTGTATTTAGGAACTAATTAGAGACCTTGGGTGAGGTTCCAAGATATAAACGTGGCGTAATATGTGGATGGGTTAGTTTTGTCTTGCGTATGTATTTGACGAAACTGAGCCTTCAAGTCATCCTAAAGATATGATAAGAATTACAAAAATGTCATATTCAAGTTTTATGTAGAGTTCTATCGGCTCTGGGAAAGAATTGGAATTTTTATATAGGTAGATTTCTGTAAAGAAAAATAAACAAGGTAGGCAGTGCAGTGCTGTGGTAGTTTATCAGGTGCAATTGTTCGAACTTTATCCCCTAGGTTACAGGTTCAAAAAAATTCCCAGAAAATTCCCAAGGCTTCCTTACTAGGTTACTAAGTTACTGACCAAAAATGATTATTCTATCACTCATGGTTTGGGCTGTACAAATATATTAATTAGGTAACCTACAGATTCCAGATTCTGAATATATCTAATGTGTGGATTATTTGATCATGATATGGTCATATAAAAATCCCAAGAAATTCATGAAGCTTACTGGAGGAGTCTACGAGCTACTGGCAAAAGATGAGGATTTTATCACCTATGGTTTAACTTACACAAAAAAGGAAATATGTCAATTACAGATTTCAGGACATGACCAGGTATTCTATTTGAATTTTTATTCAATGATGTATTGGTCTAAAAATTCCAGGTTAATTCATGGTGCTCCCCATGTGAGTCTACAATCTACTGTCAAAATTATAGAACTACTATTGCGAATGAAATCGCCAAATGCACTGAAATAACGATATGGTTAGCCTAGCATGCCATGATGCATTTCAATAAGATCCAATAAAAAAAATTCAAGAGAACTCACACTACTCCTACAATCTGAACAAGCACCTCAAAAATCAATAAGAACCAAACACGTTCCTGCGAGGGGATAATTACGACCGTGAACTACCCGTTGAAATAAAAGAAAGATCAAAGATCCAATTAAACTAACAATCATATGGCCATAGTAAATATCTAAGTAATTTTGTAGCGAGCGTCTCTTAGCTGGGAGTACCCTCTAACAATTTATTTGGTGGATTTGTGATGATTGTACATTTTATATTACAGAAAACTAGAATCTGTAATTTTTAGGACTGCCAAACAGCAGCCAATTCATGAATTTTTAGAGGGGGCTACAGAAGAGATAAAATTTTGGAAATTTTTGTGAGGCTTCCTGATGTAGTTGGTGACCTTCCGAAAAATTGGAAATGTAAGATAAGAAGCGGAACTCTCTGCAGAAAATCTTGAATGCTGGCTGTTCTAGAATCTTCAGAACACGTCTTTTGGAGAGATAGAGTATTAAAATTTAGTTGTGGGCTTTCAGAATTTGTAAGATTTTTATGTGTAACTTATTAAACAGTAAGGAGTCAGTGTAATTTACTTTATTACATAATTTTGTTTCAGAAGTGAAATAAGACTGAACTTTCTTAATCTCAACTTACCGGCATCTTTTATCGAACTAGTATTTGAATGAGATAAGCATAGAGTTGATTTTATAATTAAAAATCACAGCAAGGTGAGGAGATAAAATGAGACTAAGGTGAGGATGAACACTAGAAAGGGATGAGAAGCAAAAAGGATCACACATCCTAAGCATTTTCACAAATAGTTCTGTTTGAATCTTCCACAAGTACTTTTGCAATCACCAAGCTAAGCTCTAGCCTACAGACAGACTTGCTCTGATACCAACCGCTGTGGGCACCCCAGAAATGCATTGTGGAGAGTAATTATTACGACAACGCGAAATATCTAGATGGATGGGGTCTCAAATAAAAACCGAATAAATGCGGTAACCAACCATCCTCATCGCAGCCTTGCCATAATCTTTACCCATTCACAATACAAATCCAACGTGCCGAATTCAGAAATAAAGAGATATTTGGAGAGTTGATTCACCAGTCCAAAACGGCGAAGTGTGCCCATCAAACCACACGAAGGTGGCGACCAAACACGATATATACTTCTGGGGACATGGTCTACGGTTGAATCAACATCCATGCATCTCATCATTTCTAAATTCTTACTAATGTGTGACTAGCCCAGGAAAGCTCTAGTCCCACACGTTCATCTTAGCAATTGATAAACATCACAAGTACTCTAAATATGGATAAAAAAGCAGCAGGGTTATATATATTACATAGAGGGTTCACACACCCTAAATCATCACAGAGTAGCACAAAAGATAGTAGCGGAAAATATAACATAAAGGATAAATCCAGTGGTGCCATACCAAACCACAGGGCAACCGACTGGGGATAGAGCATAACTTCAACTACACATTATCCTCGCCACCCTCGGCGGAATAATAGTAGACCACATCAACATCGTCGTTATTCTCACCTGAAAATATGCAGCGTGAGTACAAATGGTACTCAGCTAGACCTATACAATAATAATAGTACAAAGGAGAAATGCTAGTCTCTACATCAAGGAGTATGGCTATGTTGATCTGATTTTGCATAAAGCTAATTTTATTGAGCAAGTAATACATTTAAAACATAAACATTTGTGAAATAGCTCAATCTAAAAATTTATGACAGCAAGTAATATGTTCTGAAAAAAAGGTGAAACTGAGTATAATCCCGTGCTCTAACATCAACAATGGGCCACCATTGCCCAAATAAATATGCTACACAAGCATACCACCTTTCATGGCTAAAACCAAGCTATATTAAGCATCAAAGCCTCTTATAGAAACCCATCCATCCATGACTATCCTAAGTCATGGTATAACAACATAATCCCATAACCACATATCCCAAGTTGGATGCTAACATGAGTGACTAACACATCAAGTGGTCGTCCTATAACCGTGGACATGGCTATTCGAATAGTTCTTACCCTGATCAAAGGTGTACATATTTACCCATACGATGTGATAGAAGCCAAACGGCTACACTTTAGTTTGATCCGTACCCGTCGGTACCCACACTCTATACATTGAGTGCGGACTCGACGTCACAACAAAACCTTTCCCACGCTTAGCCCCAACCACCTAAACCACGTCGGGGCCCCCGACGACTTAGTCACGTGCGTGCGTGGTGACTAAGACAGGCTCACCGTCGTGGGAGGCACCTCCGGCCAGAACTAGGCATGCTCGAGGCCCTCCAAAGGACTAACCATCCTCACGACTGACAGACGGGTGTAGATGGTCACAGCCTCCTATGCTACTTAGTTAAGCCGTCCCATTCCCGGCGTGTGGAAGTACGTAGGGTGCATGAATAGACGTCAACATGTTCGGTCCTTAACGACCTAGACGGAGCTACTTGCATCGGGGAAACACCATCTCGTCATCGCCCTATCATCCGTCCAAGTCAAACATATTCTTAATTATAAATCAAAAGTTATTCTTTTCAGATTTTAACCCATCTATCGGATTTTTCTAAGTCTAGAAATAAGCATGGCTAAGCATTCGATAAAATAAAAGTATCCCAAAGTCCTTAACCAGGGTGACAAGGTAAAAGCATGGTATCAACAATCAAGGATTGGAAATGCATACAATTAGGCAATATCGACTCTACCCGTTTTCCCATTTTAATTAGACCAAAACATGCATATAGATATTGCTTTCACAAACAAATCAATTTATTGAAAATGTAGGTTCAATATGCTTAGATGCTTGCATAGATGCTTGCCTTGCTGCAGCGAGTGGTCACACTCAATCTCAGGTTCTTGCTCCTCATACTCCGAATTGTCTGAATCTACCTTAAAAAGCAAATATGCAAATAAGAAAATATGCAAATAAGAATCAATTAAATATGCCTATGCAAAAATGATCAATAAATGCTAAGATAAATACAGTAGGTAGGCCACATTCTAAAGTGAATTTTAGTGAAAGAATCATTTCAAAATCTTTTACGGTTTATGAGTTACAAAAATAACAAGATAAAAACGCTGAAAAAGGCAGTTTCGTAATTATTTCTATTGTAACCTTAAGTTATTATATTCAACTCACATTTTCTATTAAGGTTTCAAGAGGGAATGTATTTTTATATAAAAGAGCATAACCTACTGGTTCCAATAAATTAAGTTTACCAATTTGGATTTATTTAATCAATTATTATAGAGTTTGAAGTCCCTATATATATTAGCGATTATTGAAATACATTTTAGTGTACAAAACATATACAAAAATTTTACAAGATACTTTACAAAAGTGACAAACATGCTAAGAGAAGCTTACTGATCCTAGGTCCAATTTATTTTTGAAAAAGGAATGAAACTTTTATGCACCTTGGAAATCTATAAATATATTAATCCTTTTCTCTTTTATATCAATTAAATCCTAGTGTATGATTTATATAGACAAAGTGTCATTTATGTAAGTATAACTAAATGTCAGTTCACTGCATGAAAGGTCAACCTTTTATGGATTTACCAAACCTTAATTTAAAGTAAACAGAAAATGGTTAAATTCATATAAAGTTCATATACTTTATGATGATTATTATTTTTGAGAAGTTTTAGGCTTTGGTTTCCCCAGATTTTATTCCACAGAATTAAAGTGCATAATTTGGTGATTCCCACAACTTTTGTTTCATCAAATTTGGAGTTAAAATGAATTAGATATGGATTTTTAAAGTTTGGCTATTTTTCTGTTGGAAAAATATTTCAGTTTAACATTTCTTTTCTTTTCTTATTTTTCTTCAGCTCGAGCCCACCTGCCAGCGAGACAAAGCAGGGGAGGCGTAGGCAGACCGGGCCGCCAGCGCCGGCGGCGAACGGCGGCGCGGTTGGCGTCGCGTCCAACAGAGAAAAGTTGGAGGGGGTTATAGCGAAGCTATGGGTGGTCTTCTCATCGCCGGCGGTGGCCGAAGCTAGGCGCAGTGAAGACGCGAGCGGTGGAGCGCTTCGGGACGCTAAGGCAGTTTAGGTTACGACTATGATTTGGTCCAGCCAGTGCATGCATCTGCTTCTAAAGGGCTCCAGCCGGCTCACCAGAGGTCGCACAGGGTCTGGCGGGGTCGGTGCAGCAGCAGCGACATCGAGGACAACTAGGCGGCAGTGAAAACTCTAGGCTCCAAGATGGCGGCTTGCTCCAGTCGATCTGCGGCCGACGTAAGATGTCTACAAGGTTATAGGATTCCTAGGGATGGCCAAGAGCAAGGACGGCGGCAGCACGGCCACTTTGGCTGGCGAACCTAGGGCAGCAGAATACAAAAATGGAACAGTTAATACGTGTAGATCACGTTCCCGAGGCTTAGAAAGGATGGAGCTCACCGGAGCTAGCTCGGGCTCAACTGAACACCTCCGGCAGAGGAAAAGATGAGCTTGCCGACGGTGATCTTTGGAGATTTTCTTGGCTTTCTCGGTAGGAACGAGGAGAGGAAGAAGAGGAGAGATGGATGGCGAAATTTGAGGTGAAATGGCCGAGGTCTCCAAGTGCTATGCTTATCTCTGTGCCTTTGTGCTGTGAGAGAGAAGAAGAACAGGGTGCTGACACGTTTGACATGCAAGTGCTGAGCTGCTCTAGTGCTACAGTGTCCAGGGTGGGTCCCACTTGTAAGGAAACAATGTTCTACACAGTTTTGGCTAGATTGTGACTATGTTTAGTGGGTCCATGAAGTAGAAACCTAGGAAGAAGAGAGGAGTATGGGTAGATTTCTTGGTGAAATACACTGTCCAAAGGAGATCTGAGGCTTACAGGTGGGCCAGGTCTTGTGGGGTCCACCTGGAAGTGAGGAATGAGAGGAGAAATCTCTAGAGACTAAATCTTGTGAGCTGTCCAATATGCAGTCTTTATATTACTGTTTTACTAGGTTAATGAGGAGCATAAATTATGGGAAAATTATTGGAGGTAGAGAAAGATGTGTTTAACCTGCTGGCCAAATTTCGTGGCTAGAAGTGGTCTGGCTTGTCTTTGGTGAAATTGCAAAGTAGGGGGATTGATCCAGTTTTTCTGCAGTGTAATTTATGTCCCTAGGGCTTTGCTCTTATTATTTTATGTAATTCCTTTGGGAGATAAATTAAACCAAAATTCCTGGTGGTAGGGTTCATGTTGGCACACACTTTGGCAGAAGGGCTCTGTCTAATTAGTCATCATTTTCATTTGGTGAATTTTAGAAGTATACCTATTCATTTTTAGCTAGCTCCCTAGTCTCGCTGATTTGAGGGATTTTATTGAAGTACCAATTGAAGTAATAAAATCCTGTAAAATTTACAGTGGATTAATTATGTGGGGTAGTGTTCACAGGAATTTTTCCATGATTTTATGTTTAACCCATCATTTTTAGAAATTCCTTAGACTGTACAAATGCATGTGTCAAAGAAAAGGACACTGGCTGACATTTGTTGGAATATTTAATGGGTCCAAACTAATGAATTAAATTCTGGAAAGATCATGTTAATTCATGATAAATAAACTAGTATTTGAATAAATTATTTCCCATATACACTTTTGTTCAACTTGATGCACATTTTGGTAATGTTTGGTTTTTGCCGATTAGGGTTTAATTAAAGCCACTTTAATTTACATGAAGTGACAAAGCAAAAACTAATTTGTGAACTCTAATGACAATTGGGCATACACCAATTACCTGAGATTAAATCTAGGGCTGTGACATACCCGGCGGATGAAAACTCGATGGATTGCAAAGGAACACAAGAAGATTTTATACTGGTTTAAGCCCTCGATGTGAGGTAATACCCTATGTCCAGTTATGGTGATATTCCTTTGAGGATTTGTGTGTATCTATGATCTTGTCTACCCTCAGGGGGCGCCCTGCCTCCCCTTATATACGGGGGACAGGGGTACAAAGTAAGAGTCCCAGCCGAATACGGCCAAGGGATCTTCTCTTAAAGATACAATTTACCCAACTAGGACCGTATATTCTTTATCGTACAAGGCAAAGTCTGCCGGGTGCTACTATATCTCTAATTACAAGGCTAGGCCCATCCTCTATCCGAGTGACCCATATGCTTGTAATGAGGTACCCGGGGCCCATAGCGTCCACATTATCCCTTTTGAGTACTCTCCCTATGATTTCTTGCTTTCAAAACAATGATTGAGTACATCAATTTCCTTATAAATAGTTATCTAAGTTTGTTCAGCTATGTGTTTATATATGGTTTCTCACCCGACAAATTGTGATTGAGTACTTGAACTCCCAAGACTCTAAAATGACTGATAGGGGAATAAAAAGCACACACGGAAGCACATGAACTAATCTTTCTAATTGGTAAATGTTTTTTCAAATTATTGGTTCAGGGGAAGGTGTTGAGCAGTACAGCACAAACTTTTTTGTCCCTGTTTTTTCTTGAATACTCCAATACACCCCACTGATCTATCTATATGTATAAAATCCCATAGTAAAAAAATCTTGATTAAGTTCCATCATTTTTTTTGAGGTTACAATTTTTTCATCTAACAATTTTTTCTCTAATTTTTTTTGTCAACAGTTCAGTCTGGGACCAAACCAGAGTGGAAGGAATATTTTGTAAAATCACATATTTGGGAACTAGCAACTGATAATCGATCCTTTGCAGGTGGCCCAGTTAAGCCGCCTGCCTACGGTTTTAATTCCAAAAATAGAAAAAGAAATACTTTTCTGTTTTGTTTTTCCATCAATTAATTGATTATTTAAAATTGTCTCCAAATGAAATATTATGCATGCACTAGTAATTGACATCACCATATGTTGGACAGTAATTAACATGAATAATTATTTGTCATGCACTAATTAATAATGATTACACAACGTACTTCCTAATATAATTATTCACAACAAATATGTCTACATAGTTAACAAATATTTTTTTCATACATTTGTAAGAAGCATATATTCTTTTTTCCAATCTCGAAGTTTCTTATACTTGTTCGAAAAACAGACCAAGTATGTTACATATGTCGCAGTGAATGAAGTGGCACAAGTTGGCACAGAGATTCAGAAGTGTTGCCTTGTTCATCGTCTGAGCTGGCTCAGGTACTTGATATAACTAAAAAAGGAATAAGATAAGCAAGGCGTTACAAACAATAATACGTGTGTCCGTACTAACAAATTTAATTAAATATGTACGTACACTATCCACGTGTGATGTAAACTTGCCATGGATCCTCATCATCTCGCACACGTAATATCCGCAGAGAATAGTCCCTGCGGGTTGTTTGTACACTGTCTAAGGAGTAGTAACAACATAAATTAAATATAAATATGTATTTTGTGACATAAAATATATAGTTCACGTCATTACCGGCCACTTTGTCCTAACAAACAGTTTTTCCCTCATCTTTTCTACTGTTCCTCCTTTTTTCATGTACCATCTATGTGCGCTGTTCAGAAAATTAAGTGGACATAATACAAGAAAATAGATGACGAAGGCCAGAGGTATATACAAGGAGGATTTTAATTTCTTACAGGTTCAAAAGAACAAGGAATTCCATATAATTGGCATCCAGGTAATCGGCCGGATCACAAACCATGACAGTCATGTCCTTTGGGTATATAATGAATAAAATGTAGTGGTTGCTATAGACGAATAAAAATGTGTTAAGTTAATAGTTCTGAAAGTTCTTACAGAAGAAATAGCAAACTTACTTGAAGTTGTACGGGGCCATTATGCATCTCTTATCTTGATAAGAAAGCATTGCCCATCCAATGTATACCCCCAGTTCACGACTCTTCTCACCATGGAGTTTCTCGATGTACTTCTTCTCTTCCAGTGACTTGTCTTTAAGCTCCACAGAATCGTCATGTATGTCGATGGTGTGTTGTGTCTTGCAGATTCTAGTTGGGTTAGGATAGCCTACTGGTTCCCTCATTTGATTCGCATCGTGTAATTGTAATCTAGACATGCATAACGGCTCAAAACATTAGGCACCATGTCGACAATAGATTAGTCGATTTATAGATAGAAAGAAGAGTGATCGATATATATACTTATAGGGCCCATGCACCAACAAGATTGATGTCCAATTTTTCTAGACGAAACACAGCGTGCATGTCCTTGAAATCAATAAAGAATACGCCCCCATCTCCACCCATGAAAGCGTCTTTTGGCACCTGGCACTTAGGTAGCTTAGGCATGCTCTACTAGTCTTCATGTAGCACTCATGCCACCTGATCATCTGCCACGGCAAAGTCCTCGAAATATGCATTGGAAGAAAAGGCTTGCCATTTTCAAATTCCTTAGAGACGTCGTCAATAGCATAGAACTCCAACTAATCTTTGGCGCTTAGCACTGATTTCTGGCTTGTATCAAGTGTTGTATCTTTCTTCATGTCACCTCTACCTCTAAAAGTCGTAAGCAGAAACTGGTCCACGTCTTTTGATTTGGCCTTGTTATCGTACGTGGTTATCTTCTGTGGAACGGCCTGAGGTGGAGCGGACGGTGCAGGAGGAGATTTAGCCTAAGGTGGAACGGATGGTGGAGGTAGAGTGCCTTGTTGAGCTTCAATTTGAACCTCAGGGGCTGGTAAGCTTTGAGGTGGTGGCGAAGGTGGATTTGTTGGGGGCATCTCGAGGTAGCGGGGAAGGTGGATGTGGTGGGGATGATGGCGGTGGTGGGGAAGGTGGATGTGGTGGGGACTTAGGTGCCTTGTCTTTGGGGGACTCCAGGTTTTCCGGTGACGAAGGACCTTGCAGGAATGTCGGCTCCGGTGCAGTAGCTGTCTTCTTTGGAGATGCAGTTTTAGATGCAGTTGCGGGCGATTGTTTAAGGAGCACGATATCTCTACGATGCCACAATATGAATTGATTGACCACATCGCCTAGAAGTTCGATTCCCTCCGGCGTGATAATGTTGAGCTTGTACTGGTTGCAGTCGGCATTGACCTTTGTGACCTATACCCTCACGTAGTCGTTAGTTATGTCCTGGCAGTGAAACTTTCTGCTTGCTAACGCCATGCCACTAGCGACCTCCTTTGTTTGGCCTGCCTTCCAATCGGCACATGCAACTTGCATGGCGTAGGACCGGTTATGTCATCCACTAAGTGTCAGGTCACAGGTGATGACACTACGCTAGGTTCCTGGTGCTGCGCAATATGTTGCAAATCTGCCAACAATTTTTCTTGGTTTTTATTCATCAAATGAAATAATTGCTCGGCCAATTCTTCCTTAATTTCTTGCCTCATGTTCTCCTTATACCTATCGCGTCTCTTGTAACATCCTACATCTTTCGGAAACCGTTCCTTCCAATTGAGCATGGAAGATACCCCTCTGACGCGACCAGAGTGCTCGGGGTTACCCAACGCAGCGCTTAGCTGATTTTTCTCCCTTCTGGGCACAAACTCCCCACTTTTTTTGCTTCTCGAAGATTTCCTTCAAATTTTTGGCTATTTGTTCGACTTTGGTCTCTAAATACCAACTGTCCGTCATCGGTAAATTCTTCAGTGCTCCTAGCCCATACCCAATTCTTGCTACGATTATCTAACCCTTTCACTTCCAAGGGTTTTCCCTCCGCCTTCACTTTTTCTTCCTTCTTCCTCCATACATCGACTTTGGGGGCATACCCAGTCGAACCGAGACGATGTGGATATTGATTTTTCTTTGCCAATTCAGACATCGTTTTACTCTTCTATAAGGCCTCTAGCATAGTCTTCTTCTTGACAAATTTGTCCTAGTCGGCCGCGGGGATTTTCCCGTATCTTTTAAAGGGGCTCCGGTTCCGCTGGACGTACTTCTTGTTTAGATCAAACTTCTACTGTCGCCATCTCCGACTCATAACTGCTAGTGCTTACTCTTTTTATACTTCGCTAAATCCTTCAGGGTATATGAATCTTTTCTTCAATTCCGTCCAAAGCAATTCCTTCATTCCCTCGCTTGGTTTCTCCCATTCATCTACGAGGATTGGACAGTGATCCCTTACCAAAGCACCACATGAGTTGTTTCATTTTGTGGGCACACCTTTAGGCTCAATGGGTTCCTAGCTTCGTCCTACACGGACGATGGCATGTACTTCATCTGTTAGCTTGTTCTTGCTTCTCTCACCGCGCTTTAGTTTTTGGCCGACAGCTTGACTAGTGGTTGTAGCCATCTCCGTCCCAGCAGGGGCTGATGTAGCTGTGTCTAGTTCAGCAGGATCGTTCGTACCCTTCTCTTTTAGACAACTTTTCGGCAAGTACGACGTCTTGTTTTCATCTATTATACATACGACAGCAACGTTGTGTTAGACAATAGTAAGCCAACACTGTGAAATACTTATGGCATGTCATAACGTCCTCGTCGTTTCTTGTCCTCTCTATAACGGGATGTGGATCACTTAGGGTACGCCACGATGACTCGCTGCGGCTCCTGTTCGGCCTGTGGCGCGGTCGTGGCCGCTGGATCAATGTCGCGTTGCATGTCCTTTCCGTCCATCGTTCTAATACAAATGTTATAATTTGCACATTAGCCTAATTAGTTCGTCCATTTATAAGACAAGTGAGAGGAAACGAACTAAATACTAGAGGTGCAGGATAACCATCGTCCAATCACAAAGTTCTTTTGTACGTGTGCTAGCTTAATTATCCGAAACAGATTCATCGATATGAACAATAGATGGGCTTCTGATTTTCTTGTCCGCAATTTGTTTCAGCAAACAGAGAGCAAAGTACTGTGATTAGCTAGGTCCTACATTATTAGATAAGCACACAGATATATTTTATACTATGGCTAGCTTTGCATGCCATCATACTCTATAGAAGAAATAGCATAATAATGCCAGTTGTTCAAACAACAAAGCTGTCACAACATTTTCCTTGCACATTACAACCAAGCACATCCAAAAAAGATTACCCTGCACATTGCAACAAAGCACTTTCAAAAAAGATGGTGTACTAGATTAACCGCATAAGTAGGCAACCCCATATAACTTGATCATTACTACATCAGCTAATTAATACAAGTTGATTCAATACAGACAGTGCATTTCATAAGGTGAATGTATTATTGACTGATTAAATTATGGGCTTACTGGACTAAAATTTTTCAGTTTTATCTCGAAAAGAAGAGAAAAAAAATCACTGCATGATTGCAGCAACCATAGATCGATTTCTTAATTGAACATTGACTGAGGATGTGAAGGGAAGGGAGCTTCCCGGGCAACAAAAAAGGAGCTTCAGCACCAATAAGCCTTTTGCCCAATTCCAGTTATGTGATCAGTCACATGTTAATCCTCCTCATGATCAAATCAAGCTCACAAGCTATTATACAAAAATGTTCACACACACTGCCATTCTCATCCCTAACCTGCCTACCAACCTATGTGTATAAAATGTTCGCACACAAGTATACACATATAAGCAACTACAGTGAAATAAATGATCATAGAGCTCTTCCCCCGTACACAGATTAAGCTTGTATAGCTCAGAAACGTGGTGGGCATATCCTCTATGCAAATTAAATATATCTTGTCGACTCGAGAAGACCAAATAATCAACTATATGCCATCACCCATTACTCCATTAGTTGCCCAAGTCCTTCTCTCCCAGCTGAGAAGAAGCAGCAGCAGCAGAATTAAGCACTCAGCAAGAGTCAGAAGCTAGCTATATAGCTATATAGCTATAAGCTTAATTGCAAAATGTTCATACCTGCCAAAATTTATCCCAAATTGAAATATTGAATCCAGTGTCAATTCTGAGTTGCCAGTCAATTAATATATTTTCACATCTATTTCACCTATATTCATTATCCAGTTCACCTCTACCATTCTTCTTAATATTTTACAAAAAAATATAAATTTCATCAAAATTCAAAAGACATTGACTGCAAGTCTGCAAAATGGTATCTTCAGACGATCGGCCACAAGTGTCATCTCTAAACGCGATTCTGTTCGGGCCATTCCTCCTCGCCAGCCTCACCACCAGCGAATGGGACGCGAGGAATGGCGCCGCGGCGGCGGCGTCGGACTGGATCTCCCCCGTCCCTTCGTCATACAACTACCAGCTGGTCACGCTCACGCAGGAATTCGGCGGGATAGCCTTCGTCCTCTAGTGGGAGGGAGGGATGGAGGGGGAGAGAGAGAGAGAGAGAGACAGAGTTGTGCACCTAGTTGAAGAAGATCTGGGCGGGCTCGGGGCCAGAAAGGGTGGGCTCGGGGCCGGGCGGGCTCAGCGAGGGGCCGAGGAGGAGTCGACGGCCGGCGAGGGGGCGTGGGAGCGGGCGGCGACGGCGGCGCTGGATCTGGAGAGGCCGCGCGCGGGTCTTCTGGAGGGAGGACGGCGAGGGTCGGCGGCGTGGGGCGAGGGGCGGTGAGGTGGGGGGCGCGGACGACGAGGAAGCTCGCGGCGCATGCAACTGCGGCGGCGGCGGTCGAAAAATCTGGCAGCGTATAACCCTAAGTAGCTGGGGGCGCGCTGGGAGTTAGAAAAATTTCAGACTCCCGCTATTGGGGGACAATTTTCACAGACAGGCGGTTAAGTTACCTGCCTGCGATAATCTTATCGCATGTATGTGAAAGTGCTCTTCGTATACGGACGGCTAAGCTGCCCGTCTAGGACATCGTAGCGTGGCCCACTATATCATTATTTAATTAACTAATTATTAGAATTATAAAGCAGTAGCGTATAAACTGTATAAAAATTATAAATACTTAATCAAGTAATTATTTAATCAACTAATTATTAGGATTGTAAAGCAGTAGCGTGTAAAATGTATATAAAAAAATTAAATATTTAATCAGATAATTACTTAGTCAAATAATTAATTAGGATTTGTAACTTAATTAGGATTTGCAATATATAATTATTTACTCAAGTAAGCTCCAAATTAAGTGTAAAATGTGTATAAAAATTCGTAAATCCTCATTAATACGAAACAAATACCTCGCATTCATATATAAAGAGTTAATACTCATTAATGGCAAAACACGATTCAGTTGTTACACATATGACCCAATATTAGCCTTTCATGATTTTTCCAACGCCATCAGTGCGCATGTACGGCCTCATGGTTTCTTCATTAAAGGTCTCTTCGATGCTCTTGATTTTATTTGAAAGGTCGGTAAACAACGGCAATGCATTGTACTGGTTATAATCTTCGGCATATTCGATGCCATCGACACTAATGATTCTTTGCTTACCCGACAGAGCTATATCTTTCTTCTTATGCGTAGGGTTAGTAACATAGAAAACCTATGCGACACTCTTAGCTAGTACCCACGGGTCGTCCTGGTGGCCTACATTAACGAGGTCAACAATTGTTAGCCTGAAGTTGTCTATGAACACTCCTATTTGGTGTTTCACCCATTGGCATCAAAACAAGGGGATCTGGATGTTTAATCCATAGTACAGTTCCCATGTTTCATCTATGAACCCGTAGTAGGTGGTTTTCCGTCCATAGTTGTCTATTGCATCCACTCGATCCCTGCTGTTTTATGCCATCCCGTTCTTATCCATTGACTTTGTATAAAATGTGTATCCATTAATCCGTACGCCTGCCATGACGTTACTAAACTTGAGGGCCCACGGGAGAACCTTTTTACTGTTTTTTTCTTCAAGAGATTCACCATCTGGTAGGTTCTGATCCTTGAACCATGCGGTGAATCGATGCTTGTGCTCTTCCATAATCCAATCTTCCGATCGTCCAATGTTACCGGCTCTAGTCTGGTTTAAGTGTTGTTCGATGTAGGGCTCAACTATCGCAAGCTATTGTAGGACGCTATAATGTGCTGCTCGCATAGTAACGAACTCATTGTCATGAAACTTTTTCTTGCCAATGGTCCCCCTTTCGAACAATCTCCCCTGATGATGAGGCACAGATAAACCAATGGTGTTGGCATCTTCTAGGTAATCTATGTAACACTCGATGACTTCTTCAGTGGTATATCCCTCTATCGTCGACCCCTCTGGATGAGCACGGTTTCGGACGTAGCCCTTCAGAATAGACTTGAACCATTCGTACATCCACATTTGATGTAGGTACAAAGGACCTAGTTCGAGTATTTGAGTAACGATGTGAACCATTAGATGAACCATCATATCGAAGAATGATGGAGCGAAGCACATTTCGAGCTGGCAGAGGGTCTCTATTAGAAATGTCTGAAGATGTCCCAATTCTTCAGGATCCAAAACTTTTTGTAAAATCACATTAGAGAAGTAGCAGATCTTCATGATGACAACCTTAATCACAGTTTGTTTAATTGCTCTGATTGCAATAGGGAGAAACAAGGTTAGCATGACACGGCAGTCATGCAAGTCATAGCCAGAGAGCGACAAGTCCTTCATCGAGACTACTTTCCTGATGTTCGATGAAAACCTGGTAGGCACTCTCAAATCATGTAAAGAATTGCACACCCCCTCTTCTCCTCGGGTTTTAGGGTGTAGCTTGCTGGCATAAGGTATATTTTTCCATTGTCTTGTGGCTGAGGGTGAATCTCTTTCCTTATCTTCAAATTCACCAAGTCCTTACGAGAGCGTAGACTATCCTTAGTCTTACTCGGAATGTCTAGCAAAGTACCACTAATGTTGTCAAATACATTTTGCTCGAGGTGCATGCATCAATGGAATGACGAATCTTCAAGTCTTTCCAGTAGGGTATGTACTTAGAGAAAATAGAGTATTTCTTGAATGGAACAGTTGGCTCATCTTTGTCTTCCCTATTTTTCTTCCTTTTTGGTGCCTTTTTCTTTTTCTTCCCCAAAACAACCTTGAGATTGACGGTCATATCAAATACCCATTTGCCATTGCAAGCTCTGGGTGCAGACCCATTCTCTACTATCTTGTCAAATAGTCTTGCCATCCCCTGATACCTGTGCCTGCTGGTTAGGAACCGTCGATGCTTGATCTACACCAATTTGTTCGATGATGAAAGGTAGATAGATGCAGTGTTATCCACACACATTACACAACTTGTCTTCCCTTTGATCTGTCTCGAGATGGAAAAATATGCTAGGTAATCGTTGATGGTGATGAAGAAAATGGCTATGCAAGTGAACTCCCGTAGGTATTCATCCCACACCTTGATCCTCTCATCCCATAGATCTACCATGTCCTCCAACAAAGGTTCAAGAAACTCATCTATTTCTATCCTAGATTGTTTTGGGCCTCGTATAAGGATGGACAATAAGATATACTTTCGCTTCTGACATACCCATGTTGGAAGGTTATACATGGTTAGTAGTACTGGCCAAGTACTGTGTGAGCTGCTCAATCAGCAAAAGGGTTCATCCCATCGGTACTTAGCGCAAATCTGATATTCCTCGGATCCGAGGCAAAATTTGGGTGTATTGCATCAAAGTTCAGTGTGATCGGCAGGGTGGCGGAGCTTCCCATCATTCTCGCGCTTCTCGTGATGCCATCTCATCAGTTCAGTATCCCTAGGGTTTGAGTACAAATGCTTCATGTGATCTTTCACTAGCAGCTACCACATCACCAGGGCAGGAATTTTCTTCTTGTTGTGCGGAGATGATAGGGGGAAGCAGGTGATGACCGTCGAAGAGATCAATACCCTTCGGCAGAACTTCAAGAACTCGCAAGGCTTGCCAGCGCGAAAGAAGCCGAAGAGAGAAAAAGATAAATTCTGTGCCTTCCACGGCAAGGCCTCACACACCACGGAACAGTGCCGAAACATCCAATGTTTAGGGAATGCGGCTCGAGGGGATCAAGCTCCGCTCCATCAACAGCTAGCCCTGGGCAAGGTAGTGGACTAGTCCGAAGAAAATAGACCCCTGCAGATTGTAGCAACTCTAGAAGGCCAGCGGAGGGTAATTGCCGCGATCACCGGGGGCTCCTCGCAAGGCCTAGAATCGAAAAGATAGAAGAAGGTGCATGAGAGGGTGATTAACCACATCGCCATGATGCCGCAAACTAGGCCGCCCCTGTTCGCAGCGACGTTGATAACCTTCGGCCCCAAATACGCGGAAGGCTTCTTCTTCCCGCACCTGGACCCCATTGTCATTTCTGGAGACATAGCCGGATGCGAGGTTCGCTGCATCTTGGTCAATGGAGGGTGTTCCGTGGACATCATCTTCGCCGATGCCTTTCGGCAGACGGGGATCCTCGAAGCTGTGCTTGCCCCAGCCACTGTCCCTCTGCAAGGCTTCAGTGGAAGCTCGTTTCACGCGCTAGGAGAGGTGCAGCTGCAGGTGTCGTTCAGTGAAGGCGGGAACACCCAAACAGAAGCCATCACCTTCGACATTGTTAACATCCCATACTAGTACAATGCCATCCTTGGTCGTTCAACGCTGAACATGTTTGAAGCCGTGGCGCATCACAACTACGTGCGGCTGAAAATGCTAGGTCTGAACAGGGTGATCACGGTGCGGGGTCATCAGCCTTCGGGCAGGGCATGCGGCCAAATGTCGAAAAGCGTTCGTGAAATCCACAACATCCAAGGAGACCAGCTAGATGTGTCAAGGGGCTACGGCGTACGCAAGCCTTCGCATGAAGGCGAAGTCAAGAAAATGGCAATCAATCCTGCTGACCCCTCGAAGACCGTGTCCAACGGAGGTGATGTCGACGATGAAGTGGCGGCCAAGATGCTACAGGTTATCAGGCAAAACCTAGATGTTTTCGCATGGGGCTTAGATGAACTGTCAGGTGTAACCCAACGCCGCATCGAGCACCACCTCGCGGTCAAGCCCATTGACAAGTCGCATAAGCAAAAGCTTCGCAAGATGTCAATTGACCACCAGGAGGCAGCGAAAGCCAAGGTTAACAAGCTGATTGACTTGCTGGTCATTCGCGAGGTCGAACACCCAGAGTGGTTAGCAAACCCCGTCCTGGTCAAGAAGTCGAACGGCAAATGGAGAATGTGTGTCAACTTCACGGACCTTAACAAGGCGTGTGCGAAGGACGACTTCCCACTCCCACGGATCGATCAGCTAGTCAATTCGACCGCTGGCTACGGGTTGATGAGTTTCCTTGATGCCTACTCAAGATAGCACTAGGTTTTCATGGCTGAGGAAGATCAGGAGAAGACCTCGTTCATCACCCCTTTTGGCACCTACTACTACATTTGCATTCTCTTCGGTCTGAAGAACACAGGGGCCACCTTCACCCGCCTGGTGTACAAAGTACTGGAGACTCAGATCGGCAGGAATGCCAAGCCTACATGGATGATACAGTGGTCAAAAGCAGGAAGGTGATCGATCACGTCGTGGACTTGCAAGAAACCTTCGAAGGAAAGGAGATGATCAAAGATGTGCACGAAGGCCAGTGTGGCGTGCATCAAGCACCATGAATAGTGGTAGACAAAATACTTTGCCAGGGGCTGTATTGGCCCATCATCCTCAGGAGGTGCAAAGAGTACATCAAAAAGTGCTCAGGATGCCAAAAGCATGGAAAGTTCCAAAACACACCACAATTCAAACTGCAACTGCTTCCCCTAGTATGGCCCTTCGCTCGATGGGGACTAGACATCATATGACCATTTCCTGTGGCCCGAAATGGCTACATGTTGGCCATAGTGGCAATAAAGTACCTCTCGCGCTGAGAGCTGAAGCGTTTGGCGAATTGGGGGAGAAAGGGGAATCTTTTCTCTCTCCCGCGCTTTATAGGCTTGCACCGAGTTAGCGGGCTTGAGCCAGCTTGCTCGGTAATGGGCCGTAAGATATGAGTTTCTATGTAGCATCCCTATTGGGCCGACTGCTTACTGTGTTAAAATCACAGTGCAGATGCTATTTTATAGAGACCGATTAAAATAATTAGATGTGCATCATGTTAAGCCTAATTGTTGGACACATGTGTTTTGGTATCTAAATTATTTAACAGGTATTGAGGATATATCCCTATGAGGATCAATAGCTGGTCTTCATTAAAATTGGGGATGCAGATATCTCTCAAGAATACCTCACCACATATTGGGTTAAAATCCATGAAGTGGTACTCGGCTTACATGTTTGGCCAAAATTGCCTTGAGTAATAATATTTTTAACTAATATGATGCTGAAGAATCCAATTCCTGAGAAACATATCACTCGGAAAAGATTTAAAGGTTAGAGATCTTTGACTTTATGTTTAACTGTTTCACAATTAAGCACAAATTCGAGAGCTACACCTAATAGGTGCGCCTATTCGGTACACACTATTCATATTTTCCCATGAAGCACTTCATAGCCTCGTTGCCAGCTAATATGAAGCAGGACTTGGAGAAGAGGTACTTGGACAGTGAGTACTCATGAGCAAGGTACTCGGGAAATCTTCACCAAGGAGGATGAGCGCTCAATATCAGCTGTGACTCAACTATGAAGGTCTCAGGGGCTACTATGGAGGCCATGAGCCTCGGGTACCTCATGGAAAGCTTTGTGGCCACTCGGACAGAGGATGGGCCTAATCCTGTAATTAGGGATACAATAGGAGTCGGTGTATATTACCTTGTACAATAAGGAAAGGGTATAGTCCTAGTCGGGTACATTGTATACCTAGAAGGAAATCCCTTGGTTGGAGTCCGACTAGGATTCCTATCATGTAACCTCACCTCTTAGTATATAAGGAGGGGTAAGGAGCCCCCTGGGGCAGAGAGAGAAAAACACAAAACATACAATCTCACCAGAGAAACCTCAAAGGCAATACACCATAGCTAGAAGTAGGGTATTACCTCACCTTGAGGGCCTGAACTAGGATAAATTGTTTCTTGTTCCTTTGCAATCCATCAAGTTTAGGTCTCACGGGTAGCCCCATATAATCATTGCTGATATAATGCATTGACAGTTGGCGCGCTAGGTAGGGGCTTCGGCGAGATCATCTTCAACAAGCCTGATGGATCCAACCACCGGAGTCAACGACATCAAGTTCTACCCCGGGCACATAATTAGCTTCGGGAGCCTCGACTTCATTGTTGAGAAGTTCGGCGATCTTACCCTGACCGACTCGGACTTGATCCAGTCGGCAGGGAACCAAGCCGACTTCGCGCTAGTCGGCCTACTTAACGCTACAGCAATCTTCGACGATATGATGCGGCAATCCCCAAGATGTGTGAGTCTCGGGACAACTCTTTCTTTTGGTGTTCAACTCTGACTCAGCCTGGAGCCAGCCGAGATCAGGCTAAGAGAGGAGGAGATTGTCAATCTCCCATTCGGACTCAGCAATGCTGCGGACAACATCAATATCACTCCGATGCGGCAAATCCAATCCTCAGAGTTTGACTCAGATATGGCCCAGAGCCGCTCAAGATCGGATCTAGGGAGGTTGGAGTCGTAATCCCCCCCTGAACTACTCCGACTCTGACTCTGACTCACAGTCGAACAGCAGCTCGGCAAGCTTCTCTCCACCACGCAAAGTCTTCATGGCGTCCATGGGCTCAACTCCCACTCAAGATGCATGCCGACTACGCGATCAGCAAGAGGAGGAGGCTTGTCGATTGCGAGAACAATAGGAGGAAGATGCATGACGCTTGCAAGCTGAGCGCGCTGCTCACAATGATAACTTGTGCAAGGCTAGGCGGATTGCTCAACAGGAGATCCTCCAAACTCAAGTCGGTGACTATGACGTCGAAAAAAGGCCTGACCACCAGGCCACCTCGACAATCGCAAGGATCAAAGCAATGATCACTGCTGCGGCTTGTTAGCAACGGCAACAATCTAGAGACACCCTTATAGCCTCAAACAAGACGGCTTCAGACACGGCGATCTCATCTGCCTTAGCACAGCGCCGCGCAGCTGGCTCTAGTCAGCCTTGCTTAGAGTCATGCCATACGTCACTGGGATGATTGACGGCGATACCATCATGATAACCGCCATGACAACCGGGATGCCCGAGGACGACTATAGCGCGATCTCCGCCAAGACATCAATGCTCGATGCCGAGAGCACGAGGAAGACGAGCGCCTCTGACTGGAAGATGATCATGAGAGCTTCAGCTTCCGTCACGAGCGATTTTATCGCTGTAGACGGAGTCAGAGCCCTCACTTGGACAAAGGAGTACCGGTGTTCACCCACGAGCTACAGCAAGTCGACTGGCCATCTGGCTTCAAGCCAACTAGAATTGAAAAGTATGATGGCAAGACCAACCCGGAATCCTGGCTCACAGTTTGCACCTTGGCAATCCATGTAGTAGGAGGCAATCACAAAGCCATGGCTAACTACCTCCCAGTAGCCTTGGCCGACTCGGTGAGGACATGGCCAACAGGACTCCCTAGCCGGTCAATTGGCTCCTGGGGAAAACTCTATGAGCGTTTCATCACAAATTTCTAAGGAACGTATGAGAGGCCGTCTTCCGAGTACAACTTATATCAGTGCCACTAGAGGAAGAATGAGTCCCTCCATGACTTCATCAAGAGGTTTTCCGAGAAGAGGAACTCAATACCCATGATCAAGGAGGAGTGAAGGACACCCCGTTCATCGCTAAGTTTACTCGGAAGCCTCCAAGCTCTGTCAAAGCTCTATTCGACATGGCCAACAAATACAACGACTCGGTTGACACCATTGCTGAGGCCCTAGACGACAAGAAGGAGCCCTGATAGAAGGAGAGGAAGGACACAGATGATGCGGCCCCGACTAAGTCCGGCAATCACAAACGCAAGTTGGACAATGTTGTGGCGGCCGTTGAACGTAGCCGACCACGACCCCCGAGGACGGACGAGTACCAGAAGGTCATGAACGGGCCATGCCCTTTCCACCCAAAGGGGAAGCATGCTAAAAACTGTTTCATACTCAAGAAGTTCGCTTCCGTGCATACATTGATGTCTGGTGACAACAAGGACAAGGATAAGCTAGACCTAGGTGCAGCAGGCGACTACCAAGATCCCCAGGCTGAGCTCAATCACATCTTTGGAGGGCCATCTGCATATGAGTCCAAGAGAAAATAGAAACTAGCAGCCCGAGAAGTCAACTCGGTCTCGACAGATGCCCCCCAATACCTGCGTTGGTTAGAGACGGCAATCACTTTTGACCGTGCGGACCACCCCGACCGAGTCACGCATCCAGGGCATTACCCACTTGTCCTAGACTTGGTCATCAGGAGTATCAAGTTGAAGAAGGTTCTCATCGATGGAGGAAGTGCACTCAACATATTGTTCGCCAAAACACTTGACAAGAGGAAGATCCCTCGATCCAAGTTACGGCCGAGTACTGCTCACTTCCACTAGGTAATCCCCGGCCTCTCTTTCACTCCACTCGGATAGATCACTCTGCTAGTTACTTTTGGCAGGCGGGAGAATTTACGCACCGAGAACATCTACTTTGAGGTTGCCAACATTGAGACCACGTATCGCACCATACTCGGATGGCCCGCACTAGCCAAATTCATGGCGGTGCCCCATTATACATACATGGTGCTCAAGATGCCAGGACCAGTGTGAGTACTTTCCTTGTGCAGTGATGTCAAGCAAGCCTTCACCTGCGATAAGGAGAGCTACGAGTTGGCCCAGTCCCAAGAAGCAGCAGTCGGACAAAACAATATCTGACTAGCTGCAACACCTGCAAACGAGGACGATCAAGTTTTGGCGAAGAAAGCAGCCAAGTCGGGAATTTCAGTGGATTCATAGGCAAAGAAGATCCCCCTTTACCCTTCCAACCCTACCAAGACAGCGCTTGTCAGGACCGGACACGACCCCAAATAGGAAAACGCGCTCGTCACCTTCCTCTAGGCGAACAGGGATATATTTGCTTGGAAACCTTCCGACATGCCCGGTGTACCAAGGGAGGTGATCGAGCATTCCCTCAATGTCAAGCCAGATGCCAAACAAGTCAAACAACGACTGCGGCACGTCGCACAAGACCTGTCGATGCTTTGCACCGGCAATAATATTATGGGGCTACTCGGCGACCTGGAATTCGGTGGATTGCAGAGGAACACAGGAGAATTATACTGGTTCAGGCCCTCGATGTGAGGTAATACCCTACGTCCAGTTGAGGTGTTATTCCTCTGAGGTGGTCTTGTGATCAATGATCTTCCGTGCCCTCATGGGGCGCCCTGCCTCCCTTTATATACTAGGGGACAGGGGTACATGGTAAGGATCCCAGTCGGATACGACCAAGGGATTTCCTTCTTAGAGATAGAATCCTATCCGACTAAGACTATGTTTCCTTATTATACAAGGCAAGGCTTGCCAGATGCTGTCTTATCTCTAATTACATGGTCCGGCCCATCCTCTATCCGAGTGGCCCATGTACTGGTAATGATGTACCCGGGGCCCATGGCCTCCACAAGACCGCAAAGATGCTATTCGGGAGGAGATAACCAAACTCCTTACAGTCGGGTTCATCAAAGAGGTCGATCACCCAGATTGGCTGGCAAACCCAATTCTGGTCCAGAAGAAGAACGGTAAATGGAACATGTGCATTGACTACACCGACATAAACAAGGCATGCCCCAAGGATCCATTTGGTCTAACTAGGATCGATCAGGTGGACTCAACTGCGAGGTGCGAATTGTTCAGTTTTCTCGTCTATTACTTGGGATATCATCAAATCAGCCTAAAGAAGGAGGATTGCCTGAAGACTCCTTTTATCACACCATTCGGGGCATACTGCTACATCACTATTCCATTCGGGTTGAAAAACGCTGGCGCAACATATCAACGTGCTATCCAGCGGTGTCTTCACACTCAACTGGGGTGTAATGTGGAGGCGTATGTTGATGACGTGGTGATCAAGACCAAAGTCAAGGAAGACCTCATCGCCGACTAAGAAGAAACTTTTCAAAGCCCTCGGAGATTCAAGATGAAGTTGAACCCAAAAAAGTGCGTCTTCAGAGTACCTTCGGGAAAATTACTCGGCTTCATCGTATCATAACGAGGCATCGAGGCTAATCTAAAGAAAATCAACGCAATCATGAACATGGCACCCCCAACTAGCCAGAAGGATGTACAAAAGCTAACTGGCTGCATGGCGGCACTCAGCCGATTCGTTTCCCTACTCGGCGAACGGGGCCTATCCTTTTTCAAATTACTGAAGAAAGTTGACAATTTTCAATAGACGCCAGAAGCCCAACAATCCTTTGAAAACTTCAAGAAGTTCCCCACATCTCCACCCATGTTGGCATCACCTATGCCCCAAGAACCACTTATGCTATATTTGGTGACAACCTCTTAGGTAGTCAGCACGGTGTTGGTCGTAGAGTGGGTAGAGACTGGGCATATACAAAAAGCACAGAGGCCAGTCTACTTTGTGAGAGAAGTCCTAGGCGACTCCAAGATAAGATATCCCCAATTCCAGAAGCTACTCTATGGCTTGCTCATAACTATCTGGAAGCTAGTGCACTATTTCTAGTTGCATCAGGTTACAATCGTCACATCGTACCCACTCGGGGACGTC
Organism: Oryza meyeriana var. granulata; assembly: GCA_003991445.1. Classification (NCBI taxonomy): domain Eukaryota; kingdom Viridiplantae; phylum Streptophyta; class Magnoliopsida; order Poales; family Poaceae; genus Oryza; species Oryza meyeriana. The sequence continues at coordinate 186,162 of RYFJ01002386.1, forward strand.
CTACAAAATCGTGAGGCCACCGGCAGAATCGTTAAATGGGCACTCGAGCTAATGGCGTTTGACATTGCTTTTCAACCTCGGACAGCAATCAAGTCACAAGCACTTGTCCGAGTGGACAGAAGTTTAGTTGGCTACATCAACAGACAAGCTAGAATACTGGATGATGTACTTCCATGGTTCTCTGCGGATTGATGGAGCAGGGGCTGGCGTCGTCCTGACGTTACCCACAGGAGAAAAGTTGAAATACATCCTTCCAATTCACTTTCCAGCATCCCACAACGTCGCCAAGTACGAGGCACTCATCCACGGGCTTCACAACGTCATATCACTCGGCATCCGCCGACTGGTAGTACGCGGGGATTCTCAACTCGTGGTGAACCAGGTCATGAAAAGCTGGACGTGTCTGGACAACAACATAACACATACTGTCTGGAGGTACGAAAGCTGGAAAACAAGTTTGATAGGCTAGAGATTACACACGTGCTACGCCAATACAGTGAAGCTGCAAACAAGTTGCCAAAATGGGATCCAAACGAGAAGTGGTCCCGATAGGAATTTGTGTCGATCAATTATTGGAGCCATCAGTCAAGAAGAAGGCAGTACTCGAGCTGTCGGGGGCTAAACCTACCCCGGCAACAAATGAAGTACTAATTATCTCTTAGGATTGGCAGACTCCAATCATTAGGTTCCTCCTAGAAGACGAGCTCCGAGAAGACCGCAGTGGAGCCGAGCAGGTCAAACGTCGAAGCAAATATTTCTTGATAGTCGGAGAAGATCTCTATCGTCGAAGTGCATCCGGAGTCCTTATGCACCGCGTCACACCCGAGGACAAGCAGATCCTACAATCTATCCACTCGAGCATATGTGGCAACCATGCTGCATCAAGGATATTAGTCAGAAAGGTTTACAGATAGGGATTTTTCTGGCCAACTGCAGTTACAGATGCAAAAGACATAGTTCGGACATCCGAGGGATGCCAGTTCTTTGCTCAGCAAACACATCTTCCAGCTCAAGAACTACAAACAATTCCAATCTCTTGGCCCTTTGCAGGGCTTGATATGGTCGAGCCATTCAAGAAAGCTCCAGGAGGGTTCACACACTTGTTCATCGCAGTGGATAAATTTGCAAAGTGGATTGAGACAAAGCCCGTTGCTACCATAATAGTGGCAAGGCAAAAGACATCATCATGAGTATTGTATAGCGATTTGGAGTGCCCAACCACATCATAACGGACAATGGCACTCAGTTCATTGGTGGCATTTTCCAAGATTTCTGTGACGACTTTGACATCAAGATTTGTTATGCTTCTATGGCATACCCGTGAAGCAATGGGCAGGTCGGGCGTGCAAATGGAATGGTCTTACAAGGTATCAAGACTAGGGTGTTTGACCGACTACAACCATACACAGGGCGGTGGGTGCAAGAGCTTCCATGTGTTCTCTGGTCTTTAAGAATCACGGTTAGTCGGACAACAGGGCAATCCCCTTTCGTCCTGGTTTATGGTGTTGAGGCTATGTTACCGACCGAGTTGGAGTTCGGCTTACCACGAGTTCGGGCCCACTCAGAAGGAAAATCAACCGAAGACCGACTGGTCGAATTAGATCAGTTGGAGGAACCAAGGGACATCGCAACTATCCAATCGGCAAGGTATCTTCAAGGCCTGCATCGTTATCATACTCGGAATGTTCGTGGCCGTGCCTTTTCGGTAGGAGATCTCATTTTGAGAAAAATCTAAACAACCAAAGACAGGCATAAATTATCTCTCTTATGGGAGGGGATGTTCATTATCGCTGAGGTAACACGTCCGAACGCCTACCGACTAAAGACAGCAGACGGCGTCATAGTCAACAACTCATGGAACATAGAATAGCTACGTCCTTTCTATACTTTAATTTTGAACCCCGTTTATACATATAAATAAAGTTTGTTACTCTGACTCACTACGTCGCTTGTTCCAACCGAGTAGTGAGTCGGGGGCTACATGATAATACATGCCTGTTGTTAATAAAGTCTGATCTTATTTTTTCCAAGTCATGAAGTTTTGTAACGACTATGCTAAGTTTTCCCGAGTATAACTCCATGAGGTGAACACCTTTCTTTAAGTTGATCTCAAACCACTCGGCATAAACTGTCTAGTCGGGTAAAACTGATGTTGGCTCAGATGGAATAAACACTGATTTAATGACAAACAGCAAAAAACATTTACAATGTTTACAAATTGTTTCCGTTGGACACCAACTACATAAAAGTTTTTGTTTACATTGGCAGATCCTCAGTGATGGCTTCAGTAGTGGCCCTGACCTGGCTGATCAGCTCCAAGCCCTCCTCCTAGGTAGTGCCGTCGACAAAGCCCTCCTGATGCGAGACTAGGTGCCAGACCTTCCGATAGGTTTGATTTGGCGACGTGAAGACATTCACGTTTTGAGGCTTCCGATCAGCGATCGTCACCTCGCAACCGCTTCACCCACATGTCTAGTTGTTATCAACCACGCTCTCATGTAGTCGACCTCACCATGAAGGTTTTATCCCTGCAAGCAATCGAAGAACCTCACAAGAACAAGGAAGAACGCAGTCTGAATTGCAGATTAATGTTTAGCACACGAAGTTGGGGTTCTTCAAACCGATCTAGACGGTGAAACTGCAATTGTAGAATAATCTAAGCAAAACCTGACTCTAAACGATGACGGCTACTGAATATATATGAGTTGGGACATCCTAGGGTTAACCCTAGAGTGCACACCCCTTGGGCTTAGCCCACGACACAATTACAAGGCCCAAGGCCCAAAACAGACTCGGACTGAAAGAAGTACATGTCTTGTTTTGACGATTTTGGAGAGCTCAGGAGGAATTTTGACATGGAACCAAAACCATCTGAAAGTAGACTCCATAAGCTTTCCAACAAGTACTCATGTGCCCCGAAAGTCCTTCTAGATCAGCGACTAGGTCCGTTTGAAGTTGATGCTGTCAGGAGGCCCAAATCTGAATCGAAAACGTGCAGAACTTCATCTGTTGCCTTCTATGGACCAAAAGTGATGTGGTGATGTAGGAGTAGACTTGGGTAAGGTCTTGATTTGGTCCCCAATCAACTTCTTTGATCATCCATGCGTTTCTTGCGCTCGGTCTCTTTCTCTTCACCCAAGCAAGTATCTCTGCAAACGAGAACACATAAAACTCATGGTGCAATAATGGTTGTTCAAATATATAACACGTAAATCTTACGTAGAAAGCATGCACCTTTGGTTGATGAATACATAAGGTAGTTATGGTCATATCCGAGCTAGTGATGTCCTCATCACCTCCCCAATTGCCTCAATGTCTACCCGAGGGTAGAGAGACTTGGTCATAGTCAATGCCTGGGCAATTCCAATGGCGATGCGCTCGTCCGAGTACTTCTTCAGGATTCCAGGAGCTTCCTCGAGACACTACACCACTTGAGCAATGTAGCTGGAGCTAGGCCCGGCCAGGGTTGGCTGCATAATGTCTAATAAAGTTTTCACGGAGTCAACTATGATGTTCCACGACTCCTTTATCACCTTGATCTCTTCAGCAAAAGCACTGAATTGGATCTACGAATTGGATTTGAAGGCTGCTCAAATAGAAAAGAGACATCAGTAAATCAGGACATCTAGTCAGATCGAGTACACAAGCAGATATGTGACTTACTCGCATATTTTGTGTCGACCTTGGATTTCGCCTTCTCGAGCTCTTTCAACTCCTTCTTTAGGCGATCGATCTCCAGGGATTGATTGTTCAAATTTGTCTCGAGAGTTACAGCCAAACAGAGTTAAAGATTAGCAACACGAAAAGATTTGTCTGGAGTCACTTGGGAAAAAGGGAGACATACTTCTAATAGTCCCTGTTTGCACCCAGTTCTCATCCCTGAGCTTGTTCACAGAATCCTTCAGCCACTCCTCTCTCTCCTTGCTGGATTTCTCTAGATCGTCCTTGGCAATTTGGAGCTGTCGGAGTTAAGTAAGCTGAGGGGGTAGTTGGGATAGAACTTTGTCCATCTTTTTGGACCGATCAACCACTTGCTGAGAAGCATTGAAATATAGGCGAGATAAGCAATATTGCCAGAAGATTCAGGAAAACTGCAAATCAACAAACACAACCAGATAAGTTATGTACCTAGATGCTCCTTGAAGCGGCAATGGCGGCCTCCATTAAGCTGATTCGCTCCCTTTGGGCGGCTTGCTCATCGTGTTCAAAGCTCTCTGCTTCCTCCTCTGGCGTGACCCAATAAAACATCTGGGGGAAGTTAGGAGGAGGACCTTCAAGTCTGGGGAGATTGTCGTCGTCGAAAGATTGAGAAAGTGCAGACAAAGGAGTCCTGGGCCTCGGGTCAATCGGCGGTGTGGGGTCCTGGGCGAGTTCAAGGATTGTGGCTTTGGTCACAGTGTCCTAGCTGGCGAAGGTTCGTGGCCTAGCCGAGTGGATCGTCTCAACCTCAGGGGCTAGGACGACGCTTGGCTTAGCTTCTGGCACAGCTGCCTGGGGTTTAGTAGGGACAGGGACTGCTGCGGGAGTCGGTGGCACTGCGCCCTTGGGGTCAGCGTCACTTGGCTTCCTGCAGGATTATTTAATAGTTAAGACAACACAAGTTTATTCAAGATTTTCTGAAGATTGAAGATTTTTTATACCTTTTGGAAGTATTGAACCTCCACCCCTGTGCGCTAGGAGAGGAGGTAGTCGGCGAGGGGCCTAAAAGCCTGCTCGGCGGCAGAGTGCTACTGGCTGTCGGGCTTCTGGGCGCGGTAGTCGGCAGAGGAGAACTCGACCCAGTCGGTGCTGTACTCGGTGCAGTTGACTGGGGGATGGCGGTGCTTAGTGTTGTTGTCCTAGGACTGGAGGGCCTAGGGTTGGCGCTGTTGGGGTCTCTGATTGTTGGACCGCCTTATGCCTTACTCGTCATGCATGTTTTCTTGGCTTGGTCCGTTACTGGTCTCTTCCCCGCCCTCTTGGGGCTGGGTTGGGCTAACAAGGGGCTGGTCGGACATTTTCTAGCCCCATTGACCAACTGGTCCTGAGGGTTAGAATCAAATTCTGCGCATTCCTGCAAGTATCCAGCACTAAGGAAAATATGATTGAACAACATTTACATCACACATTATAGAGGGATTCCAAGATAGATGTTACACAAGATGTTACCCTCGGCCGGGGCCTATCCTTGCAATATGGCTTGGGGCCTCGCTCGGTGTCCTCGGTCTCCACAACTCCATTGACGAAATAGCCAAGCAAGGTGTCGGTGACAACATCCTTGTCGACGAAGTTGGCGCACTCCCGAGTAGGGTCATTCTTCCCTTGATATTCATAACCGAGGTGAGCCCTAGCCTTCAGGGGTTGGGTTCTGCGGTTTTGGAATATCCTGGCCACCCATGGTGCAATCAGCCCAGTGCTCTTTAGAGTGTCGATCCTCTCCAGCAGCATGTACACTTGAACCAACTCATTTTGCGATGGCAAAGAAGTCCAACTCTCTAGGACAGAAGGAGCGTTTCCAGAAAAGGGGGGGGGGGGCAAAGAGGGCTCGAGGTTGGAACAATAAAACCACTCTTGGTGCCACCCTTTAAGCAAGGTCTTCAGAGGAACATGGAGATAGGCTTTTTTCATTTTGTTCCAAAGCTAAAGGCTTGCTCCCCAAATTACTTGGATTTTGGATTTGGAGGGCTGGGGTTTGATGTGAAACAAAAAACAAAAGAGCTTGAAATGGGGATCAATCCCCAGAAATGCTTCAAAGAGGGTGACAAAGATGGATATTTGGAGGATAGAATTGGGGTTGAGATGGATGAGCTTAATTTGATAAAATCGAGAAGCCTGCAGAAGAAATAGGAAGAAGGAAGGGCGAAGGAAGAAAGAGGCGAAAACCACAGCTTTGCTAGGATTTGGGGAGGGGGTTGTCTCACCTATAGCGGGGCACCAGTTGATGACTTCTTTCGGCTGGAGGCATGTTTTCTTCTCTAGGAGCGCCAGCTTGGTACGGCAGACATCGAACCTCGGCCATGATCCAATCGGCATGACGGGGATGTCGAATGGGGCTTTTAGCATGGTTGAGATGAAGGGCTAGGCAGAGAAGCTTCTAGAAGATGGGAATCGAAGTGGGGATGAAGATCTCTATGGATTTCTGGAGGGGAGGGCGAGCGGAAGGAAACCCTAGATGGAGCGGAGAGCGCAAAGTTTGGGCACGATTCTGAGAGCGGAAGAGTTTGGCGAATTGAGGGAGAAAGGGGAATCTTTTCTCTCTCCCGCCACTTTATAGGCCTGCGTTGAGTTAGCGGGCTTGGGCTGGCTTGCTCAGTAATGGGCCGTAAGATATGAGTTTCTAAGTAGCATGTCCTATCGGGCTGACCACTGACTGTGTTAAAATCACAGTGTAGATGCTATTTTTACAGAGACCGATTAAAATAATTTGATATGCTTCATGTTAAGCCTAATTGCTGGACACATGTGTTCAGGTATCTGAATTATTTAACAGGTATTGAGGATATATCCCTATGAGGATCAATAGCTAGTCTCCATTAAAATTGGGGATGCAGATATCTCTCAAGAACACCTCACCACATATTGGATTAAAATCCATGAAGTGGTACTCGGCTTACATGTTTGGCCAAAATTGCCTTGAGCAAAAATATTTTCAGCTGATATGATGCTGAAGAATCCGATTCTTGAGAAACACATCACTCGGGAAAGATTTAAAGGTTAAAGATCTTTGACTTTATGTTTAATTGTTTCACATTTAAGCACAAAGTCAAGGGCTACACCTAATAGGTGTGTCTATTCGGTGCACACTATTCATATTTTCCCATGAAGCCTTTCATAGCCTCATTGCCAGCTAATATCAAGCAGGACTTGGAGAAGAGATACGTAGTCAGTGAGTACTCATGAGCAAGGCACTCGGGAAATCTTCACCAAGGACAATGAGTGCTCAATATCAGCTGTGACTCAACTATAAAGGTCTCAGGGGCTACTGTGGAGGCCATGGGCTCCGGGTACCTCATGGGAAGCTTTATAGCCACTCGGACAAAGGATGGGCCTAATCCTGTAATTAGAGATACAATAGGACTCGGTGTATATTACCTTGTACAATAAGGAAAGGCTATAGTCCTCGTCAGGTATGTTGTATTCCTAGAAGGAAATCCCTTGGTCGGAGTCTGACTGGGATTCCTATCATGTAACCTCACCTCTCCAGTATATAAGGAGGGGTAAGGAGACCCCTAGGCAGAGAGAGAAAAACACAAGACATACAATCTCACTAGAGAAACCTCAAAGGTAATACACCATAGCTGGAAGTTGGGTATTACCTCACCTTGAGGGCCTGAACAAGGATAAATTGTTTCGTGTTCCTTTGCAATCCATCAAGTTTAGGTCTCACAAGTGGCCCCATATAATCATTGCCAATATAAAGCATCGACAGTGACCGACAACAAGAAGCAGTTTGACTCGACAAAGTTCAAGGAGATGTGCGGGGGGCTGAACATCCGAATCAACTTCGCATCAGTAGTGCACCTGCAGTCAAATGAGGTGGTCGAAAGGGCAAACGGTAAGTTCCTAGAAGCCCTAAAAAATAGGTTGGCCGAAGCAACGAAAGGAAAATGGCTGGAGGAGCTCACATTGGTACTCTGGGCACTTTGTACCACACCTACACAGCCAACCAAGGAAGGCATTACTGCTACTCAGATAGAGGGTGGGCCGGCTCATGTAGTTAGGGACATAGTAGAATTTGGCTTCATCTAACCTTGCATGATAAGGAAAGGGATATAGTCCTAGTTGGTTACTCTATGTTCATAGAAGGAAATCCCTTGGTCCAGTCCGACTAGGATTCCAACCTTGTAACCTTGCCTCCTCGGTATACAAGGAGAGGCAAGGAGCCCCTGGGGCATAACCAATCTCGCTAGAAAATACAGCGAAAGCAATACACCACAGCTGGAAGTAGGGTATAACCTCACCCCGAGGGCCTGAACCAGTATAAATTGTCTTGTCTTCTGATGTCCATCAAGTTTTGGTCCGACAAGTAGCCCTACAATCAATATCACTGATACAAAACATCGATAGTTGGCGCGCTAGGAAGGGGATTCGTCAAGATCATCGTCATCAAGCCTGATGGATCCAACCATAGGAGTCGACGGCATCAACTTCACCCTCGGACAAGCCATCAGCTTCGGGAGCCTCGATTTCATAGCTGACAAATTTGGCAATCTCTCCTTGTCTGACTCGGTCTCGATCCGATCGGCCAGGGAGCAAGCCGATCTAGTGCCAGTTGCCTTACTCAACGCCACGACGGTTTTCAACAACTTGCTTCGGTGATACCCAAGATCTATGAGCCCTGGGGCAAATCTCCTTCCTAGTGTTTGACTCGGATTTGGCTCCATGCCAGTCCAGATCAGATCCAGCGGAGACGAGATCGTCAATCTCCCACTCGGACTCGACAGCGCTGTAGCCATCTTCAACTCAAATCTGATGCGGCAGACTTAATCTTCTAGAATTCGACTTGGATATGGCCCAGAGCCGCTCAGGTCTAGGGAGGTTGGGGTTATTATGACACCACTAAACTACACCGAGTCCGACTCCTAGTCGGACAATAGCTCGAGAAGCTTCTCTGCCCCACACGAGGTCTTCATGGCATCAAAGGGATCAACTATGGCACAAAATGCGCACCGACTACATGATCAGCAGGAGGAGGAAGCTCGCTGATTGCATGCGCAATAGGAGGAAGAAAATCAGTGCCTACAGGTCGAGCGCGACGCCCGTAATTGCGTCCTACGCAAGACCAGCCGAGTAGCGCAACAGGAGATCCTCTAGACCAGGGTGGGTGACCGTGACGTTTTTGTTATGCCTCACGCCACTGCTACACTCCTGGACACTCTGCAGCTAGGGCCTGATCACCAAGCAACACCGATTATTGCTAGGATTAAGGCTATGATAACAACAGCAGCATGTCAACAATGTCAGCAATGTGGAGACATCTTTATCCCATCCAACAAGACAACTTTAGATGCTGCAATTTCATCAATTGCGGCCCGACGCCGAGCTATGGTCTCTGACCAACGCCACTCAGAGTCTAACACACATCACAAGGTCATACTGATGATCGATGGTGGTATTAGCATGACAGGCATTGGGACAACTACGACACCCAGGAATGACTATGACGAGACCTCTGCCACGACATCAATGCTCGATGCCGAGAACACGAGGAAGATGAACGTTGTGGACTTGAAGACGAACATAAGCGCTTCAGCCTCCCCCACGAGCGTTTTTGCCACCGTAGTCGGAGCTGGAGCCCCCACTCGGATGAAGGAGTTCTAACCTTCTCACGCAAGCTACAACAAATCGACTGGCCTAAGGGCTTCAAGCCAACTGACATAGAGAAGTATGATGGCAAGGCCAACCCAGAATCCTGGTTGACAGTGTACACCATGGCGATCCGAGTGGATGGAGGAGACCACAAAGCCATGGCAAATTATCTCCTCATCGCCCTAGTTGACTCAGCACAAACATGGTTAACGGGGCTTCCTAGAGGGTCTATTGGCTCCTAGGGGAACTCTGTGAGCACTTCATGGCCAACTTCCAAGGAACGTACCAAAGGCTAGCGTCCGAGTAGGATCTATACCAGTGCCATCAAAAGAAAAAAAGAGTCTCTCCGAGACTTCATCAAGTGCTTTTCTGAGAAAAGGAACACTATCCCCAAGATCAAGGACAAAGTCGTTATTGCTGCCTTTCACAAGGGAGTCAGAGACACTCCGTTCATCACCAAGTTCACTCGAAAGCACCCAGCTCTGTCAAAGCTCTCTTCGACATGGCAAACAAGTATGTTGATTGAGCTGACGCAGTCACCGAGGCACTCGACGACAAGAAGGACCCCAAACAGAAGGAGCGAGGGGAGACGGACGACACGGCCGTGTCTAAAGCCGGGAACTGCAAGCACAAATTGGAAGACATCATGGCCACTGTCAACCGCACCTGACCACGACCCCCAAGGATGGACGACTACCAAAAGGTCATGAATGGGCCATGTCCTTTTCATTCAAAGGGGAAACATGTGGCCAAAAATTGTTTCATGCTCAAGAAATTCGTCTCCGAGCAAAAATCCACGTCTTGCAAGCCAAAAGACAAGGACAAACCGACTCGGGCCTAGCCGGTGATTACCAAGATCCTTAGGCTGAGCTCAACCACATAATTAGAGGGCCATCAGCATACGAGTCCAAGCACAAGCAGAAGCTAACTGCAAGGGAAGTAAACTTAGTGTCCATTGACGCCCCCCAATATCTACGATGGTCTGAATTGGCAATCATGTTTGACTGCACAGATCATCCTGACCGAGTGGCACACCTAAGGTGTTATCCACTCGTCTTGGATCCTGTTATTAGAAGCATCAAGCTGAAGAATGTTCTCATTGATGGAGGAAGCACAATCAACATTCCTTTCGCCAAAACACTCGATGAGATGAAGATACCTCGATCCGAGTTACGGCCGAGTACAGCTCCCTTCCATGGGGTAATGCCCGATCTCTCTTCAACACCGCTCGGACAGATTACTCCGCCGGTCACCTTTGGCACACAAGAGAATTTTCGCACGGAGAACATCTGCTTTGAGGTCACCGACTTCAAGATAGCCTACCATGCCATACTTGGACGACCGGCACTCGCCAAATTCATGGCTGTATCCCACTATACCTACATGATGTTCAAGATGCCTAGACCAGTAGGAGTCCTATCCCTATGCAACAATGTCAAGCAAGCCTTCACCTGTGACAAGGAGAGTTGTGTGTTGGCCCAATCACACGAGGCTGCAGTCGGACAGACCAACATCCAATTGGCTGCAACAACTTCAAAGGAGGACGAGTTGGGAATTTCAGCGGAGTCAGAAACAAAGAAGTTCCCCCTGGACCCTTCCGACCCCACCAAGACTGTGCTTGTTGCGACCGGACTTGACCCCAAATAGGAAGACGAGCTTGTCACCTTCCTGTAGGCGAACAAGGATATATTTGCTTGGAAGCCTTCCGACATGCCTGGTGTACCAAGGGAGGTGATCGAGCATTCCCTCAACATCAAGTTGGACGCCAAACCAGTTAAACAATGACTACAGCGCTTCGCACAAGACTACAAGGATGATATCCGCAGGGAGATAACCAAGCTCCTGGCAGCCAGGTTCATCAAGGAGGTGTATCACCCGGATTGGCTAGCAAACCTAGTCTTGGTCCAGAAGAAGGACGTTAAATGGCACATGTGCATCGACTACACCGACTTAAACAAAGCGTGTCCCAAAGATCCATGTGGTCTACCCTAGAAAGATCAGGTGGTCGATTCAACTACGGGATGCAAATTACTCAACTTTCTTGACTGCTACTCGGGATACCATCAGATAAGCCTAAAGGAGGATGAGGAGGCCATGGGCCCCGGGTACCTCATGAGAAGCTTTGTGGCCACTCAGAAAGAGGATTGGCCTAATCCTGTAATTAGACATGCAACAGGACTCGATGCATATTACCTTGTATGATAAAGAAAGGGATATAGTCCTAGTCGGGTATGTTGTATTCCTAGAAGGAGATCCCTTGGTCGGAGTCTAACTGTGATTCCTATCATGTAACCTCGCCTCTTCAGTATGTAAGGAGGGGAGAGGGAGCCCCTCGGGGCAAGACATACAATCTCACTAGAGAAACCTCAAAGGCAATACACAACAGCTGGAAGTAGGGTATTACCTCACCTTGAGGGCCTGAACTAGGATAAATTGTTTCATGTTCCTTTGCAATCCATCAAGTTTAGGTCTCACGAGTAGCCCCATATAATTATTGCCGATACAAAACATCAATAGTTGGCGCGCCCGGTAGGGGGTTCGGCGAGATCATCTTCAACAAGCCTGATGAATCCAACCACTGGAGTCGATGGCATCAAGTTCTTCCTCGGGCAGACAATCAGCTTTGGGAGCCTTGACTTTGTTGCCGATAAATTCGGCGACCTCACCTTGTCCGACTCGGTTTCAACCCGATCGGCCAGGGACCAAGCCAACTCAGCGCTAGTTGGCCTACTCATCGCCGCAACAATTTTCAACATCCTGTTTCGGCAACACCCAAGATCTACGAGTTCTAGGACAACTCTCTTTCCTGATACTCGACTCGGATTTGGCTCCAAGCCGATCGAGATTAGGTACAGGGGAGACAAGATCGTCAATTTCCCACTCAGACTCGGCAACACTGTGGATATCTTCAATTCCAATTTGATGCAGTAGACTCAATCCTATGGAGTTCGACTTGGATACGGCCTAGAACCGCTCGAGATCGGGTCCAGGGAGGTTGGGGTCATCATCACAGCGCTAAACTACTCTGAATCTAACTCACAGTCGGACAACAGCTCAGCAAGCTTTTCTCAACCATGAGAAGTCTTCATGGTGTCCAAGGGCTCAACTCCCACTCAAGATGCACGCCGACAACGCGATCAATAAGACGAGGAGTGTCGATGTTTTACACCGGCAATATGAATATAGGGCTATTCGTCGGATCGAAACTCGGTGGACTGCAAAGGAACACAAGGACTTTATACTGGTTCAGGCCCTCGATGTGAGGTAATACCCTACATCCATTTGTGGTGTATTTCCTTTGAGGATGTATGACTTGATCTTGGTGATCTCCTGCCCTCAGGGGGTGCCATGCCTCCCCTTATATACTGGGGGACAGGTTTACAAAGTAGGAGTCCCAGTCAGACTATGACCAAGGGATCTCCTTCTAGAGATATAACTTGCCCGACTAGGACTGTATCTTCCTTATCGTACAAGGTTAAGTCTGTCGAGTGCTATCATATCTCTAATTCCAAGGCTAGGCCCATCCTCTTTCTGAGTGGCCCATATGCTTGTCGTGAGGTACCCGAGGCCCATGGCCTCCACAGCAGCCCCTGAGACCTTCATAGTTGAGTCATAGCTGATGCCGAGTGCTCATCCTCCACGATGAAGTATTCTTGAGTGCATTGCTCCCGAGTACTCTTTGTCCGAGTGCTTCTTCTCCCGAGTCCTGCTTCATGTCAGCTGGTGTCGATGTTTTACACCGGCAATATGATTATAGGGCTACTCGTCGGATCGAAACTCGGTGGACTACAAAGGAACACGGGAGATTTATACTGGTTCAGACCCTCGATGTGAGGTAATACCCTACGTCCAGTTCTGGTGTATTCCTTTGAGGAAGTATGGTGGTGGTTCTGATGAACTTGTATGTCTTGCCCTCAAGGGGCGCCCTACCTCCCCTTATATTCTGGGGGACAGGGTTACAAAGTAGGAGTCCCAGCCGGACTACGGCCAAGGGATCTCCTCTTTGAGATATGTCTTGCCCGACTAGGACTGTATATTCCTTATCGTACAAGGCAAAGTCTGCCGAGCTCTATTATATCTCTAATTACAAGGCTAGGCCCATCCTCTATCCAAGTGGCCCATATGCTTGTCCTGAGGTACCCGGGGCCCATGGCCTCCACAGCAGCCCCTGAGACCTTCACAGTTGAGTCACAGCTGATGCTGAGTGCTCATCCTCCATGGTGAAGATTGCCCGAGTGCATTGCTCCCGAGTACTCTTTGTCCGAGTGCTTCTTCTTCCCGAGTCCTGCTTCATGTCAACTAGTAGTGTCACGCCCAGAAATTCACCAGAATTTCCAAAGCTAATTTGTGCAATAAATCCTCGTCCAGGAATTAGCCGAGGTACACAAATTGACAATTTGATAAACATAACCAAATACGAAGTAACGATAAATACTTACAACAGAGGCACTTAGTCCTCACACCGAAGAAATAGCAGCGGAACGGCAACTAGTGTAGCTTCAGCTCCAAGCCACAGGCAGCTCAACTGGGTATAAGCCAAACACCAACTTCTCCTCCTTGCTAAGGCTTGACTCTAAAGATTGCAATAATGCAAGACTGAGTATCACCCACCGTACTCAACAAGCCACACTAGGAAATGCAATGTAATGCAACAGGATACCAAAGGAAAGGCTTAATATGGCTTATTTGCATAAAACAGCATTTAAAACATTTGCACTTTAAAACCATTGAAAACCATATAGTTTAATTAATATCAACATTAAATCCATCTCTGAACAACGCTCTGACGCAGTTCAGGCCCAAACCATAACTTCTCCAAATAGGAGCTATCAATATTCCATCATTTATTTCCATTAATGAGTAGTGTGGGACTAATCACAAAAAACATTGCTAGGCCGCTCATTAACCACAAGCACGGCTATCCGAATAGTTTTACTCTGGCCAGAGGTGTACCAATTTACCCACAAGACACAACTCCACAACACATCATTGTGCGCCTTAATACCACCACGGTACCTTAGAAAGGAATTGTGATAGGACCCTCCATGTAATCCGCACAACAAGGAAGCCACCTGTTGGACCACCAGTCTCCGGTAGGATTGATCAGATATCTAGTCTGGCAGACGATCCAACGCCCAAGACATGGACTTATTGACGCAGCCATGGTGGTCTTATTGACATAGCCACAACACACCATGGTGGACCCCGGTTGAACGTACGACACTTTGGATCCCACCATTACCCATACTAGCTTGTGGTTAGCATGAGTGTTGCTTCGCAACGGGTAGTCCGCGAACCGGTCCTTAATTGTCATGAGTACCGCTAGCAACATTCTCAACCCTGGTACTCAACCCACCATTTAGTCAAGTTTTATTTGACATAGTTAATTAACCAGCCACGACTCACTATCGTGAAAATATAGCCAGTATTCATTAATTAATCAGAATGAATGAATAATTTCCCACATAAAATGTCACTATAGTTTCTAGGCATGGCTAAGCAACTCCTAAATAATCTAGCCAGATAAATAATTAAACACTTGGCTAGTCAATATTATTTACCCAGGGTATCAAGGTATAGGAATCAACATCAAAATGGCCATAAATATCAAGGAATATTGGCTATTAAATAATTACCCGTAATAATGTCATTCTAAAGCATTTTATACAATAACTTTAAAATAAAATAGGTTTCGCAAACGGGATCAACATGCTCAAGGAGATTATCGTGTGACTTGCCTTGCAATCGCAAAAGTCTTCAAATAATCTTCCGAACTCTTCCGCAGACTCCGCAGTCTTTCGAAACGGTGAAATATACGTAACTACACGTAAAACGATAATAAATCCTATGAAATTCCAAATAAACAGTACATAAAAATACATAAACAAGTAAATTATGATTTTAGATAAATTTAGGAAGAAGAACGGGTCGAAACGGACTTCAAACGGAAAAGATATGGCTTTTGGAAGATTGAATTTACAGTAAATCCGAAAAGAATTAGAAAATAATATTCTCAGGAATATTCTCTGGATTTTTGGATTAGAACAATTATTTTAGATAAGTGCTGACATGGGGGCTCCATGGTCAGTGACTAGGCGTATGGTAGACTTGGTTCATGGATTTAGAAATAGGAGGGGCCGATGGAATGTTGAGGTGGATAACATGTGGCCAAAGGGGATGAGGTGGCAACCGAAGTGGCAGCTGAGGTAGCTAGGGTTGACGTGGTACCGGATTGCGACATATGGATCCAACGATAGAGACTCGATCTAGACAACCCGACGGCTGGGATCGGCTTAAAATTTTATGTGGATTGGACGGCCTGAATAGGGGAAAGGAAAAGGAATTTATTTATATTTATTTAATTACTTTAGTGATCTTGATAACATTAAAATTAATTCTGTAACTCCAAAAAATCCGAGAAAATTTCAGAGAGTTCATTAAATCACGGGAAATTTACCAAAAGTAAATGCCACCATGAAACACGAAAAATTTATTATTATAAATACTCAAACACTTAAAATACTCCGACAAAACCCCTAGAATATAAAAGCATCCAAGTATTTATTTAAAGATTTAAACTCCGGATTTTTAATATTGGAAATTTCAAAATTTTATTCAAACTCTTTTCTCAAACAAAAATTTGCTAGTGTATTCTTGTATTTCCATTTACCCATGATAATTTTTAATTAAGACGATTTTCAGGGCGTTACAAGTAGTGAGGCTATGAAGGGCTCCATGTAGAAGTATGAATAGTGTGCGCCGAATAGGTGCACCTATTAGGTGTAGCTCCCGACTTTGTGCTTAATTGTGAAAATAATTAAACATAAAGTCAAAGATCTTTAACCTTGTAGTCTTTTCTGAGTAGTATACTACTGGTATATGAGACTCTTCAGCATCATATCAGCCGAAAATAATTTATAGTCTTTCTCGAGTAGCATGCCACTCGTATATGAGACTCTTCAGCTTCATGTCAGTTGGAAAAGGTGTTTATAGTCTTTCCTGAGTAGCGTCCCACTCGGAAGTTAGACTCTTCAGGGTCATGTCGGCTGGAAAAATATTTGCTCACGGCAAATGTTGGCCAAGCATGTAGGCCGAGTACCACTTTATGAATTTTAATCCAACATGTGGTCAGGTCTACTTGAGAGATACCTGCATCCCCATTTTTAATGAAGACCAGCTTGTGATCCTTATAAGGATATATCCCCAATACCTGGTGAATAATACAGATATCTGAACACATGTGTTCAGTAGTCGGCTTTCATGAAGCATATCTAATTACTCAATCGGTCTCTATTGGTAGCACCAGCACTGTGTTTTTAACACAGCCCATGAGCGGCCCAAATTGAACATGCTACTATAGAAACTCATATCTTGGTGGCCCAGTACCGAATTTGCAGACCCAAGCCCACTTATCGGTACAGGCCCTATAAAGGTAGGGGAGAGAGAGAAAAGATTCCCTCATCTTCTCCATTCCGCTAATCGCTTCGTCTTCCAGCTCCCGTGCCAAAATTTCACGCCTCGCCTCGCTAGGGTTCGCCATTGTTAGCTCTTCCCTTGCAAGACTCGGGCGATCCCGCTTCTTTGCGTCCATTCCAAACCTCCAACAACATTTCCCCCAAATCTTCTTGCCCTTAACCATGCCGAGGGCTTCAGATATCTTGGAGGCGTCAGATGAGGTTTGGCCGACCTCAGATTGCGGTCTATCCAAGCTGAAGCATCTGGAGAGGTTGCTGTGACTACAAAGCCACGATGTCATCCATTGGTGTCCGGCTAAAGGTGAATCTGTTCTAGAGCCCCAGGCTGGTGAGACTGTTGTTTTCGCCTCCTTTTTCGACCGGGGTCTTTCTCTTCCATCTTCTGATTTTCTCTGCCAGCTTCTTGCCTTCTACGACCTGGAGTTGGTGAATCTGAATCCCAACTCCATCCTGTAAATTTCTATATTTGCGACTCTTTGTGAGTGTTTTCTGGGTGTGGAACCCCATTTGAATCTATTCCGATATCTTTTCCACATCAATCCCCAGCCCTCCAAGAGCAAAATCCAAGTGATCGAGGGGGGGGGGGGGGGCAGCATCCAGCTTCGGAGCGAGATGAAGAAAATCTATATCCACATGCCCCTGAAATCTTCTCTCAAAGGCTGGCACAGGGAGTGGTTTTATTGTTCTGATCTTGAACCGTCCCTGCCTCCATTGACTAGTCTGCCTCCGGTGGTCTCACCCAACTGGACTTCTGTGCCTAGCTTTGAGGAGATGGGGCAGGTTTACATGCTGGTTAGCAAGATAGATTAGCTGAAGAGCATCGGATTGACTGGTCCATGGGTAGCCAGGCACTTCTTGACTCACCACATCAGGCCGCTGAAGTTGAGGAGTCACTTCGGCTGGGATTATAAGGGCAAAGGCGATTCCAGCCGGGAGTATCCTGACCTGACCGACAAGCACAAGGTGACCAACATCCTGCTGGATTATTTTGCCAGCAGGGTAGTCGAGACTGAAGACTCAGAGCGGTCTGTGGCGGCTTACAACTAGAAGAGGCCGCGTTCGGAGGTAAAACTTGCTGATGCAGATCTGCTGTCCATCTGTGATGATTGCTTGCATACTTGTATTCTTGATTGCTTCTGCAGTGTGTGATGTATATTGTTAAACTGCTTGCAGTCATGTGAGGAGTTTGATGAAGACTCCCAAACTTTGTCGGCCGTGAAGTCAAAGAAGAGGCCGTTAAGTCCCTCTGCTACCCAGCCTAACTCCAAGAGAGAGGGGAAGAAGCCTGTCGCAGACCAAGGCAAGAAGAAAATCAGCAGGCCGAGTGCTGCAGCCGGGAGCCTGAAGATTAAAGACACCGCAAGCACAGCCCCCAAGCCACGGGTGAGCCGAGTGTCCTGAAGAGGTACTCGGATGAGCGTGTTGTTGTCGGCGTGGCCCGGACCCTCGCGATGACCAAGTCGATCTATCCCAGGGCAGATCTTGAGGCCATCGGTGAAGAGTTTGCCGAAGAGACAACACCTGAGGAGGCGTTGGAATTGATAACCGAGGTGAGGCCGACTGCCGAGATGATCACCAAGGACCTAGGAATGTAAGAACAATCCATCGTGCAGTCTTTTGTAAGAACATGTGTAAATATATGTGCAATTCCGCCGAGCTCTGTGGTTTTACTTTGTTATCATTAGCTCTACTTGACTGTGTGGTCTACACTGAGTTAGTCTATAGGCACTTAATAAAATCGTTCACCGTAGAGAGCTATACTCGAGTAAACATGACAAAGTTGTTGCAGAACTTCATAACTTAAGTAACACAGGCTTGTATATTATTGACAAGGCACATATAATACATGCAGCCCCTGACTCACTACTTAGTTGGAACAAACGGCGTAGTGAGTCAGAGAAAAACTGTACACATGGAAAAATATAAAACTCAGGTATAGAAAGGATGTAGCTCTTCTATATTCCATGAGTTGTTGATGAGGGCACCGTCTTTGGTCTTCAGTCGGTAGGCTCTTGGCCATGTAACCTCGGTGATAATGAATGGCCCTTCCCATATTGGGGATAGTTTATGCCTGTCTTTGGTGGTTTGTATTTTTCTCAAGATGAGATCCCCAACCAAAAAGGCACGGCCACGAACATTGCGATTGTGATAACGACGCAGGCCTTGAAGATACCTTGCCAACTGGATTATTGCAATATCCCTCGCTTCTTCCAACTGATCTAGCTTGACCAATCGGGTATTGTTGGATGTGTCTTCTGAGTAAGCCTGAACTCGTGGAGAGCCGAACTCTAACTCGGTTGGTAACACAGCCTCAACACCATAGACTAGAAAGAAAGAGGATTGCCCTGTTGCCCGACTAACCGTGGTTCTAAGAGACCTGAGAACATATGGGAGTTCTTGTACCCACCGCCCTACATATGATTATAGTCGGTTGAATATCCTGGCCTTGATACCTTGTAAGACCATGCCATTGGCACGCTCAACCTGCCCATTACTCCGCGGGTGTGCCATAGAAGCATAATAGATCTTGATGCCGAAGTCGTCATAGAAATCTTGAAATACGCCACCTGTGAACTGAGTACCATTGTCCGTGATGATGCAGTTAGGGACCCTGAATCGGTATAATATACTCATGATGAAGTCCTTTGCTCGTGCCGCTATTATGGTAGCAACGGGTTTCGCCTCAATCCACTTCGTGAATTTATCCACTGCGATGAACAAGTGTGTGAACCCTCCTGGCGCTTTCTTGAAAGGCCTGACCATGTCAAGCCCTCATACTACAAAGGGCCAAGAGATTGGGATTGTTTGGAGTTCTTGGGCTAGGAGATTTGTTTGTCTTGCATAGAACTGACAACCCTCGCATGTGTGAACAATGTCTTTGGCATCTGTTACTACTGTTGGCTAGAAAAATCCCGGCCTGTAAGCCTTTTCGACTAACGTCCTGGATGCGGCATGGTTGCCACATATGCCCGAGTGGATCGATTGCAGAATTTGCTTGCCCTCGTCGGGTGTGACGCAGCGCATGAGGACACCGGGTGCACTTCTTCAGTACAGGTCTTCTCTGACTACTAGGAAACTTTTGCTTTCACATTTGACTTGTTCGTCCTGAATGCGATCTTCTGGGAGTTCATCATCTAGGAGGAATTTGAGAACAGGAGTCCACCAATCTTGAGATATGACCAATACGTCTTCTGTTGCCGAGGTAGGTTCAACCCCCGACTGTTCTAGCACTAGTTTCTTCTTGACTGATGGCTCCGTTAGTTGCTCAACAAAGATCCCTGTTGGGACCACTTCTCTTTTGGATCCCATGTTAGCCAGTTCGTCTGCAGCATCGTTGTATTGTCGTAGGACATGAGTTATCTCCAACCTGTCGAACTTGTTTTCCAGCTTTCGGACCTCCTGATAGTATGCCGCCATGGTGTCGTCGAGACATGTCCAGTCTTTCATGACTTGGTTGACCATGAGTTGAGAATCTCCATGCACAACCAGTCGATGAATGTCGAGTGATATGGCAATGCGGAGCCCGTGGATGAGTGCCTCGTACTCGACGACATTGTGGGAAGCCGAAAAATGAATTTGGAGAATGTACTTGAGTTTTTCGCCGGTGGGTTATGTGAGTACAACGCCGGCCCCGGCACCACCGATCCTTAGAGAACCATTGAAGTACATTGTCCAGTACTCTAGCTTATCTGTCGTTGTAGTCGTCTGAACTTCTGTCCACTCGGCCAGAAAGTCGGCTAGAGCTTGTGATTTGATTGCTGTCCATGGCTGAAAGGTGATGTCAAACGCCATCAACTCGAGTGCCCATTTAGCGATTCGGTCGGTGGCCTCGTGATTGTAGAGGATGTCCCCGAGTGGACACGATGTGACCACCGTGACTTGATGCGATTGAAAATAGTGCACCAGCTTCCGGACAGTAATGAGTAGGCCATATAATAGCTTCTAGACCTGTGGATATCTCGTCTTTGAGACGGTTAGGACCTCGCTGACAAAGTAGACTAGCCGTTGAACTTTTTGTAGATGACCTGTTTCGGATCGCTCGACCACCAGCACCGTGCTGACTACCTGATTGGTTGCCGCCAGATATAGTATTATGGTCTTGGGGCATAGGCAATGCCAACACTAGTGGTGATGTGAGAAATTGCTTGAAGTTTTCAAAGGCTTGCTGGGCTTCGGGAGTCCATTGAAAATTATCTGCTTTCTTTAGTAACTTGAAGAAGGGCATGCCCCGTTCACCTAGTCGGGAAATAAATTGGCTTAGTGCTGCCATGCAGCCTGTCAGCTTTTGGATGTCCTTCTGGCTAGTTGGGGTGCCATGTTCATGATTGCGTTGATTTTCTCTGGATTAGCCTCGATGCCAAGATGTGATACGATGAACCCGAGTAGCTTGCCGGATGGCACACCGAAGGCGCACTTTTCTAGGTTCAACTTCATCTTGAATCTTTGAAGATTTTGGAAGGTTTCCTCCAAGTTGGTGATGAGGTCTTCTTTGGACTTTGTCTTGATCACCACGTCATTGACATATGCCTCCACGTTGCGCCCGATCTGAGTGTGTAAACACCGCTGAATTGCTCGTTGATATGTTGCTCCAGCATTTTTCAAACCGAACAGCATGGTGATGTAGCAGTATGCTCCAAACGGCGTGATGAAAGATGTCTTTAGGCAGTCCTCCTCCTTCAGGCTAATTTGGTGGTATCTCGAGTAACAGTCGAGAAAACTGAGAAGTTCACACCCCGCAGTTGAATCCACCACCTGATCTATTCTCGGTAGACCAAATGGATCTTTGGGGCACGCTTTGGCAGCGAGGCTATGAAGGGCTCCATGTAGAAGTATGAATAACGTGTGCCGAATAGGCACCTATTAGGTGTAGTCCCCGACTTTGTGCTTAATTGTGAAACAATGAAACATAAAGTCAAAGATCTTTAACCTTAGTCTTTCCCGAGTAGTGTTCTACCGGTATATGAGGCTCTTCAGCATCATGTCAGCCGGAATATTTTTATAGTCTTTCTCGAGTAGTATGTCACTCGGAAGTTAGACTCTTCAGCTTCATGTTGGCTGGAATGGTCTTTGTTCAAGGCAAATAATGGCTAAGCATCTAAGCCGAGTACCACCTTATGGATTTGAACCCAATATGTGGTCAGGTGTACTTGTGAGATACCTGCATCCCCAATTTTAATGGAAACCAGCTTGTGATCCTTATAAGGATATATCCTCAATACCTAGTAAATAATGTAGATACCCGAATGTATACACTCAGATGTAGGCTTAGCATGAAGCATATCTGATTATTTGATCGGTTTCCGTGAGTAGCACTAGCACTGTGATTTTAACACAGGCAGCAAACGGCCCAGATAGAGCGTGCTACTGTAGAAACTCATATCTTGTGGCCCAGTACTAATTTGCAGGCCCAAACCCACTTATCAGCATAGGCTTTATAAAGGCTGGGACAGAGAGAAAAGATTCCCTCATCTTCTCCAATCCACCAATCGCTTCGTCTTCCAACTTTTGCGCCGAAATTTCGCACCTCACCTCACTAGGGTTCGCCATTGTCGGCTCTTCCCACTTGAAACTCGGGCGATTCTGCTACTCCTCGTCCATTCCAAGCTCCCAATAGCATTTCCCCCAAATTTCCTTGCCTCAATCCATGCCGAGAGCTTCGGAAATCCTGAAGATGTCTGATGAGACTTGGCCGACTTCGGATTGCGGCTCAACTAAGTTGAAGTACTTGGAGAAGTTGATGAGATTGCAAAGCCGTGAAGTCATCCATTGGCGTCCAGCAGAAGGGGAATCGATTCCGGCGCCCCACTCTGGTGAGACTATAGTCTTCACCTCCTTCTGCGATGTCACGCCCAGAAATTTAGCCAATTTCTAGACTATTTTGTGTATTAAAATCCCTGTCCAGGAATCAAGCCAGGGTACACAAAATGACAAATCAATAAATAGATCCAAACGTAATTAAAGCGTAAATACTTACAGAAGAGGCACTTAGTCCTTACATGGAAGAAAACAACAGCGGGAAGGCAAAACTAGCGTGACTTCAGCTTCACACCACAGGCAAGCTCAACTGGGGTATAAGCCAAGGTCTTCTCTTCTAAAAAGGGGGACATAGCAAGACTGAGTACCACCCACTGTACTCAGCGAACCACACCAATGATGCATTTATGCATGGGATTTCAAAGGAAGGCTGGTGGCTCATTTGCGTAAAGGTAGTTGTAAATAGTGGTAGCGATAAAACAGGAAAAACAGTTGTTACATTAATCAGCCTTAATCCATCACTGAACAACGCTACACCAAATTGATCAGGCCCAAACCATCTGCCTGAACTATACTAGTTCCATTAAGTCAAGTTAATTAAAAAAAGGAGAGACTAATCACGGTGAGTCTTGGCCAATCGCCCATAACCGCGGGTGTGGCTATTCAAATAGATTTAACTCTGATCAGAGGTGTACAACTGTACCCACAAGACATAGCCCCACACATGTTCCAGTGTGCCGGCGTGTCACCATGACACCCCGTGATAGGCTGTAACAGGACCGTTCATGCAACCTCTCCCTAACCATCCACACCACGCTGAGGTTGCACCTGCCGACAGGGCACACCATTTCGGCCAGACTACCCCCTTGGGCCACAATGGATCCTGAAGCCAATCAACCCACAGCAGCAGGGGCTAGCGGCACCGAGGATGTTGATGGCGTTTGGCGGCACCCAGGCAGCGCGGCCACAGCAACTTGTCGGCGGCAAGCGGCAGCGAGGGAGATAGCGAGCCTCAGGGCGAGGACGACGTCATCGGTGACGGCATGGCAGTGAGGACGACCCCGATGGTGATGCGTCACCCGGCGAGCTGGGGAAGAACATAGGGCGTCGGGGAGAAAAAAAAAGAAAAGAATGGCTATGGTCCTAGAGCTCACCAGCGGCGCAGGTGAATGCGACGACAATGGCAGCCTGGAGCAGGGCACGCTGGGTGGCGGCGTCGGGCACAGAGCAGGGCGGCTCGGGTGTTGGGCGGCACTGGATGGCAGTAGCAGGGCGGCGGCGCTCTGCCTCAGGGCCGCGTGCTGGGCAGCCGGAGGAGACGGCGGCGCAGGGTGCTAAGCTGGGAGGCGGAGCGGCGGCAGAGACAGGCGACGGCGCGGCGGCAGCGGGGTGGCGAGGAGGCGCAGGCGATGGCAGGCGAAGCCTGGCAGCGGCGGCATCGGGCGTTGGGCAACACGATTTCGCATCGGACTTCACGGGAAGATGGGGAGAATGGGGGAGAAAAGTGGAGGCAGCGGCGGTGACTCGGTCCGCACGGTTGGACGCAAGCACGGGAGGAAGAGGGCGCGGGAATGGCAGCGTCGTGGGGTCGTGCGGTGCGGGGTTGGCGGCCATGGCAGTTGCGTGGCCGGAGGCCGAGGCGGCATGGGCCGAGCCTAGAGAGGAGCACAGCCAAGGGGGGCGCAGCCCAGGGCGGCCGGCCGGGGCGGGTCCTTGGCTCCATCGGGAGAAACAGAGAGAGAGGAGCGTGGGGAAGAAGATGAATAGGAGAGGGAATAAAGGAGACAAGAAAAAAGAAAGGAAGGGAAAAGAGAAAAGAGAGAGAAAGAAATAGAGGGGGTTTTCCAGAAAATTTTCTAAATTTGGAATTTGAATTTTAGAATTTCAAGAAGTATTAGGAATATCGGAAATTGGGAAATTGTTCGGAATTTTGGAGGGTCGCGAACGTTGGCATATATATATATATATATATATATTTGGAAAATCGAAAACGTCGAAACACTTTTGGAAATCGAAATATTTCTTTGGAATCGAGGAGATTCAATGGAATTTTTGGAACCCTCCAAGTATAAGAATATTTTGGGAATTTCCAGAATATTGGAAGGAGCTAGCAGGAATATTCCGAAATCAGGAAAAATTGGGAATATTTACGGAATCAGGAACTTGGGAAAAAATGGAGGGTATTTTGCGTCGACCGAGAAATTAGGATATTCAAGGAATATATTTCATGGAGTTCGGGAAATGGAATAAATAAACTTCCAAAATATGGGGAATATTTTGGGTGTTGAGAACGGGTTGGGGGAATAGTTTAGGAAACATTCGATCGCTTGAAATATCGGTATATTTTGATAATCAAAACGTCGAGGAGGTTTTAGGGTTTCGGGAGCGACACGAACAGGGGAAAAGACAGGGATTTTATTATTGATTTATCTAATTACAGTAATGATCTTTGTCCCATTAAAATTAATTCTAGAGCTCCAAAAATTCTGAGAAAATTTCAGAGAGCTTATTAAATCGTGGGGAATTTACCAGAAATAAATGCCACCACAAAACACAAAGAGTTCATTATTATAACTACTTAAACGCTAAAAATATTCCAACAAAAACCCCGGGAATATAAAAGCATCCAAGTATTTATTTTAAAATTTTCATCTTGGGATTTTTAATATTGGAAATTTCAAAATTTTAGTCAAACACATTTCTCAAACAAAAATTTTCTAGTGTATTCTTGTATTTTGATATAGCCAAAAACAATTTTTAATTAAAGCGATTTTCAGGGCGTGTCATTCAACTGGGGTCTTTCTCTTTCTTCTGCGGATTTTCTTCACCAACTTCTTTCCTTCTATCAGCTAGAATTGTTGAATCTGAACCCCAACTCCTTCTTGCAAATCTCTATATTTGCAACTCTGTGTGAATGATTTCTGGGTGTGGAACCCCATTTCAATATGTTCCGATACTTGTTCCACATCAAACCCCAGCCCTCCAAAAACAAGGTCCAAGTGATATGGGGAGCCAGCCTTCAACTTAGGAACGAGATGAAAAAGATTTATCTTCATGTTCCTCTGAAAACTTCCCTTAAGGGCTGGCATAGAGAGTGGTTCTATTGTTCTGATCTTGAACCACACCTGCCCCTCTTCACTGGTTTGCTTCCGGAGGTCGTGCCTAGCTGGTCATCTGTACTAAGCTTTGAGGAGATGGGCCAAGTATATATGTTGATTGATAAGATTGCCAAGCTAAAGAGCTCTGGACTGACTGGTCCCTGGGTGGCCAGACGTTTCCTGACCCGGTGTATCAAGCCATTGAAGCTAAGGAGCCACTTCGGCTGGGATTACCAGGGAAAAATGATCCCAGCCGAGAATACCTAGATCTGACTGACAAGCACAAGGTGACCGACATCTTGCTCAGTTATTTCTCCAGTGGGGTGGTTGAAAATGAAGATGCAGAGCGCGCCACCACGGCTTACAGCCTAAAAAGGCCTTGTCCAAAGGTAATATTGAAATGCTAGTCGCTGAATTGCTGTCATTCTGTGATGAATGCTTGTTGATGTGCATCCTGGATTGCTCTGCAATATATGATGTATGTTATTTGAATCACTTGTAGGAATGTGAGGAGTTTGACGATGACTCCCAAACTTTATCGGCCATCCAGTCGAAGAAGAGGCCACTAAGTCCTTCTGCTGCCCAACCTAGCTCCAAGAGAGCTGGGAAAAAACCTATCGAAGACCCGAGTAAGAAGAGAGCTAGCAGGCCAAGTGCCACAGCCAGGAGCCTAAAGATTAAAGATACCACCAGCGTAGCTCCTAGGCCACTGAGTCTGAGGCCATCACCTTCAAGCCTGAGACCAACACCTGGCTTAGCAACATCGAGCCCAAGACTGGTGCCGCCGAGTACAAGATCAGCAGTGTTGAGCTAGAGAGCAGCGCCACCGAGTGCCTCGGCGCCCCAGTCGGCTGTACCAGAGACCGGGCCAACCAAGAGCAAGACGCCACCGCCGACTGCTACACTGACGAGCTCGACAACCAGCAGCTCTCCACTGCAACATTAGGAGCCCCCTCGTGGAAGTTCAAGTCCTCCAAGAGGTAAGCAGTCTTATGTCTTCTGAAAATCTTGATCAGTGTAATAATGTTTTGATATTTCACTCATCGTGTTGGAGGCGAGTAGACGTAGATCTAAAAAAGACTACGCCGATTGCTCCCGTTATCGAGCTAGCCCCAGCCGAGCCAACACCAACAAGCTCATCTGCTGAGCCGATGACTGCTTTAGTTGCAGACACTGAAGCT
This sequence comes from Oryza meyeriana var. granulata, assembly GCA_003991445.1. Taxonomy (NCBI): domain Eukaryota; kingdom Viridiplantae; phylum Streptophyta; class Magnoliopsida; order Poales; family Poaceae; genus Oryza; species Oryza meyeriana. Next base: position 212,958 of record RYFJ01002386.1, read on the forward strand.
GTCCCAACGGCAGCACCGCTAGTGCCAGCTGACCATGGGGCAAGTACTGAAGCCGTTGCTCCAGCCCCTGAGCGAGTTCCTGAAGCCCCACCAGCTGCCGAGCCAGAGGCCAGGACCTAGTCGCCGCCCATATCGTCGTCGTCGTCTTCAGAATTGGATCTTCCCAGACCTGAAGCCCCTCTTCGCAGGTTCCCGAGAACATTCCACTGGGTATCCCTCGAGGGAGTCGCAGAAAGCTACGAGCATGATGAGGAGGCAGTGGAGAGGGAGAGTGAAGATCTTCTTCGTGCCACAATCGCCGCATCCTAGGGAGTTTAGGTATGACTTGCGCCATATTGAGTTCTTGAAAATCTTCCCTATATTGGTTATCTACCTCTTGACTCTGTTTTGCTCTGTTTTTGCTCCGAGCAGAAGATAGTCGACCACTCAGAGAAAGTGAACAAGGTCCTGACCCAACTGGCCCCCCATCTCCAACGGTTGGGTCAGCTCCAGGCCGAGAAGGCCGACCTAGAACGGTCTAGTCAAGAGAGGGAGACGTGGCTGAAGGGAGCAGTTGACTAGCTCAGGGATGAGAAGTGGGCTCTAGCCAAGAAAATCGGAAGTAAGTCTCCTGTATTTGTCTTCCCGAATAAATCCCGAGTGTATTTCTCCAGCTTTGTTGTTTCCCGACTGCCTAGTTGTGTCCTGGCTGTAATCTTGAGTTCTTGACTATTCTGATATGCAGCCCTCGAAGCTGAGTTGAGGACCCAGACAGAGGAGAAGAGACAACAAGAACTTGAGCTGAAGAAGGTTGAGAAGGCCAAAGCTGAACTGGAGAAGGCCAAAGCCAAAGTAGAGGCTGACTATGATAGTAAGCCTTCCCTCTGACAATAACCTTAACCAATCCTCTTGTTACTCCAACGGCAATTTTGGCTAACAAGTATACTTGTCAATGAATCTGAGCAGCTTCAAGAGCCAATGCCCAAACACAATTTCAAGCCTTTGCAGCAGAGATTAAGGTCGTCAAGGAGTCACGGGAGATCCTTGCTGAATCCATGAAAGGGCTCCTTGACATTATGGATCCTCACTATGTCGGGACCAGCGCCAATACAATCTCCCAGGTGCATGCGTGCCTGAGCCAAGCCTCGAGTATCTTGAAAAAGTACTCGGATGAGCGCGTGGCTGTTGGCGTGGCCCAGACCCTTGCCATGACCAAGTCGATCTACCCTAGGGTAGACCTTGAGGCCATCAGTGAGGGGTTTGCTAAAGAGACAACACCTGAGGAAGCACTGGAGCTGATGACCCAGGTGAGGCTGACTGCAGAGGCGATCACAAAGGACCTGGGAATGTAAGAACAAACCATCATGCAGTCAGTGTATAAAGCTTTTGTAAAGATATGTGTAAATATATGTACAATGCCGCCGAGTTCTTGGTTTTCCCTTAGTTATCATTAGCTTTACCCGACTATATAGTCTGCGCCAAGTTAATCGGTAGGAACATAATAAAATCGTTCACCTCAAAAGCTATACTCAGGCAAATATAACATAGTCGTTGTAAAACTTCATAACTTGGGAAAAACAAGCTCGTATGTTGTTGACAAAGCATATATAGTACATGCAGCCCCCAACTCACTACTCGGTTGGAACAAGTGACATAGTGAGTCAGAGAAAAAACTTTATACATATGTATGTGAAAAAGTACAAAACTCAGGTATAGAAAGGACGTAGCTGTTCTATATTCCATGAGTTGCTGACTAGAGCACCATCTTCGGTCTTCAGTCGGTAGGCACCTAGCCGTGTAACCTCAGCTATGATGAACGGCCCTTCCCATAGTGGGGATAGTTTATGCCTATCTTTGGTGGTTTGTATTTTTCTCAAAACGAGATCCCCGACCAAAAAGGCACGGCCACGGACATTTCGACTGTGATAGTGACGCCGGCCTTGAAGATACCTTACCGACTGGATGATTGCGATGTCCCTAGCTTCCTCCAACTGATCAAGTTGAACCAGCTGGTTTTCGTTGGATATGTCTTCTGAGTAGGCCCGAACTCGCGGGGAGTCAAACTCTAACTCGGTTGGTAACACAGCTTCGGCACCATAGACCAGGAAGAAAGGGGATTGCCCTATTGCCCGACTAACCATGGTTCTTAGAGACTAGAGAACAGATGGGAGTTCTTGTACCCACTGGCCCACGTATGGTTGTAGTCGATCGAACATCCTAGCCTTGATACCTTGTAAGACCATGCCATTGGCACGCTCGACCTGCCCATTGCTTCGTGGGTGTACCACAGAGGCATAACAGATCTTGATGCAGAAGTCATCACAGAAATCTTGAAATACGCCGTCCGTGAACTGAGTATTGTTGTCCATTATGATGCGGTTAAGAACCCCGAATCGGTATAATATACTCATGATGAAGTCCTTTGCTCGTGCCGCTGTTATGGTAGCAACGGGTTTTGCCTCAATCCACTTGGTGAATTTATCCACTGCGACGAACAAGAGTGTGAACCCTCCTGGTGCTTTCTTGAAAGGCCCGACCATGTCAAGCCCCCGTACTGCAAAGGGCCAAGAGATTGGGATGGTTTGGAGTTCTTGGGCTAGAAGATGTGTTTGTCTTGCATACAATTGACAACCCTCGCATATGCAAACTATGTCTTTAGCATCTGTTACTGCTGTTGGCCAGAAAAATCCCTGCCTATAAGCCTTTCTGACTAACGTCCTGGATGCGGCATGGTTGCCACATATGCCCGAGTGGATCGATTGCAGAATTTACTTGCCCTCTTCGGGTGTGACGCAGCGCATGAGGACTCGGGATGCACTTCTTCGGTACAGGTCTTCTCCGACTACTAGGAAACATTTGCTTCGATGTTTGATTTTTTTCTGCTTTGCTGCGATTTTCTGGGAGTTCATTGTCCAAGAGGAATTTGAGAATTGGAGTCCGCCAATCTTGAGATATGGTCAGTACTTCATGGCTTTGGTCCTCGTGATCAGGCCCAAACCGGAGTGTATCCAGAAGGGTTGCAGCGGCCACGACGTTCTGTTGTGGCATGACGAAGACGTCGTGGTCGCCGACTCTGGTTTGGAGGATTTGTTTCTGAGTGGTACGCCTAGCCCTGCGTAGCTCGTTGTTGCAAGCGTCGCACTCGGCCTCCTGTTGTTGTTGTAGTCAGTGAGCCTCCTCCTGTTGTTGCTCGCGTAGTTGGCACGCCTCTTGAGAGGCGGTAGAGCCCTTGGATGCCATGAAGACTTCGTGGGGCAGGAAAAATCTCGCCAAACTGTAGTCCGAACTGCGGTTCACAGTACTGTCCGACTTGGAGTCAAAATTGAAGTAGTTGATTGGTGTAATCACGACTCTGATCTCCCTAGATCCAATCTCGAGCGGCTCTAGGCCGCGTCCGAACTGAACCGTAGGGGATTGTGTTTGCCGCATGGGATGTAGATTGTAGATATCCGTGGCGTTGTTGAGTCTGCATGGGAGATTGATGATCTCCTCCCTTCCTTGCCCGATCTCGGCTGGCTTGAGGCCAAGTCCGAGTCGAACGCCGAAGGGAAGAGTTTTCCCCAGCCTCGAGCATGTAGAAGATTGCCGCAGCAATTCGACGAGGGTTGCTGCAGAGTCGTGTGGGCCGACTGGTGCAGAGTCGACTGATTCCCCGGCAGATCGAATCGAGTCCGAGTTAGCCAGGGTGAGGTTGCTGAACTTATCGGCGACAAAGTTGAGGCTTCCGAACGTAATTGTGTCTCCGGGGGAGAATTTGGTGCCGTTGAGGTACCTAGGGCCCATATGCTTGTCATGAGGTACCCGGGGCCCATGGCCTCCATAAGGAGGTTCGCTGACTGTGTGAGAAACAGGAGGAAGGTGCACGATGTTTGCAAGCCGAGCATGATGCTCGCAATGACAACTTGCGCAAGGTTGGGCGGCCTGCTCAGCAGGAGATCCTCCAAACCCAAGTAGGCAACCATGACATCTTTGTAACCCCACAGCGAAATGTTGTGGCTATTGCCACATTACTTAACACCTTACAGTTTGGGCCCGATCACCAGGCCACCCTGACCGTCGCAAGGATCAAAGCAATGATCACCGCTGTGGCTTGCTAGCAACAACAACAATCTGGTGACACCCAAATACTGTTGAACAAGATGGCTCCAGACATGGCGATCTCATCTGCCTCAGCACGGCGTCGAGTAGCTGGCTCTGGTCAGCATCACTCGGAGTCACGACATATGTCACTCAGCAATCCGAGTAACGATCAAGGCGGCATCATCATGATGACCGCCTTGATAACTAGGACACCCGAGAATGACTATGGCGGGATCTCCACCACGATATTCCTCGCTCGACATCGAGAACGCGAGGTGGATGAGTGCCACCTATTGGAAGATGAGCATGAGCACTTCGGCCTTCACCACGAGCGATTTCATCGCCGTAGTCGGAGTTAGAGCCCTCACCCAGATGAAGGAGTACCAGCGTTCACCCATGAGCTACAATAAGTCGACTGGCCATCCGGTTTCAAGCCAACTGGAATAGAGAAGTCCAATGGGAAGACCAACCCGAAGTCCTGGCTGACCGTATACACCTTGGCGATACAAGCGGCTAGAGGTAATCACAAGGCCATGGCTAACTACTTGCCAATCGCCTTGGCCGACTTGACAAGGACATGGCTGAAGGGGCTTCCTAGGTGGTCAATTGGCTCCTAGGGGGAACTTCGTGAACATTTTGTCATGAACTTCCAAGGAACATATGAGAGGCCATCTTCCGAGTACGATCTATATCAATGCCATCAAAGAAAGAATGAGTCCCTCCATGACTTCATCAAGCAATTTTCCGAGAAGAGGAACTCAATACCTAAGATCAAGGATGAGGTCGTCATTGCTACCTTACGCAAAGGAGTAAAGGATACCCCGTTCAATAGAGAAGTATGATGGGAAGGCCAACCTAGAGTCCCGCCTGACTGTATACACCTTGGTGATACGAGCAGCTGGAGGTGATCACAAGGCCATGGCTAACTACTTGCCAGTCGCCTTGGCCGACTCGACAAGGACAAGGCTGACGGGGCTTCCTAGGCGGTCAATTGGCTCCTGGGGGAACTCCATGAATGTTTCATCGTGAACTTCCACGGAACATATGAGAGGCCATCTTCCGAGTACGATCTATGTCAATGCCATCAAAGAAAGAATGAGTCCCTTTGCTACTTCATCAAGCGATTTTCCGAGAAGTGGAACTCAATACCTAAGATTAAGGATGAGGTCATCATTGCTACCTTCCGCAAAGGAGTAAAGGATACCCCGTTCATTGCTAAGTTTACTCGGAAGCCTCCCCACTCTATCAAGGCTTTGTTCGACATGGCAAACAAGTTCACCGACTCAGCTGACGCCGTCACCGAGGTACTTGACGATAAGCCCTGACAGAAGGAGCGATGGGGGATGGACGACGCGGCCCTATCCAAGCTTGGGAACTGCAAGCAGAAATCTGAGGACCTCATTGCGGCAGTTGATCACAACCGTCATTGACCTATCACAAGTGAAGATTATTAGAACAACAAGTGACATGCTCGGGGGCTTATAAGCTCAAACACGAGGATGGCACTTTCTGTCCCCAAGTCATGGAATACCAAACAGCTAAGTCGCTTTCTGATAAATATTTTCTCCTTTATATGATATTCTCATCCAAACGGGGTTGGAGACAACTCACTTCCCTATGGTTTGACTCGGATATGGCTTAGCGCCAGTCGGGATCGGATCTAGGGGGGAAGAGATTGTCAATTCCTCACTCGGCCTTGCCAATGCCGTAGCCACTTACACCTAATAAGTGTGCATGCTGTATTTTCCGCATTTTGCTATTTTTGCTCTTAATGATTGCAAAAGTACTCGAGTAGCATAAATTCCGATCCATAAAGCTTTGCTCCATGAAAGGCGAACTCAAGTCACCTAAACCGCGTGTCTGGGAAAGAGCAATGAGCCGACTCCCGACGCTCAAGGGCTATGACTAGTTGGGCAGAGTGTTTAAACGTAAGGGGTCAACTACTTAGGGAAATTAATATCAATAAGAGGCGGAACACATATTTATATCTATTGTAAAATACATAAATGTTCTTCGAGTGATTGTTTTCCTCATCATATGCTACTCATCCGATATGTTTATAATGCAGGGCCAGTTTCAGATACGCGTAACAGGAACTCATGCCTACGAGCCTATCTCCTACGCTCGGGGGCTGGACCAGTCTGCCATGATACACTTGGAGTGCGACGCTTCAAGAATCACTCGGAATGCTCCATGAGGGCTACTAACCGAGTACTTGTGCCAGCCGGGACATGGATGTCACCTTTACCTTGGTATGCCCTATGGGGGCTAATAACCGACCTCTTGCACCAGTCGGGGCTCAAGGACCACAGTGCTGGGTAGGGTACGCCCCATAAGGGTCGCCAGCTGAATCCTAAGCTAATGTGAGGTTCGGGTATCTTATTTGGCCACAACTCTGTTGGGTAGGGTACGCCCCATGAGGGTCGCCAGCCAAATCCTATGTTAATGCGAGGTTCGGGTACCTTATTCGGCTACAATTTTGCTAGGTTGGGTATGCCCTAAAAGGATTGCCAGCCGAATCCTGCGCTAGCGCAGCATTCGGGTACCTATCTAGCTCAAACAAGGAAAGAAACCACTACAAAATCTCTCAGTCAAGAAGGAGCCAGAACCCGTACAATCGGAGGCTGCACTAAACTTGGAATCTACGGAAGTGCTCATTATTATTCAATACTAGAAGACCCCAATCATTCGATTCCTAGTGGAAGACGAACTTCCTAAAGATCGCAACGAAGCCGAGTAAGTCAAGCGACGGAGCAAAAGCTTTATCATAGTAAGAGAAGACCTATATCGCAATGCGCATTCGGAGTTTTCATGCACTACGTCACACCTGAGGAGGGCAAGCAGATTCTGCAATCTATCCACTCGGGCATCTGTGGCAACCATGCTACATCCAGAACATAAGTTAGAAAGGCTTGCAGACAAGGATTCCTCTGGCCAATTGCGATTACTGATACTGAAGCACTCGTCCTGTCATGCAAGAGATGTCGATTTTTTGTTCGACAAACTCACCTATCGGCATAGGAGTTGCAGACTATCATATGGGCAACGTATACTGAGTATAATCTACAAATTTGGAGTCCCCAGTCACGTCATTATGGGCAACACACTTAGTTCATGGGTGGCATATTCAAAGATTTATGTGATTATTTTAGGATCAAAATCTGCTACGCTTCTATGGCACACCCCTAGAGCAATGGGCAGGTTGAGTAATGATCCAAATCTCCAAATTTTATAGGGCTGCGTTGGGAAGGTTGGTTTGGGCTGACTTATTCTGTAGTAGGCCGAAGATATGAGTTCTTAAATAGTATGCCCTATTGGGTCACTGGCTGGTCGCGTTACAATTGCGATGCAGGTGCTATTTTACAAGAAGCTATTAAATAATCAAATACGCTTCATGCTAAGCCTACAACCGGGTGTATACATTTGGGTATCTTGATTATTTTAAGGTATTGAGGATATATCCTTATAAGGATCAATAGCTAGTCTCCATTAAAATTGCGGATGCAGGTATATCTCAAGTACACCTCCTCACATATTGGATTTACTCCCTAGTGATACTCGGCTTACATGCTTAGCCAAATTGCCTTGCACAAAATTTCCAGCTAATATATAGCTGAAGAGTTCAATTTCTGGGAAATATAGCACTAGGAAAAGACTTAAAGGTTAAAGATCTTTGACTTTATGTTTAATTGTTTCACAATTAAGCACAAAGTCGGGGGTTACGACTAATAGGTGCACCTATTCGGCCCACACTATTGATATTTTTCTATGAAGCCCTTCATAGCCTCGTTGCTAGCTGATATGAAGCAGGACTTGGAGTAGAGATACTCGGACAATGGGTACTCGGGAGCAAGGCACTCGGGAAATCTTCACCAAGGAGGATGAGCACTCGGCACCAGCTATGACTTAACTATGAAGGTCTCAGGGGCTACTGTGGAGGCCATCAGCCCCGGGTACCTCATAAGAAGCATTGTGGCCACTCGAATAGAGGATGGGCCTAATCTTGCAATTAGGCATACAACAGGACTCGGTGCATATTACCTTGTATGATAAGGAAAGGGATATAGTCCTAGTCGAGTATATTGTATTCCTAGAAGGAGATCCCTTGGTCCGAGTCCGACTAGGATTCCTATCATGTAACCTCTCCTCTGTAGTGTATAAGGAGGGGAAAGGGAGCCCCTCGGGGCAAGACATACAATCTCACCAGAGGAATCTCAAAGGCAATACACAATAGCTGGAAGTAGGATATTACCTCACCTCGAGGGCCAAAACCAGGATAAATCGTTTCATGTTCCTTTCCAATCCATCAAGTTTGGGTCTCACGAGTAGCCCCATATAATTATTGCCGATACAAAACATCGATAGAGGAGGACTGCCTGAAGACTTCTTTTATCATGCCGTTTGGTGCATACTACTATATCACTATGCCGTTTGAGTTAAAAATGCTAGTGCAATATATCAACGTGCCATCCAGCGGTGTCTTCACATTCATTTTGGGCACAAAAATGGAGGCATATGTCATTGACGTGGTAATAAAGACAAAGTTTAAAGGTAGCCTCATTGTAGACCTAGAAGAAACTTTCTGAAGCCTTCAAAGATTCAGGATGAAGCTAAACCCAAAAAAGTGCGTCTTTGGAGTACCTTCAGGAAAACTACTCGGTTTCATCGTCTCACACCGCGACATAGAGGCGAACCCGGAGAAGATCAACTCAATCATGAACATGGCTCTCCCAACTAGCCAGAAGGACGTACAGAAGCTGACCGGCTGCATGGCGGCACTCAGCCGATTCGTTTCCCGGCTAGGCAAATGGGGCATGCCTTTCTTCAAGCTCCTGAAGAAAGTTGACAATTTCTAATGGATGCCAGAAGCCCAACAAGCCTTTGAAGACTAATGCTATATCTTGTGGCAACTACTCAGGTAGTTGGCACGGTTTTGGTTGTTGAGCGCGAAGAGCCAGGAAATATCCAAAAAGTACAACGACCAGTTTACTTCGTCCGCGAGGTCCTAGGCGAATCCAAGATGCAATATCCCCTAGTCCAAAAGCTGCTATATGAACTACTCATTATTGTCTGGAAGCTGGTGCACTACTTTCAATCGCACCAAGTCATAATTGTCACATTGTTTCCACTTGGAGATGTTCTTCACAGCCGTGAAGCCACCGGTCGAATCACTAAATGGGCACTCGAGATGATGGTGTTTCACCACGGACAACAATCAAATCTCAAGCACTCGCCAACTTCATGGCCGACTAGACAGAAGTCCACTTGGGTGCACCTATGGACAAGCTTGAGTACTGGACAATGTACTTTGACAATTCTCTACGGATCGGAGGAGCAGGAGCTAGCGTCATCCTGACATCACCAACAGGAGAAAAACTCAAATACGTTCTTCAAGCTTGAGTGTGAAGCACTCATCCATGGGCTCCGTATTGCCATATTGCTCGGTATCCGACGATTGGTGGTTCGTGGGGATCCCCAACTAGTGGTGAACCAAGTCATGAAAGACTGGACATGCCTAGATGACAACATGATGGCATACTATCAAGAAGTGCGGAAGATGGAAAACAAGCTTGACGGGCTCAAAATCGCTCATGGTTTGCTCCAATACAATGAAGCCATAGGCGAGCTAGCCAACATGGGATCCAAGCGCGAAGTGGTCCCGACTGGAGTTTTTGTTGAGCAGTTATTGGAGCCATCAGTCAAGAAAAAGACTGATCCCGACCAGTCAGGGGTTGAGCCAGCAATAATGTCAATGGAAGTACACATTATTTCTCAAGACTGGCGGACTCCAATCATCTGATTCCAACTGGAAGATGAGCTTCTAAAAGATCGCAACGAGGCTGAGCAAGTCAAGCTTTAGAGCAAGAGCTTTATTATAGTCGGAGAATACCTTTATTGTTGAAGTGCATCCGGAGTCCTCATGCGCTGCGTCATACCTGAGGAGGGCAAGCACATATTGCAATCAATCCACTCGGGCATTTGTGGCAACCATGTTGCATCCAGGATGTTAGTCAGAAAGGCTTATAAACAAGGTTTCTTTCGGCTAACTGCGGCTACCGATGCCAAAAACATAGTTTGGACATGCAAGGGATGCCAATTTTTCGCTCGGCAAACACATTTACCAGCTCAGGAGTTGCAATTTGGGTGCTTGACATGGTCAGGCCGTTCAAAAAAGCACTAGGAGGGTTCACACATCTGTTTGTCATGGTGGACAAGTTCACAAAGTGGATTGAGGCCAAACCCGTTGCTACCATAACTGTTGCTAGGGCAAAAGACTTCATCATGGGAATGCTCTACCGATTTGGAATCCCCAATCGCATAATAACGGACAACAGTAATCAGTTCACCGGTGGCATCTTCCAACATTTCTGTGACGAGCTCGGCATAAAGATCTATTATGCTTCTTTGGCTCACCCATGGAAGAATTGGTAGGTTGAGTACGCAAACGGCATGGTCTTACAAGGTATCAAGGCTAGGCTGTTCGACCCACTACGACCATATGCAGGGTGGCATGGTCTATGGTGCTGAGGCCATGTTACCTACCAAGTTAGAGCTTGGCTCTCTGCGAGTTCAGTCTGACTCTAAAGACAAATCAAACGAAGACCGACTAGTTGAACTCAATCAGTTGGAGGAAGCAAGGGACATCACCACAATTCAGTTGGCAAGATACCTTCAAGGTCTACGTCGTTATCACAGTCGTAATGGTTGTGGTCGCACCTTTTCGGTGGGAGACCTTGTATGAAGAAAAATACAAACCACCAAACACAGGCATAAATTATCTCCCTTATGGGAGGGGCAATTCATTATTGCTGAGGTGACATGCCTGGGGGCTTACCGACTGAAAACTGAAGATGGTGATCTGATCAACAACTCATGGAACATATAACAACTACGTCTTTTCTATACCTAAGCATGGTGCTCAATTCATATATAAGTAAAATTTTCTACTCTGACTCACTACGTCAATTGTTTACAACCGAGTAGTAAGTCAGGGGCTGCATGATGATATCACATCTTCTGTTGTTATTCACAATTCGAGTCTGTTTTATCTAAGTCACGAAATCTCATGACGATTATGCTAACTTCTACCGAGTATTGATGTGGAGGCCATGGGCCTTGGGTACCTCATTGAAGGCAATCTGCACTCGGATAGGGGGTGGGTCTAATTATGTAAATAGGGATGTAGTAGAATTCAGCTTATGTTACCACATAACAAGGGAAGGGATATAGTCCTAGCCGGTTACTCTATGTTCTTAAAAGGAAATCCCTTGGCCGAGTCCGACTGGGATTCCTATCATGTAACCCTGCCGCCTCAGTATATAAGGAGAGGCAAGGAGATCAGTAGATTAACAGACATAGAATCTCGCCAGAGATAACCCACATCAGCCTCAAAGGCAATACACAACAGCTAGAAGTAGGGTATTACCTCACCTTGAGGGCCTGAACCAGGATAAATTCTTTGCATGTTCCTTCGCATCCATCAAGTTTAAGTCTTGCGAATAGCCCCATATAATTATTGCCAATACAAAGCATCGATAGTTGGCATGCCAGGTAGGAGCTTGTCAAGATCATCATCAACAAGCCTGATGGATCACATCACCAGAGTCGACGACATCAAGTTTTTCCCCGGACAGGCCATCAACTTCGTGAGCCTCGACTTCATCGCTGACAATCTCAGCAATCTCACCCTGTACGACTCGGTTTCAACCCGATTGCCTAGGAACAAGGCCGACCTAGCGCCAATCGGTTTACTCAATGCTACAGCAGTTTTCGGTGACTTACTGCGGTGATATCCAAGATCTGCGAGTCCAGGGACAACTCTCTTTCCTATTGTTCGAATCGGATACAGCCCTGAGACGGCCGAGATCGCGCTTGGAGAAGACGAGATCATCAATTTACCGTTCGGGCTCAGCAATTCTATAGCCAGCTTCAATTTTAACCTGGCACGGAAAGCTCAATCCTCTGGAATTCAACTCGGATACGGCCCAGAGCCGCTCAGGATCGGATCTAGAGAGGTTGGGGTAATCCTTACGCTGATAAAATACTCTGAGTCTGATTCTCAGTCAGATAACAGTTCAGGGAGCTTCTCTCCACCACGCGAAGTCATCATGGAGTCGAAAGGATCAACTCCGTCACAAGCTGCACGCCGACTCCGTGACCAGCAAGAGGAGGAGGCTTGCCGATTGCATGAGCAACAAGAGGAAGACACGTGATGTCTAGAAGCCAAGCGCGATGCACGCAACGAGAATCTGTGCAAGGTTGGGCGAACGGTGCAACAGGCGATCCTCCCAACCAGGGTTGGCGACCATGACGTCTTTGTTACACCGCAGCAGAATGTCGTGGCCACTGTAAGCCTCCTGGACACTCTGCAACTGGGGCCTGATCACCAAGCTACTACAACTATTGCATGAATCAAGCCATGATAACCACTGCAGCTTGTCAACAACGGCAGATGTCTGGAGACACCCTTGTCCTATCAGACAAAACAACTTCAGATGCTACGACATCGTCTATGGTGGCACGACACCGAGTGGTAAGCCCTGGACAACACCGCTTAGTGTCAAATCGCGTTTCACATGGGCGTAAAGATGATCGACGGTGGTACCCCCATGATGGATGACATGACCACGATGCCCATGAATGACTACGACGGGACCTCCGTCATGACATCAACGCCTGACTCTGAGAACGCAAGGAGGACGAACAATGCCGACTTGAAGATGAGCATGAGCGCTTCGGTCTTCACCATGAATGGTTCCACCGATGCAGCAGGAGCCAAAGCCCTCACTCGGACAAAGGGGTCCCTGCTTTCTTGCGAGAACTACAACAAGTCCACTAGCCTACGGGCTTCAAACCCACTAGCATAGAGAAGTACGATGGCAAGACCAATCCAGAATCCTGGCTCACCTTGTATACCCTAGCAATTTGAGCAGCAGGAGGCGACCACAAGGCAATGGCAAATTATCTACCAGTCGGCCTAGCGACTCGGCACGAACATGGTTGACGGGGCTTCCCAGAGGGTCAATAGGCTCCGGGGGGGAACTCCGCGAGCATTTCGTGGCCAACTTCCAAGGAACGTACCAATGGCCAGCATCCAAGTATGACCTATACTAGTGCCACCAGAAGAAGAATGAGTCTCTCAGAGACTTCATCAGGCACTTTTTTGAGAAGAGGAACTCAATCCCCAAGATCAAGGACGAGGTCATCATTGCTGCCTTCTGCAAGGGAGTCAGAGTTCATCGCTCTCTTCGTCAAGGGAAATAAGTACGCTGATTCAGCCGACGCCGTCACTGAGGCCCTCGATGTCAAGGAGCCACGGCAGAAAGAGCGACGAGACACTGATGACGTGGCCCCATCTAAGACTAGGAACCGCAAGCGCAAGTTGGAAGACATCGTGGCCACTGTCGAGCGCATCTGACCGTGATCCCCCAAGGTGGACGACTATCAGAAGGTCATGAATGGGCCATGCCCTTTTCACCCAAATGGGAAGTACATGGCCAAGAACTGCTTCATGCTCAAGAAGTTTGCTTCCGAGAAAACGTCTACGTTTGGCGAACAAAAGGAGAAAAACAAGCCAGACTCGGGTCCAGCCGGAGATTACCAAGATCCCTAGGCTGTGCTCAACCACATATTTAGGGGGCCATCAGCATATGAGACCAAACGCAAATAGAAGCTCACTGCTCGAGAAGTGAATTCAGTTTCCACTGACACCCCCCAATACCTACATTGGTACGAAGTGGCGATCATATTCGATTGCACGGGTCACCCTGACCGAGTGGCACACCTAGGGTGATATCCACTCGTCCTGGACCTAGTCATCAGAAGCATCAAGTTGAAGAAGGTTCTCATTGATGGAGGAAGTGCACTCAACATCCTTTTTGCCAAGACACTCGATGAGATGAAAATTCCTTGATCCGAGTTATGGCCGAGTACAGCTCCCTTCCACGGGGTAATCCCCTGTCTATCTTCAACCCCACTCGGACAGATCACTTTGCCAGTCACCTTTGGCAAGTGGGAAAATTTCCGCATCGAGAATATCTGTTTTGAGGTTGCCAACTTCGAGACAGCTTACCATGCCATACTTGGAAAACCAACGCTTGCCAAATTCATGGTGGTACCCCACTACACATACATGATGCTCAAGATGCCTGGCCCAGTAGGAGTGATCTCCCTACACAGCGTCGTCAAGCAAGCCATCACCTACGATAAGGATAGCTGTGAGTTGGCCCAGTCATAAGAGGCCATAGTTGCACACAGCAATATCCAACTAGCAGCATCAGCTTCAAAGGAGGACGACGAGGTTCTAGCAAAAAATAGGCCAAATCAGGAATTTCAGCGGAGTCAGAAACCAAGAAAATCCCCTTGGACCCTTCCAACCCTGGCAAGATTGCGCTTGTCAAGACTGGACTCAACCCCAAATAGGAAGATGAGCTCGTCATCTTCCTCAAGGCGAACAGGGATATTTTTGCTTGGAAGCCTTTCGACATGCCTGGTGTACCAAGGGAGGTGATAGAGCATTCCCTCAATGTTAAGCCGGATGCCAAACCAATCAAACAACAACTACACCGATTCGCACAAGACTGCAAAGGGTCCATCCGCGAGGAGATTACCAAGCTCCTGGCTGCTTGGTTCATCAAAGAGGTCTACCACCCGGATTGGCTGGAGAACCCAGTCTTGGGAGTACCATCTGGAAAGTTACTCGGTTTCATCATTTTACATCGTGGCATAAAGGCAAACCCAGAGAAGATCAACGCAATCATGTGTTAGTGATATGCCCTAGAGGCAACATGGAGATGTTATATATATCACATGCTATGTTTATAATGTATTGATTGGTTCCTTGAAATAGACATTATCATTATTGATCAATGAGTACGTGACTTATTCATGACTCTTAATGTCAAATGTTGCTATTTCTAAATGATCCCTGATCATATATCATATGAGGAACAAATATGATTCTAATATCAGCATATGTATTGATTGATGATCATGTCTCATGGATCATGGTATGAAGATACCAAATCGATAATATGGACATATGTTAGTGAACATATGTTGGATAGACCCGCCATGAGATACTGCAGAGATTTCATGTGTCATTAGTTAGTCTCAACTAGTGTTTATGTAGAGTCCTTAGACTTGAGATCATCATGGTTCCCAACATACGTAGTAGCTTATTTTGGGACTACTAAACACTACTCCGTAACTGGTAGTTATAAAAGTAGCCTTCGGGTTTGCTATGAAATATGTAGTGGGATGTGAATGATCAAGATAGAATTTGCCCCTCCTGACGGGAGAGATATCTCTGGGCCCCTCGATGTAATGGATTATGGAAGTGCATGGCCATGCTAGGGTGATTGCGGTGTCAATCACAAGTTTGTAATCCATCACAGGATCGAGAGAGTGATTGAGCTATTAAGAGGATGACACAAGTCTCGCCTTGAGCTCAATTGATATCATGAGGCAAAGAGATTTGTACATGAGGACATTACAGGTTCAGCCGATATGATCTTTACGTATATTTTGGGGGTTAATATGCCTTGCTAGAGGCCGCTATTAACAGGGTGACCAGAAAGGTGTTTCCGGGTCGTGACAAAATATATGTGAACCTACAGGGTCACACGCTTAATGAGCTGGAACACTTATTCGAATGTGATTCGAATATGGGCTTGATTCGGATAGAGATCCGAGTAGACTCTTACTGGGCCTCGGTCCACGAGGTCCGAGTAAGGAGGTCTATATATAGGGAGGCGAGGGGCCGAGGAAATGGACATGTGTGTTTTTCTATTGGCCTCGAGCTAAACCCTAGCCGTCACCTCCCGAGCCAAACCCTAGCCGCTCACGAGTGCTAGTACACTCGCGATCGGCGTTCCAGCCCTAGACGTGTGGATACCGGTAGAGCCGCTGCTCGTTGCGGCGTTGATCGGCCAGAGATCGACTACTTCCACTACTACCTCGACGCGCGAGTGGTTGGACCGGCTTCTCCAACCCTTCTTCCGCTGCACTGCGCGTCTAGTGGTAACTGTCCATGATCCCTCTCTCGCATGATGTCCTAGTGTGCACGGTAGAAATTTTTGTTTTCTGCTATCGTAGCCTACGCGTACTCCTTCATCATGAACATGGCTCCTCCAACTAGCCAGAAGGACGTGCAGAAGCTGACTGGTTGCATGGCATCACTCAGCCAATTTATTTCCCGACTCAGCAAACAAGGGATGCCCTTCTTCAAGTTATTGAAGAAAGTTGACAATTTTCAATGGACGCCCGAACCCCAGCTAGCCTTCGAAGACTTCAAGAAATTTCTCACCTCACCACCCGTGTTGGCATCACCAATGCCCCAAGAGCCACTTATGTTGTATCTGGTGGCAACTACTCAAGTAGTCAGCACGGTTTTGGTCGTCGAGCACGAAGAGCCGGGACATATACAAAAAGTACAACAAACAGTATACTTCTTTAGCGAAGTCCTAGGCGAATCCAAAATGCACTACCCTCAAGTCTAGAAGCTACTTTATGGACTCCTCATAACCGTCCAGAAGCTGGTGCATTATTTCCAATCTCACCAAGTTACAGTTGTCACTTCGTTTCCTCTCGGAGATGTCCTACATAATTGTGAAGCCACTGGTAGAATCGCTAAATGGGCACTCGAGTTGATGGCGTTTGACATCGTATTTCAACCACGGATGACAATCAAATCTCAAGCACTTGCCGATTTTGTGGCCGAGTGGACAGAGGTTCAGTCGGCGACACCTACGAACAAACATGAGTACTGGACAATGTACTTTGACGGTTCTCTACGAATTGCCGGAGCAGGAGCTGGCGTCGTTCTGATGTCACCAACAGGAGAAAACTCAAATACGTCCTTCAAATACATTTTCTAGCATCTCATAACATTGTCGAGTACGAAGCACTCATCCATGGCCTCTGTATTACCATATCGCTCGGTATCCAACGATTGGTGGTTCGTAGGGATTCCCAATTAGTAGTGAACCAAGTCATGAAAGAGTAGATGTGCCTGGACAACAACATGGCAACATACTGTCAAGTAGTGTGGAAGCTGGAAAACAAGTTTGACGGACTAGAAATCACTCATGTTCTGCGCCAATACAACAAAGCCACAGACGTCCAACTAGAGTTTTTGTCAAGCAATTGCTGGAGCCATCAGTTAAGAAAAAAACCTGACCCTGACCAGTCGGGGGCTAGGCTTGAGCCAGAATCAAACGAGGTGCTCATTGTTTCTCAGGACTGGTGGACTTCAATTATCCAATTCTTATCAGAAGACGAGCTCCCGGATGACCGTAGTGAAGCAGAACAAGTCAAACGGCCGAGCAAGAGCTTTATCGTAGTAGGAAAAGAACTTTTTCACATAAGCGCATCCAGAGTCCTCATGCACTGCACCACACCTGAGGGGGGCAAGCAGATACTGCAATCAATCCACTCAGGCATATGTGGCACCATGTTGCATCAACGACATTAGTCGGAAAGACTTATAGATAGGGTTTCTTCTAGCTAACTACGGTTACCGATGCCAAAGACATAGTTCGGATATGCGAGGGATGCCAATTTTTCGCTCGGCAAACACATTTACTAGCTCAAGAACTGGTAACAATTCCAATCTATTGGCCCTTTGCAGTCTAGGGCTCACTACGTTGATTGTTTCAACGGAGTAGTGAGTCGGGGGCTACATGTCAATATGTCTCCTGATTTTGCTTAGCCTTTAGTTTAGTTTATCAAAGTCATGAAGTTTTGCATCGATCATGCCGAATCATTCACCGAGTATAGACTTACGGGATGAACATTTTTTAAGTTGCTCCTCATAACTCAGTATCACCTAGCTGGTCGAGTGAAACTAAGGACGACAATGATTAATCAAATACTTAGTCGGGATCTGCAAAAAACAGAGAAACAAATGCAATTACAATATATACATGTTATATTTGTTTTCCCCATGAACAGACCAGTTAACATGGTTTTTTTTAGCAGAACACTATAGTGGCAGCTCCTCGGCAATCATCTTGGCAATGGGCCTCGCCTGGTTGATCAGCTCGAGCCCCTATTCAGGAGTCGTGCCATGAGTAAACCCCTCACTGACTACCTTAATATCCACTCTGTGATAAAGAGATTTGGTCATAGCAAGGGCTTGAGTGATCCCCATGGTGGTATGCTTAGTGGCGAAGGCCTTCAAGATAGTCGGTGTTCCTTGGAGTCGTTGAAGCACTTGAGCAGCAGAACTTGAGCTGGACTCGGCTTCACCCGGCTGCATGATATCCAGTAGGGACTTTGTGGAGTCTACAATGGTGCTCTGCGAGTTCTCTATCGCCTTGATTTCCTCATCGAAGGAGCTAAATTGTGTCTGTGTAATGGCCTTGTAATCTGTCACCAAAAGATAAGCAATCAGGAGACTAGATTGCTCAGATAGCTAAAACTCAGAGGCAGACAAAGAACTTACTCACAAACTCAGCGTCAACTTTGGATTGTGCCTCCTCGAGCTCTTTGAGCTCCTTCTTCAACCGCTCGAGCTCCAAGGATTTGTTGTTTAGCTCTGTTTCATGAGCTACAGCGAGACGGACTTGAGCGTCAGCAGATTGTAGAGAAAACTTAGGGAAATAAGGGCATCAGTGAAACTCAACTCGAATGGTTCCAGTCTTTGCCGACACCTTGTCATGCAGCTGGTTCACGAAGTCCCTTAACCAGTCTTCCCTTTCCTTGCTGGTCCGCTCTAGCTCGTTCTTCTATGCCTGGAGCTAAGTGAATTGGGCAATCTGGGGAGTCAGCCGGGCAAGCACCCTGCTCATCTTCTTAGACAGATCAACTACTCTCTACAAGACAAAACATTGCCGAGTAAGGCAGTGGACTACAAGATCAATAACCAAGTCAACAGTCATAATTGGGTGAATTGCTTACCTGGATCTGGTGCGAAGCCGTGATGTTGGCCTCAAATAGCTCGATCCACTCCCTTCTAGCAGCTTCCTCGTCCAGACTAAGGACATCCTCTCTTCCATCCGATTGTCCAACGGAACACCCGGGGAGAATTGCGACGTGGTGCCTCAAGACTTGGGAGGTCGTCATCACTTGATGAAGGTGAAGACGGAGGAGAAGGGGTCACTGGCTAGGGGTCTTTAGGAATTACGGGATCCTCAACTGGCTCGATGACTGGATCAGCAGCCGGTTCAATAACTTCCCGACTAGGCAAAGCTAGACATTCGCCTGGGTCAGCTATCATGCCCTCAGGGGCTAGGGTAATGCTTGGCTCAGGCGGTGGCATGGACGGTTGGTGGCGCTGTCCCTTTGGGATCAGCGTCACTTGGCTTCCTGCGCAATTATTCAGCAATCAAGACATTGCATTATACTTCAGGATATTCAAGGACCGAATATCTTATACCTCCTAGAAGTTTTAAACCTCCACCCCATGAGTCACGGGGGGAGGTAGTCGGTGAAGAGCTCGAAGGCCTACCTCGGGGGGTCGTGCTACACGGCGTTGACCCTTGAGGTGCGGCATCGAGTGGTGCGATGCATGAGCCAGTCAGCTCTGCACTTGGTGCGGCCGGCTGGGCTAGTGGTGTGGCAGGCACGGCAGCTGTAGCTGTGGCTAGCGCTGGAGCTATGCCATCGGCGTCCCTGATTTTAGGACCGCTAGACGCCTTAGTTGGCATGTCCTTAGGCTTGGCCTGGTCCTGCACAGGTTTCTTCCTAGCTCGCTTAGAGTTGGGTTGGTCAGCCGATGGGTTAGGTGGCCATTTCTTTGACCCCTCAGTTGGTAGGCTGGGAGGGTTTGACACAAAGTCGGCATTCTCACAGGCATATAACAAGGGAGCTAGATGTCAGAAGTGTACCTTTGGCCTAGGCTTGCTCGAGCAGTAGGGCTTGGGGCACTTGTCAGCGTCCAGAGTCTCTACAACGCCATTCACAAAATACCGATGCAGATTGTCTGTCACCACATCCTAGTCAACCCAATCAGGGTACTCCTGGGTTGGATCATGCTTCCCCTGGTACATGTACCTAGGGTGGTTCCTGGCCTTCAGGGGCTGGATGCGATGATTCAGGAACGTCCAGGCAACCCAGGGTCCTGTCAGCCCTTTCTTCTTCAAGGCCTCGATCTTCTCCACTAGCTGCAGCACTTGCACCATTTCCCCTCTCGAGGGAAGAAACGACCAGCACTCAAGCATCTTGGGAGGATTCCCAATGAAGGATGGCAAGGAGGGCTCGGGGTTAGCGCAGTAAAACCGCTCAAGACTTCACTTGTTGCCACACCTCAAGACCCAACACCAAGTAGCACAACCTCCCAGGGTAAGTGTTCGGACTCTTCACCGACTACCTCCCCCCGTGAAACGCAAAGGTGGAGGTTTAAGACTTCCAAAAAGTATGTGGTCTTCTATCTTCAAATATTTTGAAGTGATTTGCGATGTCTTGATTACTAAGTAATCGTGTAGGAAGCCAAGTGACGCTAGTCCCAAGGGGACAGAGTCACCTACCCCCGCTGCCGACCTAGCCCCGACTGAGGCCGAGGCTGAGAGACAATAGCTAGTGCTGAGTGCTACCCCAGCCCCCGAGGGTGAAGTAATGCACTCGGCTAAACCACCAGCTTCGCCCAGTCGAGCGATTGCAGAGCCGACTGAAGATCTAGGTGCTAAGCCTATTGTAAGTCCAGTGCCTCCTGCAGACCCAAGGCCAGTAACCCCTTCTCCTCCTTCATCTCCTTCTTCCGATGAAGACGACCTCCCAGACTTGAAGCTCTACCGCGTGACCATCCCAGGGTATTCCACTAGACTAACCCTGATAGGAGCGAAGATACTCTGAGGCTGGATGAATAGGCCGCTAGAAAGGAGTGGATTGAGCCTTTCGAGGCCCCCATCAAGGCTTCGAGACAAGTGCAGGTAACCAACTTGACTAGTCTCCATTGTTGATCATATATACTTACAGTCATTTGTTGTCTTGATATGGTATCACCTTGGTGCAAAAAGTAGTTGATCGGTCTAAGAAGATGAGTCGGGCACTTGCCAGGCTCACTCCCCAGATTGCTCAATTCCCATAGCTCCAAGCCAGGAAGAATGAGCTTGAGCGCACCAGTAAGGAGAGGGAAACCTGGTTGAGGGATTCTATCAACAAGCTACAAGACGAGCAATGGGCAAAGATTGGCACTATCAGAGATAAGTCTCTCTTCTGCCCAAGTGGCTCCTGATATCCTCTGAAGATTGCTGATCTAGAGATATGTCTAACTATGGCCCACGAGACCACAATCCATAATCAGTCCCTGGAGATTAATCGCAAGAAGGAAGAGCTTGAAGATCTCAAGAAGGCGAAGTCCAAGGTTGACATAGAGTTTGCAAGTAAGTTACTTGTCTGCTTCTAGATTTCAACTGACTAAATAGTCAAATCCCCTCATAGCTTAACTTTGGATGACAGGCTACAAGGTCAATGTGCAAACACATTTCAACTCCTTCGATGAGCAAATTAAGGCAATAGAAGACTCGTGCAGTGCCATTGTAGATTCTGCCAAGTCTCTATTGGACAACATGTAGCTAGAGGAAGCCGGCACTAGCTCAAGCTTGCCTGCCCAGGTTCTTCAAGGTCTTCAAGCTGCTCCGGCAATCTTGAAGAACTAAGCTACGGAGCATGCCACCCTAGGGATTACCCAGGCCCTCGCAATGTGATGCGGCTGTGTGCCCGATCTTCCGATAGGTTCGATTTGGCGACGTGAAGACGTTCACATTTTGAGGCTTCCGATCAGCGATCGTCACCTCGCAACCGCTACACCCACACGTCTAGTTGTTATCAACCACGCTCTCACGTAGTCACCTCACCACAAAGGTTTTATCCCTGCAAGCAATCGAAGAAACTCACAAGAACAAGGAAGAACGCAATTTGAATTGCAGATGAATGTTTAGCACACGAAGTTAGGGTTCTACAAACCGATCTAGATGGTGAAACTGCAATGGCAGAATAATCTAAGCAAAACCCACTCTAAACGATGGTGGCTACTGAATATATATGAGTTAGGACGTCCTAGGGTCAGGGTTTGCCCTGTGAGGAACACACTCCTCATGGGTTTAGCCCACAACACAAAATACAAAGCCCAAAGGCCCAAAGTGACTCAGATAGAAAAAATGACACAACTTGTTTTGATGATTCTGGACAGCTCGGGAGGAATTTTGGCATGAAACCAAAACAATCTGAAATTAGACTTCATAAGCTTTCCAACAAGTACTTGTAGGCCCTGTAACTCCTTCTGGATCAAAAGTTATGGCCATTTGAAGTTGACACTGTCTCCCAGCCTGAAACTGAACCGGTCTCGGAAATAGGAGTTTACTTGCACTTGTTGTCTCCACTTTAATATTTGGTTTCTTAAGCTATTGTCCATGGTCTTCTCCCAAGTTTCTAATAACAATAAAATCATCACAAGAATTAAATAGTATGCCATTCGTAGAAATATTTCGATGTAAGTTTAGGAACGTATTCACCTGGCGATTAAGTTGACGGGCACGTGCACGAGTAATTGGTCCTTGGATTTGTGGCGCATCTTGTTCAACATGAGGAGATTGTAAGTGTGTATCTAAAGAAGTGATGTCCTCATCACAATGACCAAGTCACTTTATTCCCGAGTGGATATTGAGGCAGTCGGTGAGGGATTCACAGAAGGCACGACTCCAGAGCAAGGGCTTGAGCTGATTAACTTGGCTAGACCCACTGCTAAGGCGATAGCTGAATAGTTGCCATTATGATTGTACTGTCAATGAGATAAAAAAAACTTTTTAAAGTATGTTGTGTATAGAAAACACTTGCAACTTGTATATATTGTAAATGCATGTGCTTTTGTGTTGTTGTAAAGATCTCTCTGAGTATTTGAATTATCATAGTCGTCATTAGTCTTATCCAACTAGCCAGATCATACTGAGTGATTAGGACCAACTTAAAAGGTGTTTATCCAGTAAGTCTATTCTCGGTAGAAGTTAGCACAATCATTATGAGACGTCATGACTTAGATAAAGCAGACCCAAGTTTAGTTTGAACAATAGCAACAGATGTAATGTCATGTAGCCCCCAACTCACTACTCAGATGGAACAATTGGCGTAGTGAGTCAGAGTAGAAAACTTCATTTATATGTATAAATTAAGTACAATGCTCAAGTATACAAAAGACGTAGCTGTTCTATATTCCATGAATTGTTGATTAGGACTCCATCTTCAGTCTTTACTCGGTAAGCCCCCAGTCGTGTCACCTTAATGAAATGAATGGCCCCTCCCATGAGGGAGATAATTTGTGCATGTCTTTGGTGGTTTGTATTTTTCTCAGTATGAGATCTCCCACTGAAATGGCACGGCCACGAACATTATGACTATGATAATGACGCAGGCCTTGAAGATATCTTGCGGATTGGATTGTTGCGATGTCCCTCGCTTCCTCCAACTGATTGAGCTAGGCAAGTTGCTCTTCATTTGATTTGTCTTCGGAGTGGGCCCGGACTCATGGAGAGCCGATGCCCAACTCGGTTGGTAACACAGCCTCTACATTGTAGACCAGGAAGAAAGGGTATTGCCCTGTCACCTGACTGACCGTTGTTCTAAGTGACCAGAGAACGGATGGAAGTTCTTGTATCCACCGCCCAGCATATGGTCGGGGTCGATCAAACACCTTAGACTTGATACCATGTAAGACCATGTTGTTTGTGCACTTGACCTGCACATTGCTCCGTGGGTGAGTCACAGAAGCATAATAGATATTTATGCAGAATTTGTCGCAGAAATCTTGGAAGATGCCATCGGTGAACTAAGTACCGTTGATTGTTATTATGCGATTGGGGACTCCAAATCGATAGAGAACACCCATGATGAAGTCTTTTGCCCTAGCCGCAGTTATGGTGTGAACCCTCCTGGCGCTCTTTTGAACAGAGCCCCAAACTGCAAAGGGCCAAGATATTGGGATTGTCTGCAACTCCTAAGCTGGTAAATGTGTTTGCCGAGTAAAAAATTGGCATCCCTTGCATGTCCGAACTATGTCTTTGTCATCGGTAACTGCAGTCGGCCAAAACAAACGTTGTCTATAAGCCTTTTCGACTAACGTCCTTGATGCAGCGCGGTTACGTGATATGCCCGAGTGGATCGATTGCAGTATCTGCTTGCCGTCCTCTGGTGTGACGCAGCACATGAGGACTTCAAATCCACTTCGACGGTAAAGGTCTTCTCCGACTATGATAAAGCTCCTGCTTTGACGTTTGACTTATTTGGCCTTACTCCGATCTTCTGGGAGCTCGTCTTCCAATAAGAATCGGATGATTGGAGTACGCCAGTCTTGAGAAATAATGAGCACTTCTATTGGTGTTGCTGCCGGCTCATCCCCCAACTTGTCAGGATCAGGCTTTTTCTTGACTGATGGCTCCATTAACTGTTCGACAAAAACCCTAGCTGGGACCACTTCACATTTGGATCTCATATTGGCTAGCTTGTTTGCCGCTTTGTTGTACTGGCGCAAAACATGTGTGATTTCCAGCCCGTCAAACTTTGTGGAGGCCATGGGCCCCGGGTACCTCATGACAGGCTTTGTGGCCACCCGAATAGAGGATGGACCTAATCCTGTAAATAGGGATACAACAGAACTCGGTGCATATTACCTTGCATAATAAGGAAAAGGATATAGTCCTAGTCAGGTACATTGTGATCCTAGAAGGAGATCCCTTGGTTGGAATCCGACTGGGATTCCTATCATGTAATCTTACCTCTCTAGTATATAAGGAGGGGTAGGGAGCCCCTTGGGGCAAGAAAACAATCTGACTAGAGAAACCTCAAAGGCAATACACCACAGCTGGAAGTAGGGTATTACCACACCTTGAGGGCCTGAACCAAGATAAATTGTTTCGTGTTCCTTTGCAATCCATCAAGTTTAGGTCTCACGAGTAACTCCATATAATCATTGCCAATATAAAGCATCAATAGTTGGCGCACCAGGTAGGGCTTCAGCGAGATCATCTTCGACAAGCCTGATGGATCCAACCACTAGAGTCGACGGCGTCAAGTTCTACCCCGGGCAAACAATCTGCTTCGGGAGCCTCAACTTCATTGCCGACAAGTTCAGCAATCTTACCTTGACCGACTCGGACTTGATCCAGCCGGCCGGGAGCCAAGCTGGCTTCATGCCAGTCAGCCTACTTAACACTGCAGCAATCTTCGATGATATGCTGTGGCAATCCCCAAGATGTGCGAGTCTCGGGACAACTTTTTCTTTTGGTGTTCGACTAGGACTCGGCCTTGAGCCAGCCGAGAGCAGGCTAAGAGAGGAGGAGATCGTCAATCTCCCATTCAGACTCAGCAATGCCGTGGACAATTTCAATCTCACTCCGATGCGGCAGATCCAATCCCCCTAGGTTTGACTCGATACGGCTCAGAGCTGCTCGAGATCGGATCTAGGGAGGTTGGAGTCGTAATTACCCTCTAAACTACTATGACTTCGACTCACGGTCGAACAGCAGCTTGACAAGCTTTTCTCCACCACACGAAGTCTTCATGGCATCCAAGGGCTCAACTCCCACTCAAGATGCATGCCGACCACGTGGTCTGCCAGAGGAGCAGGCGCGCCGTTTGTGTGAACAACCAGAGGAAGATGCATGACGCTTGCAAGTCGAGCGTGATGCTCATAGCAACAACCTACGCATGTCTGGGCGGACCACTCAACAGGAGATCCTCCAAACCTGAGTCAGCGACCATGAGGTCTTCGTGACCCCACAATAGAACGTCGTGACCGCTACCACAATACTTGACACCATGCAGTTCGGGTCCGACCACCATGCCACCCCGACCATCGCAAGGATCAAAGCAATGATCATCAATGTGGCCTATTAGCAGCGACAACAATCTGGAGACACCTTAATACCATCGCACAAGACGGTTTCAGACACGACAATCTCATTTGCCTTAGCACGGCGCCGTGCAGCTGGCTCTTGCCAGCCTCGCTCAGAGTCATGGCACACATCACTCGGCAATCAGAACAATGATCAACGGCAGCACCATCATGATGACCGCCGTGACAACCGGGATGCCCGAGGACAACTACGTCACGATCTCCGCCAAGATATCAACACCCGACGCCGAGAGTGCAAGCAAGACGAGTGCCACCCACTGGAACATGAGCACTAGCGTTTCGGCCTCCACCATGAGCAATTTCATTGCTGTAGTCGAAGTTGGAGCCCTCACTTAGACAAAGGAGTACCGGCGTTCACCCATGAGCTACAGTAGGTTGACTGGCCATCTAGCTTCAAGCCGACTGGAATTGAAAAGTATGATGGGAAGACCAACCCAGAGTCCTGGCTCACAGTCTATACTTTCGTGATTCGCGCAGCCGGTGGTGATCACAAAGCTATGGCTAACTACCTCCCAGTTGCCTTGGCTGACTCGGCGAGGACATGGCTAACAGGGCTTCCCAAGTGGTCAATTGGCTCCTAGAGAGAACTCCGTGAGTGCTTCATCGCAAATTTCCAAGGAACATACGAGAGGCCGTCTTCCGAGTACGACCTGTAGAACATGTCCCTCCGTGACTTCATCAAGAGGTTCTCCAAGAAGTGGAACTCAATTCCCAATATTAAGGATGAGGTTGTCGTTGCCGCCTTTCGCAAATTAGTCAAGGACACCCTGTTCATTGCTAAGTTCACTCAGAAGCCTCCAAGGTCTATAAAAGCTCTATTCGACATGGCCAACAAATACGCTGACTCTGCCGATGTTGTTGCCGACGCCCTGGAAGAGAAGAAGGAGCCCCGACAGAAGGAGAAGAAGGACACAGATGATGCGGTCCTGACTAAGTCCGGCAATCGCAAACGTAAGTCAGACAACGTTGTGGCAGCCATTGAACGTAGCCGACCGCGAGCCCCGAGGACGGACGAGTACCAGAAGGTTATGAACGGGCCATGCCCTTTCCACCCAAAGGGGAAACACGCGGCTAAAAACTATTTCATGCTCAAGAAGTTCACTTCTGAGCAAACATCAACGTCTGGCAACAACAAAGACAAGGATAAGCCAGACCCAGGAGTAGCTGGTGACTACCAAGATCCCTAGGCTGAGCTCAATCACATCTTTGGAGGGCCATTTACGTATGAGTCCACGAGAAAACAGAAGCTAACTACCCAAGAAGTCAACTCGGTCTAGACAGATGCCCCCAATACTGCTCTGGTCAGAGATGGCAATCATTTTTGACTGCACGGACCACCCCAACTGAGTCACGCATCCAGGGTGCTACCCACTCGTCCTAGGCCCGGTCATCAGGAGTATTAAGTTGAAGAAGGTTCTCATTAATGGAGGAAGCGCACTCAAAATAATGTTCGCCAAAACGCTTGACGAGATGAACATCCCTCGATCTGAGCTACGGCTGAGTACTGCTCCATTCCACAGGGTAATCCCCGGTCTCTCTTCCACTCCACTCAAACAGATCACTCTGTCAGTTACTTTTGGCATGCGGGAGAATTTCCGCACCGAGAACATCTGCTTCAAGGTTGCCGACTTCAAGACCGCGTATCACACCAGACTCGGATGGCCTGTACAAGCCAAATTCATGGCGGTGCCCCATTATACATACATGGTGCTCAAGATGCTAGGACCAGCAGGAGTACTTTCCTTGCACAGTCATGTCAAGCAAGCCTTCACCTGTGACAAGGAGAGCTGCGAGTTGGCCCAGTCCCAAGAAGCAGCAGTCGGATGAAACAATATCTGACTAGCTGCAACACCTGCAAATGAGGACAATCAAGTTCCAATGAAGAAAGCAGCCAAGTCATGAATTTCAATAGATTCAGAGACAAAGAAGATCCCCCTGGACCCTTTCGACCCCACCAAGACTGTGCTTGTCGGGACCGGACTCGACCCCAAATAGGAAGACGCGCTCATCACCTTCCTCTAGGCGAACAAGGATATATTTGCTTGGAAACCTTCTGACATGCCTGGTGTACCAAGGGAGGTGATTGAGCATTCCCTCAACGTCAAGCTGGATGCCAAACCAGTCAAACAATGACGGCGGTGCTTCGACAAGACCACAAAGATGCTATTCAGGAGGAGATAACCAAACTGCTTGCAGTCGGGTTCATCAAAGAGGTCTATCACCCGGATTGGCTGCCAAGCCCAGTTCTGTTCCAGAAGAAGAATGGTAAATGGTGTATGTGCGTCGACTACACCGACTTAAACAAGGCATACCCCAAGGATCCATTTGGTCTACCTAGGATAGATCAGGTGGTGGACTCAACTACGGGGTGAGAATTGCTTAGTTTTCTCGATTGTTACTCGGGATATCATCAAATCAGCCTAAAGGAGGAGGATTGCTTGAAGACTTCTATTATCACACCATTCGGGGCATACTGCTACGTCACAAGGCCGTTCGGGTTGAAAAATGCTGGTGCAACATATCAACGTGCTATCCAGCGGTGTCTTCACACTCAACTCGGGCACAATGTGGAGGTGTATGTCGATGATGTGGTGATCAAGACCAAAGTCAAGGAAGACCACATCGCCGACTTAGAAGAAACTTTTCAAAGCCTTCGTAGATTCAAGATGAAGTTGAACCCGAAAAAGTGCGTCTTCGGAGTCCTTTGGGAAAATTACTCAGTTTCATCCTATCACAACGAGGCATCGAGGCTAATGCAGAGAAAATCAATGCTATCATGAACATGGCACCCTTGACTAGCCAGAAGGATGTACAAAAGATGATTGGTAGCATGGCCGCACTCAGCCAATTCATTTCCCGACTCGGCAAACAGGGCATGACCTTTTTTAAATTACTGAAGAAAGTTGACAATTTTCAATGGATGTCAGAAGCCCAACAAGCCTTTGAAGACTTCAAGAAGTTCCTCATGTCTTTACCCATGTTGGCACCACCTATGCTCCAAGAACCACTTATGCTGTATCTAGCGGCAACCTCTCAGGTAGTCAACACGGTGTTGGTCATAGAGCGGGCAGAGCCTAGGCATATAAAAAAGTGCAGAGGCTAGTCTACTTTGTTAGCAAAGTCCTAGGCGACTCCAAGATAAGATATCCCCAAGTCCAAAAGCTGCTCTATGGCTTGCTCATAACCGTCTGGAAGCTGGTGCTCTATTTCCAGTCGCATCAGGTTACAATCGTCACGTCGTATCCACTCGGGGATGTCCTACACAATCACGAGGCCACCGGCATAATTGTTAAATGGGCGCTCGAGCTGATGGCGTTTGATATTGTTTTTCAAACTTGGACAGCAATCAAGCCACAAGTACTTGCCGACTTCGTAGCCGAGTGGACAGAGGTTCAGACGGCTACACCAACGGACAAGTTAGAATACCAGACGATGGACTTCGACGGTTCTCTACGGATCGGCGGAGTAGGGGCTGGCATCGTCCTAACGTCACCCACTAGAGAAAAATTCAAATATGTCCTTCAAATTAACTTTTCAACATCCCACAAGATCACCAAGTATGAGGCACTCATCCACGGGCTCCGCATCGCCATATCAGTCGGCATCCGCCAACTGGTAGTATGCGGGGATTCTCAATTCGTGGTGAACCAGGTCATGAAAGATTGGACATGTCTGGAGAACAACATGGCGGCATACTGTCAGGAGGTACGAAAGCTGGAGAACAAGTTCGATGGGCTAGAGATTACACATGTGCTACACCAATACAATGAAGCTGTAGATGAGTTAGCCAACATGGGATCCAAATGAGAAGTAGTCCCAACAGGAATTTTTGTTGAGCAGTTATTGGAGCCGTCAGTCAAGAAGAAACCAGTACTCGAGCAGTTGGGGTTGAACCTACCCCGGCAACAAATGAAGTACTAATTATCTCTCAGGATTGGCGGACTCCAGTCATTAGGTTCCTCCTGGAGGACGAGCTCCTAGAAGACCACAATGAAGCCAAGCGGGTCAATCATCGAAGCAAATGTTTCCTAATAGTCGGAGAAGATCTCTATTGTCGAAGCGCATCTAGAATCCTCATGCGCTGCGTCACACCCGAGGAGGGCAAGCAGATTCTGCAATCCATCCACTTGGGTATA
Organism: Oryza meyeriana var. granulata; assembly: GCA_003991445.1. Classification (NCBI taxonomy): domain Eukaryota; kingdom Viridiplantae; phylum Streptophyta; class Magnoliopsida; order Poales; family Poaceae; genus Oryza; species Oryza meyeriana. Next base: position 243,000 of record RYFJ01002386.1, read on the forward strand.
TGTGGCAACCATGCTGCATCAAAGGCGTTAGTCGGAAAGGCTTACAGACAGGGATTTTTTTGGCCGACTGCAGTTACAGACACAAAAGACATAGTTCAGACGTGCAAGGGGTGCTAGTTCTTTGCTCGGCAAACACATCTTCCAGCTCAAGAACTACAAACAATCCCATGACGACGTGCTCATCCGAGTACATTATCAGGATTCTAGGAGCTTCCTTGAGACGCTATGCCACTTGAGCAATGGAGCTGGAGCTAGGCCCGGCTAGGGTTAGCTGCATAATGTCTAATAAAGTTTTCGCGGAGTCAACTATGATGTTTCGCAACTCCTTTATTACCTTGATCCCTTTAGTAAAACCATCGAATTGGACCTGCGCATTGGCTTTGAAGGCTACTCACACAGAAAAGAGACATCAGTAAATAAGGATATCTAGTCAGATCAAGTACACAAGCAGATATGTGACTTACTCGCATATTCGGTGTCAACCTTGGTTTTCACCTTCTTGAGCTCTTTCAGCTCCTTCTTCAGGCATTCGATTTCCAGGGACTGATTGTTCAAATTTGTCTCGAGAGCTACAGCCAAACAGAGTTGAAGATTAGCAATACGGAAAGATTTGTCTAGAATCACTCGGGCAAAAGGGAGCATACTTCTAATAGTCCCTGTTTGTGCCCAGTTTTCATCCTTGAGCTTGTTCATAGAATCCTTCAACCACTCCTCTCTCTCCTTGCTGGATTTCTCTAGGTCATCCTTGGCAATCTAGATCTGTCAGAGCTGAGTAAGCTGAGGGGCCAGTTGGGGTAGAACTTTGCCCATCTTTTCGGATCAATCGACCACTTGTTGAGACGCATTAAAATATAGGCAAGATAAGCAATATTGCCAGAGGATTCTGGAAAACTGCAAATCAACGAACACAACCAGATAAGTTATGTACCTGGATGCTCCTTGAAGCGGCAACGGCGGCCTCCATTAAGCTGATTCTCTCCCTTTGAGTGGCTTGCTCATCATGCTCAAAGCTCTCTGCTTCCCCCTCTGGCGTGACCTCATAAAATGTTCAGGGGAAGTTGGGAGGAGGGGCTTCGAGTCTAGGGAGATCATCGTCGGAGGAGGATTGAGAAAGTGGAGGCAAAAGAGTCCTGGGCCTCGTGTCAATCAGCAGCGTGGGGTTCTAGGCTAGCTCAGGGATTGTGGCTTCGGTCATAGCGTCTCTACTAGGTGAAGATGGTGGTCCAGCCGAGGGGGTTGTCTCAGCCTCAGTGGTTGGGAGGGCACTTGGCTCTGCTTGTGGAGCTGTTGTCTCAGCCTCCGTTGGGACAGGAACCGCTGTGGGAGTACGTGGTGCTGCCCCCTTGGGGTTAGCGTCACTTGCCTTCCTGTAGGATTACTTAACAGTCAAGACAATACAATTCTATTCAAGATTTTCTAAAGGTTGAAGATTTCTAATACCTTTTGGAAGTCTTGAACCTCCACCCCGGTGCGCCAGGAGTGGAGGTAATTCGCGAGGGGCTTGAAGGCCTGCTCGGCGGTGGAGTGCTGCCGGCTGTTGGGCTTCTGGGCGCGGCAGTCGGTGGAGTAGAACTCGGCCTAGTCGGTGCTGTACTCAATGCAGCCGACTAGGGGATGGCGGTGCTCGGTGGTGTTGTCCTGGGGTTGGAGTGCCTAAGGGTGGCACTGCTGGGGTCTCTGATCATTGGACCGCCTGATGATTTACTCGGCATGCTTGTTTTCTTGGCCTGGTCCGTTGCTGGTCTCTTCCTAGCCCTCTCGGGGCTGGGTTGGGCTAATGAAGGGCTAGCCGAATGCTTTCTAGTCCCACTGGCCGACTGGTCCTATGGGTCAAAATCAAATTCTGTGCATTCCTACAAATTTCCAGCACCAAGGAAAATACGATTGAAGATGGATATCAAGACCAACATTGCACCATATGTTACCTTTGGTTGGGGCTTGCCCTTGCTATACGGCTTGGGGGCTCTCTCTGTGTCCTCGGTCTCTACGACTTCGTTGACAAAAAAGCCAAGCAAAGTGTCGATGGCAACATCCTTGTCGACGAAATCAGCGCACTCCTAAGTCAAGTCATTCTTCCCTTGGTATTCGTAGCCAAGGTGGCTTCTGGCCTTCAGGGGCTGGGTTTGACGATTCTGGAACGCCCTAGCTACCCAAGGACTAGTCAGCCCTATGCCCTTCCGTGCATCAATCTTGTCCAACAGCGTGTACAGCTGAGTCATCTCGGTCTAAGATGGCATGGAGGTCTAGCACTCCAGGACAGAAGGGGGATTTCCGGTAAAAGGGGGCAGGGAGGGCTCGAGATTGGAGCAGTAAAACCACTCCCGGTGTCACCCTTTTAGAGAAGTCTTCAGAGGGACATGGAGGTAGGCTTTCTTCATCTCATTGTGGAGTTGAAGGCCTACTCCCCCTTTATCTGGATCTTGGATTTGGAGGGTTGAGGCTTGATGTGGAACAGAAACCGAAAAAGGTTGAAATGGGGATTGATCCCTAGGAAAGCCTCGTAGAGAGTGACGAAGAGGGATATTTGGAGAATAGAATTGGGGTTTAGATGGACAAGCTCAATCTGATAAAATTCAAGAAGACGGTGAAGGAAATTGGAGGAAGGAAGGGAGAGACCGCGGTCGAAGAAAGAGGCAAAAACCACGGTCTCTTGCGAGCCTGGAGTGGGGATTGACTCACCGGCAGTGGGATGCCAGTTGATGATTTCCTTGGGCTGGAGTTTCTTCTTCTTCTCCAAAATTACCAGCTTGGTAGCACAGCAATCCGACGTCGGCCAGGCTCTGGACGGCATGGCTGGGATATCAAATGGCGCCCTCGGCATTGCTGGGGGTAAAGAGCTGGGCGGAGACGCTTCTGGAAGATGGGAATCGAAGTGGGGGTGAAGATCTCTATGGATTTCTGGAGGGCAGAGTGAGCAGAAGGAAACCCTAGACGAAGCAGAGAGTGCGAAGTTTGGGTGCGATTCTAGAGCTGAAGCGTTTGGCGAATTGGCCTACACCGCTTTATAGGCCTGCACCAAGTTTGGGGAATCTTTTCTCTCTCCCGCCACTTTATAGGCCTGCGCCGAGTTAGCGGGCATGGGCGGGCTTGCTCGGTAATGGGCTGTAAGATATGAGTTTCTAAGTGGCATGTCGTATTGCGCCAACCGCTGACTGTGTTAAAATCACAGTGCAGATGCTATTGTATAGAGAGTGATTAAAATAATCAGATATACTTCATGTTAAGCCTAATTGTTGGACACATGTGTTCAGATATCTGAATTATTTAACAGGTATTGAGGATATATCCCTGTGAGGATTAATAGCTGGTCTCCATTAAAATTGGGGATGCAGGTATCTCTCAAGTACACCTCATCACACATTGGATTTACTCTATAGTGATACTCATCTTACATGCTTAGCCAAATTGCCTTGAGCAAAAAATATTTCATGTTGATATGATGCTGAAGAGTCTAATTTCTAAGAAATATACCACTTGGGAAAGACTTAAAGGTTAAAGATCTTTGACTTTATGTTTAATTGTTTCACAATTAAGCACAAAGTCGGGGGCTACACCTAATAGGTGCGTCTATTCGGTGCACACTATTCATATTCTTCTATGAAGCGCTTCATAGCCTCATTGCTAGCTAATATGAAGCAGGACTTGGAGAAGAGGTACTCGAACAATGAGTACTCGGGAGCAAAGCACTCGGGAAATCTTCACCAAGGAAGATGAGCACTCAGCGCCAGTTGTGACTCAACTACGAAGGTCTCAAGGGCTACTGTGGTGTCCGTGGGCCCTGGGTACCTCATGAGAGGCTTTGTGGCCACCCAAATAGAGGATGGGCCTAATCCTGTAAATAGGGATACAATAGAACTCGGTGCATATTACCTTGTATAATAAGGAAAGGGATATAGTCTTAGTCAAGTATGTTGTGTTCCTAGAAAGAGATCCCTTGGTTGGAGTTCGACTGGGATTCCTATCATGTAATCTCACCTCTCCAGTATATACGGAGGGGTAGGGAGCCCCTTGGGGCAAGAGAACAATCTCACCAGTGAAACCTCAAAGACAATACACCACAGCTGGAAGTAGGGTATTACCTCACCTTGAGGGCTTGAACCAGGATAAATTGTTTCGTGTTTCTTTGCAATCCATAAAGTTTAGGTCTCACGAGTAGCCCCATATAATCATTGCCGATATAAAGCATCGACAAACTTGTTCTCTAGCTTCCGCACTTCTTGACAGCATGCCACCATGTTGTCGTCCAGGCACGTCCAGTCTTTCATGACTTGGTTCACCACTAGCTGGGAATCCCTATGAATCACCAATCATCGACTACCGAGCCATATAGCAATACGGAGTCCATGGATGAATGCTTCATACTCGGCGATGTTGTGGGATGCTAAAAAATGTATTTGAAGGATGTATTTGAGTTTTTCTCCTATTGGTGACGTCAGGACGAAGCCAGCGCCTACTCCGTCGATCCATAGGGAACTGTCGAAGTACATTGTCCAATACACAAGCTTGTATGTAGATGTGGCCGTCTGAACTTCTGTCCACTTGGCCACGAAGTCAAAGAGTGCTTGAGATTTGATTTCTAACCGTGGCTGGAAGGCAATGTCAAACGCCATCAACTCAAGTGCCCATTTAGCGAATCTACTAGTGGTTTTGCGGTTGTGTAGTACATCTCCGACTGGGAATGAGATGACAATTGTTACTTGGTGTGACAGGAAATAGTACACCAGCTTCTGAACAATTATGAGTAGTCATATAGCAGACTTGGGGATATCATGTCTTGGATTTACTTAGGACCTCACTGACGAAGTAAACTAGTCGTTGTACTTTTTGGATATGTCCTGGCTCTTCTCGTTCAACAACCAAAACCGTTCTGACTGCTAGAGTGGTTGCCGCAAGAAATAGCATCAGCGGTTCCTGGGGCATTGGTGATGCCAACAAGGGTGATGATGTAAGGAACTTCTTGAAGTCTTCGAAGGCTTGTTGGGCTTTTGGCGTCCATTGGAAATTATCAACTTTCTTTAGAAGCTTGAAGAAAGGCATGCCCCATTTGCCAAGTCAGGAAACAAATTGGCTGAGTGTTGCCATGCAATCAGTCAGCTTCTGTAGGTCCTTCTAGCTAGTCGGAGAGGGAAATGTTCATGATTGCATTGATGTTCTCTAGATTTGCCTCTGTGCCATGATGTGAAATGATGAAGGCGAGTAGTTTTCCTGAAGGTACTCCGAAGACACACTTTTTTGGGTTTAGCTTCATCTTGAATCTCCAAAGGCTTTGAAAAGTCTCCTGTAAGTCGGTGATGAGGTCTCCTTTGAACTTGGTCTTGATTACCACGTCATCGACATATGCCACCACGTTGCACCTGAGTTGAGTGTGAAGACACTACTAGATGGCACATTGATACATTGTGCTAGCGTTTTTAAACCCGAACGGCATGGTGATATAGCAGTATGCTCCAAACGGCGCGATAAAAGAAGTCTTCAGGTAGTCCTCCTCCTTTAGGCTGATTTGATGGTATCTGAGTAGCAGTCGAGAAAGCTAAGTAGTTCACATCCCGCAGTTGAATCAACCACCTGATCTATCCTGAGTAGACCAAATGGATCTTTGGGACACGCTTTGTTTAAGGCAGTGTAGTCGACACAATGTGCCATTTACCGTTCTTTTTTGGACCAGGACTGGGTTTGCCAACCAATCTGGGTGGTAGACCTCTTTGATGAACCCTACTGCTAGGAGCTTAGTTATCTCCTCACGGATAGCATCTTTGCGGTCTTGTGCGAAACGACGTAGTTGTTGTTTGACTGGTTTGGCGTCCGGCTTGACGTTGAGAGAATGCTCGATCACCTCCCTTGGTACACCAGGCATGTCGGAAGGCATCCATGGAAAAATATCCCTGTTCGCCTGGAGGAAGGTGACGAGGTCATCTTCCTATTTAGGGTCGAGTCCGGTCCCGACAAGCACAGTCTTGGTGGGGTCCGAAGGGTCCAAGAGGATCTTCTTGGTATCTGACTCCACTGAAATTCCTGTCTTGGCCACCTTTTTTGCCAGGACTTTGTCGTCCTCCTTTGAAGTTGCTACTAGTCGGATGTTGCTCTATCCGAGTGCAACCTCTTGTAACTGGGCCAACTCGCAACTCTCCTTGTCGCAGGTGAAGGCTTGCTTGACATCACAATGTAGGGAGAGCACTCCTGCTAGACCATGAATACTTTAACCTTGGAATCTTTGTATACCAAATTAAAGACACATCAGATGAATATTCTTTCACGAAAAATTGATTTAAAATCTTCTGCTTTAGTGTCTTCTTCTAGTTATTCAGTCAATGCTTCTTCATCACTTTCTTTAACTGCTTTTAATGCCATGTCTGATGACCAACTCGAGCAAATCTCGGAGGAGGACTTGGTTTTGTTAACTAATAGACTCTCTCGAGCTTTGAATAATGTAAGAAGCAGGAAACGAGGAGGTCCAATCCGGTGCTTTGAATGTGGAGAGCCTAATCACATTCGCGTCAATTGCCCTAAGCTTGGGAAAGGAACAAAGGAAGATGAAGAGGACAAGAGCAAAAACGAGAAGAAGAAGAAGATATTTAAAGGCAAGAGAAACAAAGAAAGTTACAAGAAGATGCTAAACAAAGTGTGTGCTGCCTTTGAACAAGCAAGTGACACCGACTTTGGTAGTGAGGAAGAAGATGATGACAAAGGCAAAAACATCTCTGGAGTATACCTCATGGCTCGTGGAGGATCAACATCTGGAGAGTCTGATTCTGATAACGAACACATTGAGGTAACACCTTTTCAAGAGATTATTGTTTCTCTTGGCTTTAAGATTCAAAAATATGAGAAAAAGATAAAACAACATGACTTTATTGTTGAATCTCTTAATGCTGAAATTTCTAGATTGAAATCTCTAATTCCTAATGATGATAATTGCACATCTTGTGAAGTTTTATTTTTTGAAATTTCTTCTTTACGAGATGTTCATGCTAATAACTGTTTGAGATTAGAATCTGAAATTGAGAAAACAAAAGTTTTTGAAACCTCTTTGGCTCTTGGTCTTGCTTTACATTCTTGTATTGCTAATGAGTTAGTTTTGACAAAAAATCTTTTAAAAAATATAAAGTTGCTTTTGGTGCAAGTTCTTTGTTCAATGTTTTATGTGCTAAAAGAATTAGACAACACAAGGAGGTTTCAAGTTTTAAAACTTGCTCAACATGTTTTTTAAATGAGATAAAAGTGAAAAATGCTCTTGGTCGTGTTGAGTATATGGAGAATATTGTGAAAACTCATGAGATGATTTCTTGTTCAAACTGTAAAAAAGAAAAAGGAGTTTTAGTAGATTGTGAAAAATGTGCTAACTTGACAAAAGAAGTTTCTTATTTGAAAAGTTCCTTGCAATGATTTTCTGATGGTAAAAAGAAACATAACATGATTTTAGATCAATCAAAAGTAAGCACACATAATAGAGGGTTAAGTTTTGATCCACATGCTTATTTTACTAATCATCAACCTTCTATTTTGCGTGTCACAAACAATGGAGAAATTTTGACAAACCCAGAACCTAAGAAAACTATTTTCAAATCTGCTGGAATTATGTCTTCTCTTTCTTCTTCAAACCAAGGTGTTTCTATTGCAAAACCTTCAATTTCAAAATCATCTTCTCGTGTGAAGTATACATGTACTTTTTGTGGAAAAGATGGGCATTTGGTTGGCTATTGCTTTAGACTTGCTCATAAACAGAAAAAAGAAAGAGAAATTGCTTTTGCAAAATTAAAGTGGCAGAAAAGGCGTACTGTTTTGAGAGCTCTGGTCCAACCGACGTACAGATGCCGGTCAGACCGGCCAGCAGTCCAACCGCAGTACTACTGCCGGTCAGACCGGACTCAGCGAGTTTTTATGAAAAATAAATGTGGTACTGGTTTTACTCGTACGGTTATGCCTATTGGTTCTTCTGGTCGTGTGTCTCAGTATTGGATTCCTAAATTTCTTTTATCTAACCCCAGTACTGAGGCATCGACATTTGCATGTTTGTACGCTTTTACGGCAAGGAAGGAGAATGTGTGGATAATGGACTCCGGTTTTTTGCGACACATGAATGGTGATAAAAATTGGTTCTCCTCCCTCAAACCGGCATCCAAGATGGAATCGATTATCTTTGGAGATGCTTCTACTAGTACAATTCTTGCTTTAGGATCGGTCAAGGTAAGTGACAAATTTACCTTGAAGGATGTCGCTTTGGTTGAAAATTTGAAATACAATTTGCTTTCAGTTTCTCAAATAATTGATGAGGATTTTGAAGTTAGATTTAAGAAATCTGAAAGTAGAATTCTTGATTCTTCTCGATTTTGCTTTTCTTCGAGGAGAGTTGGGGGTCGTTCATCCATTTGGTATGTTGTGAGGGGGAGTAAAGCATAAATCAAAAGATGAAAAAGTGGAGCTTTGTTTTTACTATGAGTGTATCTTTTGCTTGCTAGCAAGATACTTGAAGTTTATTGGTCTCTAGTATAGCTTTTATGGATTTTAATATTTATATGAGTCCTTGATATTACTTTTAAGGGATATGATGCATGACACTTAAATTCTTTTATTTGAATTAAATAAATATGCAATATTGAAACTAGTGCTAAGTTTGAATAATTTATGCTTATATTTATTCTTTCTTGAATTTTCATTCCTCAAATGCTCAAAAATGTCTTTACTTTATGAGAGAAAAAAATGGATACCGAATCCTTGGCAAGAGTATTCACCACAAGGACGTATCCGAAGAGAGATAAAAAATGGGTACAGAATCCTTAGAAACAGTATTCATGACAAGGACATACCCGAAATAAATTGAGAAAAAAAGAAGAGAAAAAATACATTCTCTTAAGAGCAAAATATTTAAGAAAGAATGTGTTATTCAACTTGACTAGGTATAAGGGTATTTTGTTCAATCTATGTACTTGTAAATATATTGCATTATAAATCATGTTATATCTTTGATTTGATCTTAAATGTTATATCTTTGTCTCATGTTTATACTCTAATACATGCATGTTATCTAGTTGAGCAATTTATTTCTCTTATCTTGCAACACATGTCTTAGGATTGCTCTAAGTAAACAAAGCTTCCACATTTTTTCTTGATGAACTCATTGTCAAAGGGGGAGAAATATACACAAAATTAAAATTTCATTTTTTAAAAATAGTCGATTTTTTGCTTGGACAAATATACACAAAATTAAAATTTTGATTTTTAAAAATAGTCGATTTTTTGCTTGGTTGAATTGCATCATGGGGAGAAATTCTTTCTTTTTAAAGGGGGAGAGTTTTTCTTTTCATTTTGTTTTTTGATTTTCACAAACACCAATTTATATTTTGGAGATATTGCCAATGTGTTCATCAAGGGGGAGATTGTAGAATCATTGTCATGATTAATATTTTGTGATGGACAATTGGCTTTGAAAATGATTTATTTAATAAGAGATTGGTTTGAAAATAACTCTAAATATTGGTGTAAGTGTGTGTGACTAATGTGGGATATTGGTGTAAGTGTGTATGACTATTGTGGGTCAGGTTACGATATTTGTACCCAGAAACGGTTGTTTTGTCTATTTGTGTGCAGGTGACTTGAGGTCTAACCTTGGTCAATGGTGAGGACCGGGACTACACTCAGGGAGGAGCTGAGGTCTAGCACGGTCGGGATGCCATGTGACAAGGTTGGACTAAAGTCAGTTTGTCTTAGGGTCAACATCGGTCAACGGTAGGATCAGGACAAAACTCAGGGAGGAGTTAAGGTCCAGAACAGTCAAGGGTGCCAGGTGACGAGATTAGACACAAGGTGATACATGGTAGATAGATATCGTATGGGAGGTCTTTGCAACGGACTTCGCAAATTGGGTGTGCAAGCGGCGAAAAAATCACGAATAAATTTCGAGTAAAATTGGAGAAGGAAATCAGAAGAAATATTTAGCTACAGGATTGCCACAGTAATCTGGCTGTTTGCTACAGTAATCCGACTGGCTGCTACAGTGATCCACCGCATGTGAAGGGGTCTGAGTTGGTTTTGGAACAGAGAATTTTGGTAAATTATGTTTTTTTAAGAAATTAAGGATTTGAGTCCTAGTGGGACTAGAAGTTCTTCTCCTAGTTTGTGTAGGAGGTTTTAGGTATAAATAGATGAGGGGTTGAGGCCCTAAAGCCATAACGTTTGGATGAGAGAAAAGCTAGGGTTTAGCCTTGAGAGAGAAAGGAGTGCTTTGTATGCACTTTGTAAACACATCTTGATGCAATAAAGAGAATAATTCTTCAAGATTTGCATTGTCGTTCAGGAGTTTCGTCGAGATCATTTTTAGTCTATTTGCAGGCGGTCAGACCGGGAGATAATCGGCGGTCAGACCGGTAGCAAGGACACAGTCAGACCGGCGATAAGGACAAGGTCGGACCGGCATCTTCCAGAAAGGTTGGAGATCTTGATTAAAGTAAAATTAACTTCATTGGTTCAGAGGTAACTTTTTATTCCGCGAAAAGTTTGGGTTCTGGTAATCCTACCATTCACCCCCCCCTGGTAGGCTTAATTCTTGTTTTTTGATCCTACATCGGGGTCGGTCTTCCCATCGTATTTTTCAATTCCAGCCAGCTTGAAACCTAATGGCCAGTCGACTTTTTGCAGCTCGTGGGTGAAGGCCGGTACACCTTCATCTTCATGAGGACTCCGACTCCGCCTACGACGGCGAAACCCCTCGTGATGGAGGCCGAAGCGCTTGTTCTCATCTTCCAGTCGGTGTTGCTCATCTTCCTCTCGTTCGCGGCATCAAGCTTTGATGTCCTGCCGAAGATCACGTCATAGTCAACCTTGGAGATCCCAGTTGTCCCGACGGTCATCTTGATGTCAACGCCACCAGTGGCTGTTGGGGTTGCCGAGTGACGTCTAGCGTGACTCCGTGTGCGGCTGACTGGAGCCGGCCGCTAGGCGCCGCATTGAGGCGAATGAGATTACTGTTGGAGATGCCGACCGGTTGGTTGGTATGAGGGTATCGCCCAACTGTTGATACTGTTGACATGCAGCAGTGGTGATCATGGCTTTTATCCTTGCTATCGTCGGGGTGGCCTAGTGATTAGGCCCAAACTGGAGTGTATCCAGTAGAGTTGCAGTGGCCACGATGTTCTGTTAAGGACTAGCGAAGACGTCGTGGTCACTGACTCGGGTTTAGCGGATTTGTTGCTGAGCAGTCCGCCCAGCCCTGCGTAGGTCGTTGTTGCAGGGTTGCAGGCATCTTGCTTCTTCCTCTTGTTGTTCTCGCAGTCGGCAAGCCTCCTCCTCTTGCTGTTCACGTAGTCGGCGTGATTCTTGAGTAGAAGTAGAGTCTTTGGATGCCATGAAGATTTCTCGTGGCGGAGAGAAGCTTGCCGAACTGCTATCCGACTGAGAGTCGGAGTCCAACTAAGAGTCGAAGTCAGAATAGTTGATGGGGGTGATTAGAACTCCGACCTCCCTAGATCCGATCTCAAGCGGCTCTAGGCCGTATCCGAGTCGAACTCCAGGGGATCGGGTTTGCTGCATTGGATGTTGTTTGAAGATATCCATGGCGCTGCCGAATCTATACAGGAGATCGATGACCTCTTCCTTTCTTAACCCGATCTTAGCCGGCTCAAGGCCGAGTCTGAGTCGAACACCGAAGGAAAGAGTTGTCTCGAGACCTGGACAAGATGAAGATTGCTGCAGCCAGTCGACGAGGGTTGCTGCAGTGTTGCATGGGCTGACCGGCGTAGAGTCGGCTTGTTGCCTGGCCGATCAGATTGGGTCCGAGTCGGACAGGGTGAGGTTGCCGAATTCGTTGGCGATGAAGTCGAGGCTCCCAAAGGTGATTGTTTCTCCGGGGTAGAAGTTGATGCCGTCGACTTCCTTGATTGGATCCATCAGGCTTGGTGTAGATGATCTCGACAAATCCCCTACCTGGTGCACCAACTGTCCATGTTTTACACCGGCAATAAATATATGGGGCTACTCATCGGACTGAAACTTGATGGACTGCAAAGGAACACGAAAGGTTTATACTGGTTTAGGCCCTTGAGATGAGGTAATACCCTACGTCTAGTTGTGGTGTGTTTCCTTTGAGGATTTCTCTGGTGAGATTTCTTCTGCCCTCAAGGGCGCCCTGCCTCCCCTTATATACTGGGGGACAGGGTTACAAAGTAGGAGTCCCAGTCGGACTATAACCAAGGGATTTCCTTCTAGAGATATAATATGCCCGACTAGGACTGTATCTTCCTTTTCGTACAAGGTTAAGTCTGCTGAGTTCTATCATATCTCTAATTACATGGCTAGGCCCATCCTCCATCCGAGTGGCCCAATAGCTTCTCATGAGGTACCCCGGGGCCATGGCACCGATACAAAGTTCTCAAATATATCCAATTTCGAAATTCTAAAAGTCCCAATATTCCAATATTCCTAAAACATTCCGAATATTCCAATTATCCCAAAATTATTTTGACTCCAATAATCTAAATATTCCTCACATTAATTCCCTGAATTTTCTAAATTCTAACTTTCTAGGTTTGGGAAATTTCCAAAAACCCCATGTTTTCGCTTTTTCCTTTCTCCTCTTTCTCTTTTTCTTTCCTTTCCTTTTCCTTCCTTGTTTTTCCCTCTTCTTCCTCCATCTTCTTCCTCCCGGCTCTCCCTCTCCCCCTTGGTGCCTAACAAGGGCCGAGCTAGCCCGGCCCGAGCCGCTCCTACCCCCACGACACCGGCGTCTGCCTCCTTGGCCCACACCGCCACTGCTCGGCCTGCCCCAAGCCTATCCCAAACCGCCGCCGCTAGGGCCTAGCCTGAGCCGAGCCGCCCCATGCGCAATCGCCACCGCCAACCTAAGAGGCACGCCGCCTGCGCCCTAACCCTATCTCCCTCTTTACCGAGGTGGTCGTCGGGGATGGCGATGGCGGGGAGGTCGCAGATCTGGTTGTCGTGTTCGATGGTGATGTTCCACAACCGTGCCAACAGGTTCATCCCCATCATGATGAATTCTTCAATGAGGTCTGAGACACAGAGCCTACTTGCTATGGCTCTAAGAAGTTAGCGGCAGGCTTCTAGCACACTGGTCAAAACAACCTTCGAGCAGGCATCGAAGCTCGGGATGCCCATGAAGGGCTGAAGCGCCCTGAATTCGTCGGTGTCGGCGGTGAAGGATATCTTGTGGTAGAACCACTGCTTCATCCATGACTTCTCCCACTTTGGTATCGAAGCAGGGACAGGCCACACTACCGAAGATGCTCTTCTTCAGTCCCACCAGTGTCGCCACCGTCTTGCTTGGTGGACAATGGCGAAGAGGTCGGCGGTAGGTGTGAACTCTTGTGTCCAGGCCATCCACTCGAAGACGGCAATCCAGACGAAGGCGCTTGGGCTCAGCTGTGGCAACTCAAGTTTGAACCATGCGAGCACCTCGAGGAGTAGGTCACAGCACGGGAAGCAAAGCCCGGCATCGAGGTAGGCGGTGAAGACCACGGTCTTATCATCATGTGGCGCGGGGACGATGTCTACTCCTGGCACCCGCGCAAGCCCCTATGAGAGCATGCCCTTGGTGCAAAGCTTAGCGATGTCGGTTTGGCGTATGAGAGAAGGGCCAAGAAACACGGTGTTGTTGGTGTCGATCGAACCCGGGTCCACTCCTCCTGCCTTCGCTGGGTCTCGTTTCTACGGTGCCATCGGAGCTAGGATGGGTGAAGGAGGTGCTGGTCCAACACAAAAAGAAGCGAAGTACGAAAACGGAGGGCAGAAAGCAAGGCACAAGAGCAGGCAGGAGCACAATGGCAAGTGAATCAGGAGCAGTGTGCCCCCAGCAGCTGACGAGGGTGGCTATATATAGACAAGGCATCCTAGTGTCGACAAATGGTAGGTCGACATGTGGCGCCTTGGAAGGCGAATCATCATGGCCTCGGCATCGGCACTGAGGGCGCGACATGTGGCTTCCCAGGAAAGCAACGCGTGGCGTCTCGGAAGGCGAACCATTGCATTCCCAGCATTGGCCATTAGCAGCTGACACCGTGCTACCACGTTGGCAACACGAGGCACCATAAAAAAGTTACGCGTGGCGAGGCCTCGCTCCGGGCAGGGGGGATCGAAACCCCATTTTGTTTTTCCTTTCACCTCAAAAGGTTGAAGCACCATAGTGAAGGACCGTTACCCTCACCGGAAGGTCTTGAGCTCAACTCGGCCAAAGAAGGGATGGCGAGAGGCCTGCCTCTCATTAGGAACTATATCCACGAGCTTGGCCAAGTCCTAGCTAACCCTTGCAAGTGAGGGGCTTGTTGGAGACTGTAGGAGTATGTGTAGGCTACGATAGCAGAAAACAAAATTTTCTAATGCGCACACCAGGACATCATGCGAGAAAGGGATCATGGATCGTTACCACTAGACGCGCAGTGCAGTGGAAGAAGGGTTGGAGAAGCTGGTCCAACCACGCGCGCGTCGAGGTAGTAGTGGAAGTAGTCGATCTCCCGCCGATCAATGCCGCAACGAGCAGCGCCTCTACCGGTATCCACACGTCCGGGGCTAGAGCGCCGATTGCAAGTGTACTAGCACTCGTGAGCGGCTAGGGTTTGGCTTGGAAGGTGGCGGCTAGGGTTTAGCCCGAGGTCTATAGAAAATGTACGTACCCTCAACCCCTCGCCTCCCTATATATAGACCTCCTCACTCGGACCTCGTGGACCGAGGCCCAGTAAGAGTCCACTCGGATCTCTATCCGAATCAAGCCCATATTTGAATCACATTCGAATAAGTGTTCCAGCCCGTTAAGTGTGCGACCCTGTAGGTTCACGTATATTTTGTCACAACCCGGAAACGCCTTTCTGGTCACGCTGTTAATAGCGGCCTCTAGCAAGACATATTAACCCCAAAATATACGTAAAGATCATATCGGCTGAACCTGTAATGTCCTCATGTACAAATCCCTTTGCCTCACGATATCGATTGAGCTCAAGGCGAGACTTGTGTCATCCTCTTAATAGCTCAATCACTCTCTCGATCCTGTGATGGATTACAAACTTGTGATTGACACCTCAATCACCCTAGCATGCACTACTAATTTTTGACCCTATCGCATTGCTTCTCTTTGCATCAAACACAAATATGATGCAATAGCTGCCTTCTATTGCATCAATGTTGCAAATCTGATGCAATAGGTGGTCGTTATTGCATCGAGAAGGAGTTGGATGCGATAGTAATTGATGTTGATGCAATAGGTATGATCTATCGCACCGGATTCGAACAAGAGATGCAATAGATAGAAATTATTGCATCAGACAAATTTGGTTGCGTTAGTGTTGATTTTTGATGCAATATGTAGGTGGTATTGCACCGATCTAGAGTATGGGTGCAAGTAGATAGTACTATTGCAACGGTTTGATTGTGATAAACTCTGTTGCAATATGTGTTTTTTATTGCATTGGTTGAGGATTTTTTTGATGCAATACATTGCCACTATTACATCAAAAGTTTTGCGTTGCAAGATGCTAAGACATTAGCAAAGATTGGTCATAGTATACATAGTTATCTAATACATAGATAATATGCAACGTTTTCAACCTACTGAACCATGTAATGAGAGTGAGAGAATATTTATGAGAAAAATTGGTCTTAGTAAACATGCATGACCGATTAATAAAGATATCTTTTAATTCTATTCATACAACAATCATGCAAATAAAATCAGAGTAATTCAAAGTGCACTCCCATATAAAATAAGAGCTTTGCAGACAATAACTCATAAGACACTAATTCATGGAAACTACCAGGCAATAGCATATATACATATATAGTGGTTCCATTAGGTCTTACAATCTACCAGCACATACAGTGCTTCCATTAGGTCTTACAAACTAGGAAACACCAGCACATACAGTGCTTTCATTAGTTCTTACAACTACCAGCACATAGTGCATCCATTAGTTCATACAGTTCTTCCACATCACATGCATATATATATACACTACAAAAGATGACCACCTTTTACAATGCTTGGAAGGTACCTGACGTACCTTTTAAACCAAACAATATTAGCCATTGATGTTTAAAGGGTAAATTAGGAATAGGAAATAATATTAACAGGGGTAATTAGGTAATTGATTAATTCCATCTTTTCTTCTTCTGCCAAGCCTCATCCCGAGCGCATCTTTTAGTCAAGGCAAATTTGGTCCCGATTCAAGAAAAAGGAAGCAGCGTGACGAAGAAAAAAGATGGCACAACTGGAGGAAGAAGAGTATTTTTTTTCCAGCTTCCTTACTGGGAACATTTGCTTATTAGGCACAATTTGGATGTGATGCATATTGAGAAAAATATATGTGAGAGCATATTGGGCACTTTTCTAGAAGTAGAAGGTAAAGGTAAGGATAATGAGCAAGCTCGGCTTGACATGCAACATCTAGGGATAAGGAAGGATCAACATCCAGTGTTTGAGAATGGTAAGTTCACATTGCCACTAGCTTTGTACAAATTACAGAAAGAGGACAAGAAACTTTTATGCAAATTTCTACATGAAGTTAAGTTGCCTGATGGGTATGCTTCCAATATCAGGAGATGTGTGGATGAAAATCGATTGGTGTTGTCTGGACTGAAAACTCATGATTACCATATAATATTCCAGAAACTTTTACCATTAGTATTACACAACATTCTCCCTCAAGAAGTTGTTGTCCCATTGCTTGACTTGAGTAGGTTCTTCAGTTCGCTATGTTCAAAGGAGCTGGACGAAAAGGATATTGCTAGCATGAGTGCTTCGATTAGGGAGACTCTTTGTCGCCTTGAGATGATATTCCCACCTTCATTTTTTGATATCATGGTACATTTGCCAGTTCATCTAGCTGAAGAGGCTTCACTTGGTGGACCCGTATGCTATAGATGGATGTATCCAGTTGAGAGATATCTGCGGACGGTGAAAGGTTATGTGAGGAACAAAGCACACCCTGAAGGCTCAATAGCAGAGGGAAATATCACCGAAGAGTGTATGGCATTTTGTTCTCAGTTCTTCAAAGATATGCCGACTCGTCCAGAGCGTCATGAAAGCGCCGCAGTGTCTGAACCACCATCTGGTCTGAGCGTCTTTGGTAGCCTTGACTACAGTAGGAAAGGCTTTAGTTTCGAGAAGTTGAATGACACTGAGTTGCTGACCATGAGGCACTACATACTGACAAATTGTGATGAGTGTGCTACTTTGCCTGAGTGAGTTAAATTTAACATTTCAGCTTGGTATTTATTTTGTTAAAATGATATATTACTAATTCTTGCAATTTTGTTTGGGCTGCACTGTAGTGAACATAAGGATTTACTGAAGAAATATAATCCACATAATGTTGAGAGAAGACACAGGGAGCAATTTGTTCGCTGATTTGAGGACAAAGTGAGTTGCCAGGAAAATATTTTGTTCATCTTATGATCCACATATTGAAAGCCGTTTGAAAATAATATTTTTTCATCTTATAATATTTTGTTTAATCTAAGTGCAGACCAAAAAAGAATATGACCAAGGGAAAGCAAGTGAGTTGATTTATGACCTTTCTCAAGGACCAGATCATCGTGCTCGTGTATTCAATAGATGTGTCATCAATGGCTTTCTGTTTCGGACGGTGTTGGCAAAGAAACACTTGATCACACAAAACAGTGGTGTCCTTGTCAAGGGCGATGAAACTACGGGTAATATGGACTGGTATGGTGTTATTAACAAAATTATCTCTATACAATTCCCTGGTGGAAAGGAAGTGATGATGTTTCAGTGTGATTGGTATGATGTCCCTGCTCCAACAAAGAACAGAAGTAGAGGATACAAGAAAGATCAATATGGAATTATAGATATTGATACTACCCGTTTCAGATATTCAAATGATCCCTATATTTTGGCGACACAAGCAGAGAAGCTGTTTTATGTCAAAGATGCAAAGAAATCAGATTGGTTTAGTGTTGTTCGAATGAAACCAAGAAACCTTTTCTCCATGCCGGAATCAGCAAGTGGTGAAGAGGAGGCAGAAGTTGATGTTGACTCATTGGTTGTTGGGGTGGAGCACATGACTGTTACACGCGACCAGGGAGAGTTGATGAATTGGCGACGAATGGACATGGATGGGGAAACCATTGAACCTTCTGTTATTGAAAATGCAATTGCTAAATCTGTACCAGAACCAATGGATGAAGACTATAGTGATGACGACGGAGATGATGTTGACACATATATTGACGATGGGGTTGTCGCACCTGCAGTTGCCACAGACAATGAAGCTGATGATGATTTGTTTGTTTAAGTCTTGATATTCTACCTTCAAACAAGTTTTCCTATGTTGCACAAAACTTCATTAAATGATGTTTGAATGTGCTTGGCCGTGCTCAGAACTGCTATTTTTTTTTGACAAGGAACGTAATTTTGTTTCATGCACAGTGAACTGCTAGTAAATGCCTGATCTGGTACGTGCAAAACGTGTGTGTGTGTGTGTGTGCAGTAGTTACCAGGTCTCAAATTTGTATCTTGCATTGCATTTGTGAAGCTGCCTGTTTGTGTGACTGTTAAAGCTTGCAAAAATCTTATTTGTTGTGTTCGCTCTAGTCAAACCCACTTCCTATGCAATTCTGAAATAAGAGCAAGACGAGTATAATAATCACTTTGGAAGGCAGATAGTGATTCAATTTATGTACTCGTTGCAGCAACAATCACTAGCACATACTTAGTGTTTCCAAACACCAGCACATACAGTGCTCCATTACTTATTCCAAACTCCGAACACCAGCACATACGTAGTGGTATATTATAGTGACGATCACCCACTACAAAAGATGACCACTAGGTCAGAGTTCCATTTCAGTATTGCAATGCACTACTCGCGAGCAGCCCCCTTGTTCTTCAAAAGGGGATACAGCACGCCGTCCCTGAGGTCCGCCCAGAACCTGTCATAGGAACCTATGATAAAAACAAAGTTGTATAGGACTTATAGATCTTTATTGTCATTAAATTTCATGATTTTATATCATCAGACTTGGGAGATATGGATTTTTAAAGTTGACTGACATGCTTGTGATGATGATTTTTACTTGGGTAAATTATTAGCTACAAGGTAAAAAATGCAGCATGTTCAGTAATCAATGTTTCAGAAGGTCCCATATCGGTTGCAACTTGCAACCTTCACCACATGTTCAAGTATGTTAATATATTTGAAATAACGTGATTTTGCAGGCCTACAGAAGAGAAAACGGGAGAGAAGTGGAAAGTATTAATTGATTTCATAGGTGGACCGAGGGACCAGACCCGTGTCACATTGAATATTGACAGTGCTAAGATTACCTTTGTCAACTTGTTAAAATTCAAAGCAAAGATGGGTTATTCTTCGAGGGACTTCATGTATTATAAGAAGCGATGTGGCACTGATATAGCATTCCTGCAGCTTTTAGATTACGAAGAAGATGCATTAAGAATGGTTGAAAAGTTTCGGGAAGAGAAGGAAATCAGACTAGTGGTTTCAAAATCCAAGGAAAATGACCAAGTAGAATATGAAATAACACCCATTAAGAGACGTAGACATGAGGAAGTTAGTGAAGAAAGATTTCATGATGAAGATCGTGATGTGTACAAGTTGTGGTTACATGAGCTGCCACAAGATGCAGAGAACCCAGGTAATAATGTTCTATAAAATACATCTGAATATATTTATGTACTGTTCCACATACATATATATGATATATCTATATGCATCTCGCAGAATTTAAGGATGACTTCCGCGAAGATACGATTAAAACATATAGGGAATGGTTGAGGCGGGAAGGGCTTCTTCAAGATATACGTAATCTGATTTTATTTCAAGTTGGAAGTATTGAAGCCTATATATCATCTGTTTTTTCCAACTCCATTGTAACTGTGTGCTTTCACTTATTGGTATGTGCAGATGCATATCTAGATGATGGAACCATTCAAGAAGACGAAAGTGGAGGTAGCAACGAAACACCAACGCAGTTTCCATCTCATGCTAGGAGGCCAAAGCCCTCTCAGAAAGGTATGTACCATTTCATAGTGTTCATACAATAATAGTATATGAAAACGCAGATTTTTAATGTTTACATATGTTTATTTTAATAACATGAATTGTTTAGAATGAGTTGTCGACAAGAGAAAGATTGGACGAGGAACCATGAAAGGATTTGTGGCAAATGCTAAGAGATTTAAACTTGCTAGTAAGAAACTTAATATAGATTTTTCGTCCACGCTCGGAGGTCCTATAGGAGTCAACTATCGCCTATTTATTGATGAAATAGTTCTGTTTACAAGAAAAAGGACCCCACTAATTGGAGTTACAAAGTGGGCAGATGTCAAGCAGAGTGTTAAAGACAAAATAGCACGTGATATAATGGTACGTAACAGTTTTGTTGCCACATATTACAAAGTAAATTTATGTATAACATCTAAATAGGTCACAATTTGTTGGTCACCCATTTGTGGGATCTTGAGAACAATGATGATGAGAAGGCTAGGATATGGAAGATTGCAAAGGAGCGCTACAGAGGATGGCGAGCTCAATTGAGTTCTACGTACAAGGCATACGACAGTTATCATCAAAGAATGAGACATAAGCCAGAAGATTTGGACATTATTGAGTGGCACTACTTGGTCCTGTATTTTGGAACTGACAAATTCCAGGTTCCAAACCTCTGTCATTCATGTTTTTTTTGTTTGCATATTTGTCCAGTGCAACTAACATATCTCTGAGTTTATATCAGCGAATTAGCAGCAAAAACACGGGCAATTCTCAGCAGTGAAAGACACTACATCTTACGGGATCAAAACCATTTTCACAAGTTAGTTATGAGCAGGTAATGATAAGGAACCTAATCTTCTTTCATTATTTGCTTAAACGATAAGACTGTTCAATTTTGTCACCTTAGAGGGACCTGGAGACCGGTGAAGAGCCAAATGATTTGGCTCTTTGGAAGAGTACACGCAGCAAGGAAGGCCGATGGTGTTCTGAAGCTGCTGAGCAAATATATGTATGCACTACTCTATTCATTACTAACCCTATATATGTGTTCTTAATTTTTTGAACAACCAAAGTTTAAGACACTAATTATGTTCTCAACTCTAGGAAACCACATGGTCCAAAATCACAGAAAGAATTGAGTCAGACGCATCCTTGCTTTCAAAAAACGAAGAAAGCCGTATTCTTCGGCAAACCTACAAGGAAACCACTGGATGCAGGACCAACAAAGGTCCTCGACAAGGATACTTGGCGAAGTATCCCACCCGAAGCCAACTGATGAATGAAAGAATTGAGGAGCAAGCTCGTGCAGCTGCATTAGCAGCAGCCTAACAAAAAAATAATGAGACGCAAGCTGAGGTAGAGAAGCTAAAAGAACAACTTAACATTCAAGCCGCTGAGAGGGAGAGCGACAAGTCAAAAATTCTGCAGCTGGAACAACAATTGGAGAATACAAGAGAAGAACTAAGGAGAGAGTTTTTGTCTCTAATGGCACAACAGAAAGAAGCATCGGCTCAGGTAATACAAGAAATTGTTAGCAACATCATGGATTTAAACAATGTTTTAGTGCTAATGTTTGACCTTATTACTCCAATACAAGACTACTGCACCAATCACAGCCACCGCTCAACCTACAGAATTGACTACTATTGCTGCTGCTACTGATAATCCAGTTACTGAACATGAAGATGCACATATAGCACAGGTAATAATTTCTGACAAATGCCAACTGTAATGTAATAGATACCTACATTTAATCTAGAGGTAATGTGTGCATCTTCTGTTCAATATGCAGACTATGGTGGAAACTCCAATGGTCATGAATAATAATGTTTCTGATGAACCTACTGCTATTAACACTCCTAGCCTAGGAGGAGAACATGTGCAACAGGTAAACTATTTGCAAAATATCACCTGCAGTTACATAGATTCTTATAATTGCTTAGATGTGTGCATCTTCTGTTCAATATGCAGACTGTGGTGGAAACTCCAGTGGCCATGAATAATAATGTTTATGATGAACCTACTGCTGTTAACACTCCTAGCCTAGGAGAACATGTGCAATAGGTAAACTATTTGCAAAATATCACCTGCAGTTACATAGATTCTTATAATTGCTTAGAAGTGATTGTTTCTTCAATCTCCTTGATTTTGCAGAATCTAACAGAAAGTGTATTGAGCACACAAAACAGCCAACAATCTGGCCGCTTCACTCATAGCACTGCCAACAAAACTCTTTTCCCAAATGACAAAGGCAATAATGCACCGGGGAAATTTATTTCAACACATACACTGAGGAATAATGCTGCATCTAAAAAGCGAGAAATGAGAAAGAAAGGCGGAAAGGTATGAGCTGGAAATCTTGTGATGATTACAAAGGATCAGTGTCTATATTTGTTAAGTTTTGAACTATTTAAATGTGGGATCTAGAAAAATGGTGCAGCTATTTGATTTTTTTCATGTAGTTTTGGCATGTTTGTGCAATTGATTATGTCAAGCTATTGTCCATGTTGTGATGATTTTTTTTTGGCCATGAACTGTTGCAAAATCTCTTTTGGCAAGACAAAAAAGGTTTCACGTGCTTAATCCAGTTATATTTAGTGACCACTAGACTATAAAAACTTTCATTCAGTTAATATCTATGTTGAAATGTATTTTGTCTAGCAAGTACAAATAATATATGCTATTAGCTAATGCTAAATCCATAGGAATATATTGATACAAACATGGATGCTTCTCAAGACAAAACCAAAAGAAAGTAATTTGTTATCTGGCATAGAACTGAAAGGCATCAGTTTAGGTGTAAAAGTGCTTTTTCCATGACTATTTTGTTTTGTGGTGATAATATTTGATGCCCAGCTAGTCTGTTATGCAATATATATTACTGATGCATATGTCATCTGATCTTTTTCAGGGAGATGAACCTTGAGGACTATTGGCAAGATGAACTGAATCAAACCTCCTGCAATAACAAAGACCTTCCTGATAGAGTCATGTATATTTGTTTAAATTCTATAAGTTAGTAGTCTATTATGCAGTTTCAACTTTGCAAATAGGAAGCCCTTTGATATATTGTACAAACTATGGATGATCAAAGTTATCAATATCATTGCCTTTTTGTCCCATTGGATTTTGTGATTTAGTGAATTTCTGTGCCACAAATAGATACTGTTGCAATAAAATAATAGCGATGCAAAACTTTGAATTGCATCAAACCTAATGGCGATGCAATAGTATATGTCGCATCGAACCTACTGTCGATGCAAGAGTATATGTTGCATTGAACCTAATGCCGATTCAATCGTATATGTTGCATCAAACCTAATGGCGATGCAATAGTATATGTTGCATCGAACCTAATGTCGATGCAATCATATTTGTTGCATCGAACCTCATGGCGATGCAATAGTATATGTTGCATCGAACCTCACGGGCGATGCAATAAGTTGTATTGCACCGATCGTAATGTCGATGCGATATGATCTATTGCACCGAACGTTAGTCGTTGCAATAGGATTTCTTATTGCATCAAATTTATGACATGTATTACATCAACAATGTTTTGATGCAATAACCTTTCGCACCACTCTATTTTGATGCAAGAGACATACATGGCCGATGCAACAGCGATCTCGCATCAACACGATTTTGATGCAATAACCATTTTGCATCAAACTAATCCGATGCAAGAGACAACGGATGGCCGATGCAATAGCAAGCATCTCGCACCGGTCACAGCAAACCGATGCGATAGCCTATTGCATCAAGGTTTCTTGCATCGGCTCGCATCAAACAAGAAATTAATGCCACACCAAGGTATTGCATCGATTTTGGCCCTATTACAACAAAATTGTGCCGATGTAATAGGGTAAAAAATTAGTAGTGATGGCCATGCACTTCCATAATCCATTACATCGAGGGGACCAGAGATATCTCTCCCGTAAGGAGGGGCAAATTCTATCTTGATCATTCACATCCCACTACATGTTTCATAGCAAACCCGAAGACTACTTTAATGACTACCCAGCTACTACGTATGTTGGGAACCATGATGATCTCAAGTCTAAGGACTCTACATAAACACTACTTGAGACTAACTGATGACACATGAAATCTCTGCAGTATCTCATGGCGGGTCTATCCAACATATGTTCACCAACATATGTCCATATTATCGATTTGGTATCTCCATACCATGATCCATGAGACATGATCATCAATCAATAAATATGTTGATGTTAGAATCATATTTGTTCCTCATATGATATATGATCAGGGATCATTTAGAAATAGCAATATTTGACATTAAGAGTCTCATGAATAAGTCACGTACTCATTGATCAACAATGATAATGTCTATTTCAAGGAACAAATCAATACATTATAAACATAGCATGTGATATATATAACATCTCCATGTTGCCTCTAGGGCATATCACTAACAGAGACAGGCCGCAGCCCCTTCAGATAGCTCAAGACCGAAGACCTATAGGCGGGGAGCCCGACACGGGTGGAGGACGCAGCACGTCAAGCAAAGACGAAGGGTGTGAAGGCAAAGAGCACTACGTGCAAGGCGTAGAGAGGCCGAAGCACTAGGCGATGGCTGGAGCGACTGAAGGCTTGAGAAAGTAGGCGGGGCCAGCAGAGGGCCACCGAGCATGTCAACACACATCAACCCAATAGGCCAAAAGGCCCATTAAGGTGGCAGCCCATATAGCGGCCCGGTGGCCCGATAAGGGCTCATGAATGGGAAAAGGCATAATACCCCTATAACTGTCCCTTTCAAGGGGCCATAATGTATTACCACCTATAAGTGAAACCCTAGGGCTTATAAGTGAACCCCTAGGCCTATAACTAGGCACCTAGGTCACTATAATGGCAAGGTTTTTCAAATTAATACAGATTTACTATCTTTGCCCATACTCAAAATCTACTGTTGCGTTCTTCGACAACAATCTGATCTGAATTGAACCAATGCTTGCAACCTTGCATGGCGTATTATCATCCATCAACACAGTACCACCTTCAACAGGTTCATAGGTGGCAAACCTATCTCTATTCGGGTACATATCATAGGTGCAAGCAGTATCAATAATCCACTAATCACTAGTTTGTGCACAACCAGCATAAGCAACTAGTATCTCTCCATCAGAACTATCATTAGTTGCAACAATGGTTTACCTTCATCTTGTTTCTTAACTTTCGGTATATAATTTTTGTTACGTTTTTTTTGTTCTACAGTTTCCAACACTCAGAGATGACATGTCCACCTCTATTGCAGTAATTGCATGTGTCAGTGTGTAAACACCAATAGCGGGGATCCAGAGGGACCCCCTTTGTGAGTCTGGGCCAAGGGTTTATCTTCGCTTGATTCGTTGCAGGTAGGCTGGTAAAGTAAATGAGATGAGGAATTATACAAGTTCAAGCCATCCGGAGGTGTAATACCCTACTGCTGTTGTGTTCTTGCTTTCATTGGGGAACGTGTCATGCCTAGAATTTTCATCCAAAATTCTGGAGTTTTATTGTGTGTAAGTCCTCGTTCAGGAATCAACCGAGGCACACATGACGTAGTTGATAATCAAAGTAATTGTTTACATATTGAAAGTATTTATTACAGAGGCGAATGGTACCTCACAAAATAATAAAGTTCTAGCAGCAGTAAACAATACTAAGACAATGTGATGAAACCCACTCCACGAGCTTGACCGGGACTCCTGCTTAATACTCCAAGTAATCCTCCTCGCCGAAGTACTCCTCTGAATGATGATTGCTGATTGCAAGGTGAGTACATGAAATACTCCGCAAGCCACACAACAAATATGCAAGTGCACAGGATAACAAAGGATGGCATAATAGGGCTCAAATTTGCATAAAAGCATTTAATAAAACATTTAAGAGGGTAATAAACCATTAATTATTAAACAATATTAGTCAACACTATACCGCTCACCGAAACGGTATAGGCCCAACCACTCCAACCTAGAGCTAAACATATACCACCATTCAACAATCAAGTTTAGATAGTGTGGGACTAATCACAAAAAATATTGCTAGACTCGCCCATAACCGTGGGCATGGCTATTCGAATAGTTTTACTCTAGCCAGAGGTGTACCAATTTACCCACAAGACACAATTCCACAACACATCATTGTGCGCCTCGATACCACCACGGTACCTCGGAAAGGAATTGTGACAGGATTATCCATGTAACTCGCACAATATGAGAGCCTCCCACCGAACCTTTGGTCTCCGGTAGGGGTGATCAAGTACCTTCCTATGAGACGGCCTGATGCCCAAAGCATGGTCTTATTGTCACTACCATGTGTGGATTTATATCAGCCACAACATGCCCTGGTGCCTCCTATTGAACTCGGCACACTTCAAACTCCTGCTATCCCATTCTAGCTTGTGGTTAGCACGAGTATTGCTTTGCAAAAAGTAGTCCACGAACCGGTCCTTAACTGTCACAAGCACCGCTAGCAAGAAACACAATCCTAGTGCTCGCAACCCACCATTTATCCATATTTTAAAGAACCATTAAATTAGCCTTGCACGACCACAGTTGTAAATGGACTCATCATTTCATATGAACCAAATGTTACCGCCCATAAGTTATTCTATAGTTTACTAAGCATGGCTAAGCAAAGTCCTAGAAGTAATCTAGCTAACCAATAAATAAAGCTAGCTAGCCATATTCATCCCATAGGTACAATATCTAGTAACCAAGTCAAAGAGGCCATAAACAAAGATTAGGGTTTCCCTATCCTAATGACATTCCAAAATAAATGTAGAGTTGAAAAGAAACATAGCTTTAAACATAGGTACAATATGCTCAAAGGTATTGAGGAATCTGTGTGACTTGCCTTGCTGCTCCTCATAAGCCTCGAAACTCTCCTCGAGAAAATGTGGCTCTTCCTAAACGTCGGTGGCTAAAGGCAATAAACAAAAATGAGCAAAACAGTACATCAACACACACGAACAGTGTCATATTATATTTTTAATGGGTAGATCTTGATTTTTAAAGAATTTTGCAAGTTGAATCACCCCAAACGGAATTTGGATGAATTAGTTATGAATTTTAGATGTTTAAACCCTTTTAAAAGCCTATTTAAAAGAATTACTCTGATTTATTGCGTCATTTATGAATTAATTTAATTCAAGAGAAAGGATTATTGCGTCATCAGAGAGAGAAAGGGGAATTGCCTAGTGGCTGACAAGTGGGGCCCACTAGCGGCAAGAGGAAGGGATGCCGGTCCATGGTAGACCGAGTCCGTAGGGGTCCATGGGCTTATCCAACGGCTGGGGTCTAAAGGGGGTTAGATCGGACGGCCCAGATTGAATCCTCGGTTTAAGTTAGATTGGAGGGCTATGATTTACTGTAACCTAGATCGGACGGCTGCGTTTTGATCCATCGATCTAGGGCAGAGATCCAACCGGGGAGATCCGACGGCTGAGAATAGGTTAGATAACCAATGGCTCGGATTAGATCCGGATGGATTCAAGCTGGCGCCTATGCGGCAGCCACATCGGCGACTGAGTCGGCATAGGCGATGGTGGTGGCAGTGGTGACATAGGGACCGATGGTCACCAGCGATCAGCGGCACGATGACATGCGCCGAGTGTAGGAACGGATAGAGGGGATCGCAGTGATGCTTACCGAGTGCTGAACGATGGGGATTGGTGACGAGAGCAGCTGGCAACAAGGTTTTGGTGGTGGTGGTCTTCAGGTCCTCGGTGGCGGTGTGGTTCCAGTGGTCTCTGGCGGTCTAGAGGCGGTGGCCAAGCTTTTTTGGACTTCGGCGAAGCTCACAGAGGTGGCAGTGAGTTCTAGCAGCGACCAAAGCGGTGGTGAATCGCGACCGGGGCTTGGCGGCGGCCGTGGAGTGAGGTCGGGGCGCAGGGAGTCAGCTAGGGCTAGCTAGGGCTGCAACTTGTGCATGGGATAGCTCTTAGGTGTCGCGGGCCTGCTATTTAAGGCGGAGAGGGGCAGAGACTGGCTTTGTTATGGCTCCTATGGCGGCAGCAGCGGAATCGAGATACGGTTCCGAATCAGGAGGCCGTGGGTCTCCTCAACTGGCAGCATTGGGACTCTGATTTCTTGGGGATACGGTAGAGGAGGACCGGGGCTCCGTTTCCCCTCAACTGGTTTGATGAGAACGAGGCCGAGACGCGCTGATTTGGAGCAGATTCGGTGGCAGAGCTCGAGGATGAACAGAATCTCCCCCGGCGAGAGGTTGATGAAGATCCGACAGGTGGGTCCCGCCTGTCGGTGGCCGTGGGCCTTGGGCTGCGGCACGCGTGGAGGAAAGAGTAAGTGCACAGTGTTGGGCCTGAAATCGGCCCAGTGCGGTGGAGGGCTTTTTAATTTCTTTTTCTTTTATTTTAATGATGTGATTCAATTTAATTCACCAAAAATAATTCCCTTAATCAAATAAATCCCAGAAAATTTTAGAAAATAGATAATTAAGCAAAGAATATTATAAAATTATTTTCATGCCCTTTTTTCTATAGGTTTTTGTCTGATTTTATTATTTCCACTCATTGTGGCTTTTAATTTATTTTTTAAAATTTCTTTTTCACATTTATTTTTATAAAGGAAAATTTTTAGGGTGTTATAGAACGCTTTCAAGCGAAGTGTACAAGACTTAGCTCTAGGAGCTCTTCTTTACTCCAGCTGAAGGCTGGGGTTGGTCGAGTGTTTTTTCTTCTCTCCTTACTCCTCCCCTATCACCCTATCATCTTGGTTCTCCCCATATAATCTCTGGGGGAATAGAACAATAGTTTCACAGTGGGAGTTAGAGAATTAGGTATGGTATGTCTTGTCTCGTGCATTGTGGGAGCCATGGGCCCCGGGTACCTCACTATAAGCACATGGGCCACTCGGATAGAGGATGGGCCAGATCATGTAATTAGAGATAAGATAGCACCCGGCAGGCTGTGCCTTGTACAATAAGGAAACATAGCCTTAGTTGGATAGGATTCTATCTCTAAGAAGGAAATCCCTTGGTCGTATCCGACTGGGATCCTTACCATGTACCCCTGTCCCCTAGTATATAAAGGGAGGCAGGGCGCCCCATGAGGGCACACCAGATCATTGATCGTCAAACCACCTCAGAGGAATAACACCTCAACTGGACGTAGGGTATTACCTCACATCGAGGGCCTAAACCAGTATAATTCTCCCGTGTTCCTCTGCAATCCACCGAATTCCAGGTCGCCGTGTAGCCCCATAGTATTATTGCCGGTGCAAAGCATCGACAGTTGGCGCGCCAGGTAGGGGCCCGGCGAGTTCTTCATCAACAGATTCGATGGATCTCATCAACGGAGTCAAGGGCGACAAGTTCTCCAATGGAGACACCATCACCTTCGGGAGCCTTGATTTCGTCGCCGATCAACTCGGCAACCTTTCCTTGGCTGAGGCAGATCCGATCTTGCCAGCTGAAGAGCTAGCCGGCGTTGCGCCAGTCGGCCCCAGGGACGTCGCCATCTCCTTCGACGATCTACTACGACAGTCCCTCACATCGCCGGACATCGGGACAACTCTCTCCTTCGGCGTCCGACTCGCGCTAGGCCTTGAGCCAGCGCGGGTTAGGCCGAGAGGGGGAGAGATCATTAATCTCCCATACAGATTCGGCGACGCAGTGCATCTACAACCCGTGCAGCAGACCCGACCTCCAGCGATTCAGTTTGGACACGGTCATGAACCGTTTCAGATTGGATCTAGGGAGGTCGGAGTCGTCCTAACTCCGATAAACTACTCGGAGTCCGACACTAAGTCGGATGGTGGTTCGAGCATCAACTCGGACTCCACCTTGGCAAGCTTCCTCCTCCCCCGCGAGATCTTCATGGCTTCAACGCCACCTTCCGAGGTGCGCCGACTGCAAGAGGAGCAGCAAGAGGAGGCACGCCGACTACAACAACAAGAGGAGGCCAACCGACAAGCTCGCAATGACGGGCTTCGACAGGCTGGGCGAGCCGCCCAGCAGCAGATCCTCCAAACCAAAGTCGGCGACCACGATGTCTTCGTCATGCCACAACAGAACGTCGTGGCCGCCGCAACTCTGCTGGACACGCTCCAGCTTGGGCCGGATCATCAGGCCACACCAACCATCGCCAAGATCAAGGCGATGATTACTGCTGCCGCCTGCCAGCAGCAAGAACAGTCAGTCAACACTCACATACCGACCCATCGAACGGGCTCTCCAGTGGCGGAGTCATCTGCATCAGCACGACGACGGGCGGCCGGCTCCACCCGGCAGCACGAAGAGTCCCGCCAAACAACACTCGGCAATACCAACTACGACAACCGGCGGCGTCACCAATACGACCGCCGACCCAATCAAGACCTCCGATTGCGATTACAATGCGATCTTTGCCACACCCTAAGGGCCCGGCGCGAAGAACGCGAAGAGGATGAACGCCGCCGACTGGAGGATGAACACGAGCGCTTCGGTCTCCACTATGAGCGGCTACACCGCCAAAACCGAAGCCCAAGTCCTCACGATAATGAAGGCATTCCAGCCTTTACTCGGGAGTTACAGGACGTCCGCTGGCCAGTCGGCTTTAGGCCTACCGGAATTGAAAAGTACGACGGCAAGACCAACCCAGAGTCCTGGCTCACCATTTACGTCCTAGCAGTTCAAGCTGCTGGGGGCGACAGCAGAGCCATGGCTAACTACCTCCCAGTCGCATTATCCGACTCGGCGAGGACATGGCTGACAGGCCTCCCAAGGCGGTCGATCGGTTCCTGGGGACAACTCAGGGAGCGGTTCGTCGC
The DNA here is from genome assembly GCA_003991445.1 of Oryza meyeriana var. granulata. Lineage (NCBI taxonomy): Eukaryota > Viridiplantae > Streptophyta > Magnoliopsida > Poales > Poaceae > Oryza > Oryza meyeriana. The sequence goes on from RYFJ01002386.1 coordinate 273,739, forward strand.
TAACTTCCAGGGGACCTACGAGAGACCAGCTTCCGAGCATGACCTTTACCAGCTGCATCAGAAAAAGAACGAGTCTCTACGTGAATTCATCAAAAGGTTTTCCGAGAAGCGCAATCAAATCCCAAGCATCAAAGACGAGGTCGTCATCGCCGCCTTCCGCAAGGGAGTAAAAGACGCCCCGCTCATCGCGAAGTTCACTCGGAAGCCACCATCCACTGTCCGGACTCTCTTCGACATGGCCAACAAATACGCCGACTCGGCTGAAGCCGTCGCAGAGGCCTTCGACGAGAAGAAAGAGCCCCGACAAAAAGACAACAGGGCAAAAGCCGACAACGAGCCGCCTCAGAACAAGCCTGGCAGCCGCAAGCGGAAGTCGGACAACGAGGTGGCTAACATGGAGCGCAGTCGATCGCGGCCCCAGCGGAACAACGACTATCAGAAAGTCATGAGCGGGCCTTGCCCCTTTCACCCCAAGGGCCGGCACGCGGCCAAGGACTGCCACATGCTCAAGAAGTTTGCCTCCGAGCAAGCTTCATCGTCTGGCGCCGACAAGGACAAGGACAAGCCAGACTCGGGTCTGGCTGATGATTTCCAGGACCCCCAAGCTGAACTCAACCACATCTTCGGGGGGCCACTCGCGTACGAATCCAAGCGCAAGCAGAAGCTATCAGCGCGGGACATTAACGCGGTCTCCACAACGGATACCCCTCAATACTTGCGCTGGTCAGAGATGGCTATCACCTTCAACCGCGCAGATCACCCAGATCGGGTTTCACACCCGGGACGATACCCACTCGTCCTGGACCCAGTCGTCAGAAATATTAGGCTGAAGAAAACCCTCATCGACGGAGGCAGTGCGCTCAACATCCTGTTCGCCAAGACTTTGGACGAGATGAGAATTCCTCGTTCAGAACTACGGCCGAGCACCGCGCCCTTCCATGGGATAATCCCCGGCTTGTTATCAACCCCACTCGGGCAAATAACCTTGCCGGTGACCTTCGGCACGCGGGACAACTTCCGTACAGAAAACATCTCCTTCGAGGTCGCCGACTTCGAGACCGCGTATCACGCGATACTCGGACGACCGGCCCTCGCCAAATTCATGGAGATACCGCACTACACGTACATGGTGCTGAAGATGCCCGGGCCAGCAGGAGTCCTCTCCCTCCGCAGCGACGCTAAGCAAGCCTTCACCTGCGACAAGGAGAGCTGCGAGCTGGCTCAAACACAAGAAGCGGCAGTCGGGCGCGATAGCATCCGGCAAGCCGCTACATCTGAAGTCGATCAAGATCCAGTTCCGGCGAAAAAAGCAGCGAAGTCGGGAATTTCAGCGGACTCTGACACGAAGAAGCTCCCCCTAGACCCTTCCGACCCCTCCAAGACTGCCTTAGTCGAGACCGGACTCGACCCCAAATAGGAAGACGCGCTCGTCACCTTCCTCCAAGCCAACAAAGATATCTTCGCGTGGAAACCGTCCGACATGCCGGGCGTACCAAGGGAGGTGATCGAGCACGCCCTACACGTAAAGCCAGACGCCAAGCCGGTCAAGCAACGACTGCGGCGCTTCGCTCAAGACCGCAAGGATGCTATCCGGGAGGAAATCACCAAGCTCCTCGCAGCCGGCTTCATCAAGGAAGTCTACCACCCGGACTGGCTGGCCAACCCAGTCCTGGTCCGGAAGAAAAACGGCAAATGACGCATGTGCGTCGACTACACCGACCTCAACAAAGCGTGCCCCAAGGACCCATTTGGTCTTCCCAGGATAGATCAGGTGGTTGACTCCACGGCGGGGTGCGACCTACTCAGTTTTCTCGACTGTTACTCGGGATATCATCAAATTAGCTTGAGGGAACAAGACTGTTTAAAAACATCTTTCATCACGCCGTTTGGAGCGTATTACTATATCACAATGCCGTTCGGTCTGAAAAACGCAGGCGCAACCTACCAAAGGGCTATTCAGCGGTGTCTGCACACTCAGATCGGGCGCAACGTGGAAGCCTACGTCGACGATGTGGTGATCAAGTCCAAGTCCAGAAAAGACCTCATTGCCGACTTGGAAGAAACCTTCCAAAACCTTCGAAGATTCAAGATGAAGTTGAACTCGGACAAGTGCGCCTTCGGGGTGCCGTCTGGGAAGTTACTCGGCTTCATCGTCTCGCACCGCGGCATCGAGGCTAACCCGGAGAAAGTCTACGCCATCAAGAACATGGCGCCCCCGACCAACCTTAAAGACGTCCAGAAGCTGACAAGCTGCATGCGGCACTCAGTCGGTTTATCTCCCGACTGGCGAACGGGGCATGCCTTTCTTCAAGCTCCTCAAAAAGGCGGACACCTTTTCAATGGACCCCGGAAAGCCCAGCGAGCCTTCGAAAGACTTCAAAGAATTCCTCACATCACCCCCCGTGCTGGCGTCACCCCTGCCCCAGGAACCACTAATGCTTTATCTGGCAGCACAACACAGGTAGTCAGCACGGTGCTGGTAGTGGAGCGATCCGAACAGGGTCATCTTCAGAAAATACAACGGCCAATCTATTTCGTCAGCGAGGTCCTTGCCGACTCCAAAACAAGATACCTGCAGGTCCAGAAGCTGCTATACGGCCTACTCATCACAGTCCGAAAGCTGGTGCACTACTTTCAAGCACATCAAGTCACGGTGGTCACAGCGTTTCCACTCGGGGATGCCTTCATAATCGCGAGCCACTGCCGGATCGCTAAATGGGCACTCGAGCTGATGGCGTTTTACATCACCTTTCAGCCACGGACAGCTATCAAATCTCAACTCTAGCCGACTTCATGGCGAGTGACAGAAGTCAACTCCCAACACCAACAACAAAGCTAGAGTACTGGACAATGTACTTCGACTTTCCCTACGGATTCGGCGGTGCGGGGCCTGGAGTCATTACTGACATCCCCACTGGTGAAAAAGTTGAAGTACGTCTACAAATCCACTTCCCGGCTTCCCACAATGTCGCCGAGTACGAGCTTCTTGTTCACGGGCTCCGCATCGCATATCACTCGGCATACGTCGACTGGTTGTTGCGCGGAGACTCCAACTTGTGGTAACCAAGTCATGAAAGACTGGACCTGTCTCGACGACACAATGGCAGCATACTGTCAGGAGGTCCGCAAGTTGGAAAACAAGTTCGACGGGCTGGAAATCACACACGTCCTGGTCAATACAACGACGCGGCAGATGAGCTGGCAAACATGGGATCCAAGCGAGAAGCCCGACTGGAATCTTTTCGAGAACTTATGGAGCCATCAGTCAAGAAGAAACCGGCACAAGAGCAGTCGGGAGCGAGCCTACCGACCCCCGACGAAGTGCTGCACATATGTCAAACTGGAGGGGTCCTGTTCTCAAATTCCTCCTGGACGATGAACTCCCAGAGATCGCAGTCAAGCCGAGCAGATCAAGCGTCGAAGCAAAGCTTCCTGCTAGTCGGAAAGACCTGTACCGAAGGAGCGCATCCGGTCCTCATGCGCTGTGTCACCACCGAGAAGGGCAAGCAGATCCTCATTCAATAACCTTGGGCATATGTGGCAACCACGCTGCATGCCAGGACGTTAGTCGGAAAGGCTTACGCAGGGATTCTTTGGCCCACGCAGTCACAGATGCAAAGACATTCGCAAGTGCGAGGGTTGCCAGTTCTTCGCAACACAGACAAATCTTCCGCCCAGGAACTCCAGACTATCCCTATCTCCTGGCCCATTCGCAGTATGGGGGCTCGACATGGTCGGCCATTCAAGAAAGCGCCAGGAGGGTTCACATATTTATCGTCGCAGTGGATAAATTCACCAAGTGATTGAGGCTAAACCCGTCGCAACATGTGATTTTTACACCGGCAATAATATATGGGCTACTGGCGGATGGAAACCGTGGATGCAAAAGGAACACAAGGAAATTTTATACTGGTTAGGCCCCTCGTGTGAGGTAATACATACGTCAGTTTGTATGTATTCCTTGAGGATATACGGTGGTAGTTCTGATTGAACTGTATGGCGTTGTGCTTCTATAGCTCTTCTGCCCATGGCGCCCTGCTCCCCTTATATACTGGGGACAAGGTTTACAAGGTAGGAGTCCATAGGATTACGACTAGGAGATCTCCCCTTAGAGATATAACTACCCGACTAGGACTGTATATTCCTTTCTATACAAGGCGAAGTCTGCCCGAATCTAGCTATATCTCTAATTACAAGCTAGGCCATCCTCTATCCGAGGGCCATATGCTTGTCATGAGGTACCGGGCCCATGCACCCACAGAGCCCCCGAGACCTTCATAGTTGAGTCACAGCTGATGCCGAGTGTCATCCTCCACGGTGAAGTCTTCCCGAGTGCATTGCTCCCGAGTACTCTTTGTCTGAGTGCTGCTTCTCCCGAAGTCTGCTTCATGTCAGCTGGCAGCGAGGCTATGAAGGTTCGATGTAGATGTTGGAATAGTGTGCGCGAATAGGCGCACCTATTAGGTGTAGCCCCGACTTTGTGCTTAATTGTGAAAACAATTAAACATGAAGTCAAGATCTTTAACTTGTAGTCTTTCCGAGTAGATTACTACTGGTACATGAGACTCTTCGGTATCATGTCAACCGGAATATGATTTATAGTCTTGCCGAGTAGGGAACTACTCGTATATGGACTCTTCGACTTCATGTCAGTCGGAAATGGCGTTTATAGTCTTGCCGAGTAGGATGCTACTCGTATATGGGACTCTTCAGCGTCATGTCAGCTGGAAAGGGGGTGTTTATAGTGTTCCTGAGTAGTAACTACTCGAAAATTAGACTCGTCGGCATCATGTCAGCCAGAAAAGGTGTTTATAGTCTTTCCCGAGTGGCGTCCCATTCGGAAGTTAGACTCTTCCGCATCATGTCAGCGGGAATGAAATTTATAGTCTCTCCGAGTAGTGCACTATCGAAAGTTAGACTCTTCAGCGTCATGCGTCGGCTGGAGTAATGTTGCTCATGGCAACTGGTGGCCGCGCATATAGGCCGAGTACACTGTATGAAAATAAAATCCATTACGTGGTTAGGTTACTCGAGAGAGATACCTGTATCTCCAATTTCAAGAAAGACCAGCTTGTGATCCTTGCAAGGATGTATCTCGAGACCTGGCGGATAAGACAGATACCCAAACATATATGTTTAGCAATAAGGCTCTCATGAAGCATATTGTTTACCTCATCGGCTCCTGTTGGTAGCACCAGCGCTATAATTTCAACTCGCCTGGGCGGCCCACATGGAGCATGCTACCGTAGGAATCATATCTTGGTGGCTGCTACCAAATAAGCGGTCTGAGCCGACCTATCCAGCATAGCTCTAGGGAAGTATCATCATCGCATGTCAGGATGAGTTTTTTGGTGTTGGTAACCGCAATCAGCCAGAGAAATCCTTTATTCGCAAGCCTTTCCGACTTACGTTCTGGATGCAAACTGGTTGCCACATGTACCGAGTAGGTATGTTTGCAGGATTGCTTGCTCCTCAGGTGTGACGCAGTGCATGAGAACTCGGATGCGCTTTGACGATGTAAGTCTTCTCTGACTTGGAAGCCGAACAAGGTACCGAACTTGCATTAGCAGAGGGTTCGGCTGGTGACCCTCATGGGGCGTACCCTAATCCACAGAGTTATAGCAAGCTAGGCACCCGAATCTTGCATTAGCATAGATTCGGCTGGCACCCTCATGGGCGTACCCAACCTGACAGAGTTGCGGCAAATAAGGTACCCGAACTTAGCATTAGCGTAGGATTCGGCTGGCGACCCTCATGGGGCGTACCCACTTAGCGAGTGGTACACAGCCCCGACTGGCGCCGGGGCCGATTGTTAGCTCCCATGGAGCGTAGTCGGGGAAGATGAGTCCGACTGGCGCAAGTACTCGTAAGTAGCCCTCATGGAGCATCCCGAGTGTTTTCGGCAGACTTGTCAGCCCCCGAGCGTAGGAGATAGGCTCGAAGCCCTGAGTTCCTGTCACGCATATCCGGAGCTGGGCCTGCAATATAAAATATCGATGAGTAGCATCTGATGATGAAAATAATCATCGAATAAAATGTATTTTACATGTATGTAAATACGTGTTCTTCCTCTTTTTGATATTTAATTTCCTCGAGTAGTGACCCCTTACGTTTAAGCACTCTGCCGATCATAGCCCCTAGCGTCGGGAGTTGGCTATGGCTCTTTCCAGGCACGCGTTTTGGGTGACTTGAGTTCGTCTTACATGGAGCAGAGTTTCAAACGGGATATCGAGAGATGTATGCTACGAGTATTTTGTAATCATTTAAGAGCAAAACACGGAAAAAGTAATGCGCGCTATACAACCTATTAGGTGTAAGCGGCTGTGGCACTAGCAAGGCCGAGTGAGGAGATGATCAGAAAGCGACTTAGCTGTTCGTATTGGGAGTGGGGATGCCATCTCTGTTTGAGCTTGTGAGCCCCCGAGCATGTACTTGGTTTCTGATAATCCTCAGTTGTTGAAGTCGAAAGAGCCCCGACTGGTCCACAATAAGCCGTCCCCAACCCCTGACTTGCAATAGTTTGCGATCAGCTTTAGTTGGGACCGCGGTCGTCGGTGTCGTCCCGCTTCTTCTGTCAGGTGACTTGTTAGTCATCGAGCACGGCCTCGGCAAGGGCTGGAGTCGGCGTACTTGTTCATGTCGAATAGGGCCCTTGACAGCAGTTGGGAGCTTCCGCGTGGTCTCTATGATTTTCTACTCACTTAGAAAGGGCGATGTCATCCTTGATGTTCCGGAGTTCCTCTTCTCAGAAAACTCTTGATGAAGTCACGAAGAGACTCGCTTTCTTCTTTGACGCAACTGATATAAAACACGGTCGTACTCAGAAGATGGCTCTCGTATGTTCCCTGGAAATTGGTGATGAAACGTAGGAGTTCTCCCCAAGAGCGATTGATTGCTGGGAAGTCCTGTGCCGTCGCTGGTCGGCTTAGAGCAAAACTAGGAGGTAGTTAGCCATGACTTTTTGTGTCAACACTCCAGCAGCTCATTGCCAGAGTGTATGCTGTCCAGGACCGGGATCGTTTGCCGTCGTATTTTTCGATGCTTGTAGGCCTTTTGAAAACCGACGGCCAGCTTGGGTGAAGGCCGGCCTTCGTCTTCATCGAGGACTCCGACCCCGACTACGGCGGCGAAACCGCTCGTGGTGGAGGCCGAATGCTCGTTCTCGTCTCCTCCAGTTGGCGTATTGCTCGCTTCCTCGTTCACCGGCGCCGAGCATTGGTGTCTGCCGAAGATCACGCCATAGTTGGCCTCGGATCGTTGTCCGACGGTCACTTCGACGTTGCTGGTTGTTGTTTTGGGTTGCGAATGACGTTGGCGTGACTCCGTGTGCAGCTGACTAGAGCCGGCCACTCGGCCGTTTGAGGTAGACAGACTGCCATTGGGGATGCCGACCGGTTGGTCGGTATGAAGGTATCTCCCGACTGTTGGTGCTGCTGACATGCAGCAGCGGTAAGCATGGCTTTTATCCTTGCGATCGTCGGGGTGGCCTGAGATCAGGCCCAAGCTGGACTGTGTCCAGTAGGGTTGCAGCGGCCACGATGTTCTGTTGGGAGTAACAAGACATCGGTCGCCGACTCGGGTTTGGAGGATTCTGCTGAGCGGTTTGGCTCAGCCTTGCGTAGATCGTCGTTGCGGGCGTGCAGGCGTCTTGCTTCTTCCTCCTGTTGTTCTTGCAGTCGGCAGGCCTCCTCCTCTTGTGGTGTGTCGTCGCATGATTCCTGAATAGAGTAGAGCCTCTGGATGCCATGAAAATTTCTCGGCGGCGGAGTGAAGCTTGCCGAGCTGGTATCCACTTGGAGTCGGAATCCGACTGGGATCGTATCCGAAGAGTCGTAGTCGGAATAGTTGATGGGGGTGATTAAACTCCGACCTCTAGATCCGATCTCGAGCGGCTCGGAGCCGTATCCGAGTCGAACTCCAGGGGATCGGTTTGCCGCGTCGGATGTAATTGTAGATATCCGCGGCGTCGCTGAGTCCGAACGGAAGTTGACGATCTCTTCCCTTCTCGGCCCGATCTCGGCCGGCTCAGAACCAGTCCGAGTCGAACACTGAAAGGAAGAGTTGTCCCTGGACTCGGCGTATTGGAGATCGCCGCAGCATGTCGTCGAAGATTGCCGCAGCGTCGTGTGGGCGACTGGCGCGGAGTCAGCTGGTTCCTCGGCGGTTATCGTCCGTGTCGGCCGGGTGAGATTGCCGATCTGGTCGGACAAAGTCAAGGCTTCTGAATGCGATTGTATCTTCCGGGGGGGAGTTTGCCGCCGTCGACTTCGGTTGGCTGGATCCATCGAGCTTGTAGATGTAGATCGCGCCGAAGCCCCTACCTGGCGCCAACTGTCGATGTTTTTTACACGGCAATAAATATATGGGGCTACTCGGCGGATGGAAACTCGGTGGATTGCAAGGAACACAAGGAAATTTTATATGGTTCAGGCCCTCGATGTGAGTAATACCCTACGATCCAGTTTGTATGTTTCCTTTGAGGATATACGGTGGTAGTTCTGATGAATGTATGGCCGTGTGCTTCTATGAGCTCTTCTGCCCTCATGGGGCGCCCTGCCTCCCCTTATATACTGGGACAAGGTTACAAGGTAGGAGTCCCATCGGATTACGACTAGGAGATCTCCCTTAGAGATATAACGTACCCGACTAGGACTGTATATTCCTTTCTATACAAGGCGAAGTCTGCCGAATCTAGCTATATCTCTAATTACAAGGCTAGGCCCATCCTCTATCCGAGTGGCCCATATGCTTGTCATGAGGTACCCGGGGCCCATGGCACCCACACAACAATCACAGCGGCACGAGCAAAGGACTTCATCCTGAGTATACTATACCGGTTTGGGGTCCCTAACCGCATCATAACCGACAACGGCACTCAGTTCGCGGCGGGCTTATTCCAAGATTTCTGCGACGACTTCGGCATCAAGATCTGCTATGCATCTGTGGCACACCCGCGGAGCAACGGGCAGGTTGAGCGAGCCAACGGCATGGTCCTACAAGGCATCAAGGCCAGGATATATGACCGACTACAACCATATGCGGGTCGGTGGGTAGAAGAACTACCATCCGTTCTCTGGTCTCTCAGAACCACGGTTAGTCGGGCAACAGGGCAATCCCCTTTCTTCCTGGTCTACGGCACCGAGGCCATGCTACCGACAGAGATACAGTTCGGCTCTCCGCGAGTCCGGGCTTACTCTGAGGACGACTCCAACGGCACCCGACTGATCGAATTAGATCAGCTGGAAGAAGCAAGAGACGCCGCAACAATCCAGTCGGCAAGGTATCTTCAAGGCCTGCGTCGCTACCACAATCGCAATGTCCATGGCCGCGCCTTTTTGGTCGGGGATCTCGTTCTACGGAAGATACAAACCACCAAGGACAGGCACAAACTATCCCCCATCTGGGAAGGGCCGTTCATTATAGCCGAGGTCACGCGACCAGCGCCTACCGACTGAAGACCAAAGATGGCGTCCTCATCACCAACTTATGGAATATAGAACAGCTACGTCCTTTCTATACCTGAGTTTTACATTTTCCATGTGTACAGTTTTTCCTGACTCACTACGCCGCTTGTTCCACTCGAGTAGTGAGTCGGGGGCTGCATGTATATACGTGTTCTGTCAATAACATACAAGCTTATTTCACCCCGGTTATGAAGCCTTGCCACGACTGATGCGTTCGCCCGAGTATAGCATCTTACTCCGAACGTTTTTTATCAAGTTCTATCGAAATAACTCGGTGCATGCTACATGGTCGGGCAAAGCTAATGACAACCGAATAATAAGTTTGGCGGCACGACACATATATTTACACATGATCGTATATGAAAGCATATATATACACCGACTACAAAATGTATTGCCTTTACAGACCCAGGTCTCGGGTAATCGCTTCAGCAGTCGGCTTCGCCTGTGAGATCAGCTCCAGCGCTTCCTCGGGCGTCGTCTCCTCGGAAAATCCCTCCCCGATGGCCTCAATGTCCGCCCTCGGGTAGATGGACTTGGTCATTGCTAGGGTCTGGGCCACGCCGGCGGCAACCCGCTCGTCTGAGTACCTTTTCAGGGCACTTGGCGCGTCCTCGAGACGCCCCATTATTTGAGGAATTCTGCTACAGCTGGTCCCCACTGGGCGGGGATCTACAAGGTCAAGGAGCCCTTTCACGGACCCGACGAGGGCCTCCCGTGACTCCCTGATTGACCTTATCTCCTCCGTGTAGAACCGGTACTGGGCCTGGACGTTGTCTCTCATGCCTGCCCAGATCGGCCGGCAAGTAAGCTTGTCAGATTCGGCTACACACAGGGTGACTAATGTATTGGCTGAGATCACAGTCGGGTTGAGGACTTACTTTCGTAGTCGGCCTCCCACCCGGCCACGGTCTTCTCCAGTTCGGCCTTCTCCTTACCGAGCTTGACGACGGCCTTCTCCAACTCAGACTTCTCCCGGTCAAGCTCGGTGTTGGCCTTTGTCAGGTCAGCCTTGACCCTTTCAAGCTCGGCCTTGGCTTCTTCGGCCTCCTTCAGCTGCGACTCCCTCTCTGCTCGGGTCTTTAACTTCGCTTCGAGGTCTGCACCACAGATTAGCCAAGAGCTCAATCGTGCAGTAATGACACCACCGAGCAGTCGAGATCGACGTAGCTGGATAAATACATCAACGGTCCAGTCGGGAAGATATGCTCAAGGATTTTACCTCTAATCTTCTCGGCTAGGGCCCATGTCTCTGCCCTGAGCTGATCAGCGCCGCTCTTCAGCCAGGCCACCCTCCTCGTGTAACGCGCCTCCATCTCGGCCTTCAATGCCCGAAGTTGTTGCAATTCCGTAAGGTGGGGAGCCATCTCGACCAGGATATCCGTCATCGCCTCGTTGCGGTCGACGAGCTTCTGTTCGGGACAAGGAACAAACCGACGACAGAGTCAAACATCAAGACAAGAAGATTGCTGGAGCTTCACTACAAGAATCATACCGCGACCCCTTGGGACCCGCTGATGGCGGCACGAAGCAGGCTCTCGCGCTCTCTCCTTGCGACGACTTCATCGAGCCTGAAGCTTTTCATAGTGCCGTCGCGAGTGGTCCACGTGAAGGTCCGGGGCATCACACGTGGGGGAGCTTCGATCCGAGGCAAATGTGGGATCTCCGGCGGCGGTGGCAACGGCGACGATGGCGATGACGATAACCATGATGGCGACGGGGTCCTGGCCTCGGCACCGCCTTCCCCTACGACATCGGGGACCAGCTCGGGGGTTCCGTCCCCCGCTTCTGCGACGTACGGTGCCTCGGGGGCTGGGGCCTCAGTTTCAACAGCCACCTCTTGGTCGAGTGGCGGTAGTGGCCCTGTAGTCGGAGCCACCTCGGTCTCAGCGACCAGGCTGGCCGCCGGCTCAGCAGGTGTGTTCGCTGCCGCTGGCTCGGCTGGGGCGGACTCATCAAGTGGAGCAGATGGGTCAACCTTTTTGAGGTCGATATCGGCCCGCTTCCTGCACAACGAAGCAAGACATCAGAACTGTATTTTAACATACAACGACTACAGAAGGCCCGGAGTAGCGCACCTCTTAGAGAACTTCAGCTTCCTGCCAGCCTGCCCGCTCCCCAGCGAAGCGCTAGCATCGGCACTCGCCCCGGTTGGTGTCATCGATGGCAGAGGCATATCAGCCTGAGTCGGCCTCGATTCTGGTATGGTTGGTTCGGGTTCCTTCGCCCCAATCGGCCTCTGCTCTAGTTGGCCCCTTGGCGGCGCTGTTGCTGAGTACGACAACGTCGAGCCCAAGCCTGCTGATCTCAGCCTGGGACTCGACCGCGTGGGCGTTGTGGCAGCGGTGTCCTTTATCTTCAAGCTGCCACTCACGGCGCGCGCTGTCATGGCCCCCTCGCCCCGATATAAAATTGGCTTCTTCCCCGCTCTCTTGGAGTCTGGTTGGGCATCAGAGGGACTCCTCGCCCTCTTCCTCGATGCGACCGCAGACAATGGACGAGAGTCTTCATCAAATTCCTCATGCCACTACAAGCAAGTCGACAAGATAACATCACGCAAGGTTGAACAATCACCGTTCCATAGGCGTTCACCACAGAAGAAGGTAGAAGGTTACCTTGGTCCGCGGCCGGATGAAGCTATAGGCGGCAACTCGGCGGTTATCATCTTCGGTGGCAACGACCCCTTCAGAGAAGTAGCCAAACAAGGTATCGGTCACTGCCCCCTTGTCCGCCGTCTCGCTGCTCACCCGGTCGGGATCGTGTTTACCTTTGAAGGCCCAGCCAAAAGCGCTTCTCAACTTCAGTGGCTGGACGCGCCTCGTCAGGAAACGACGAGCCACCCAGGGCCCTGTCAAGCTGGCCCTCTTGAGGTCATCTATCTTTGTCAGCAATATATGTGCCTGGCCCAGTTCTTCAAAGGTTGGCTCCGAAGACCAGCTTGGCAACACTGCCGGCGGCATACCAGTAAACGGGCGCAAGGAAGGAGCTAGATCGGCGCAGTAAAACCACTCCTTGTGCCAGCCCTTCAGAGAAGATTTCAAGGGCAAATCGATATATGTTTTCTTCCCATCACTCCTTAGTTGAAGACCAGCCCCCCCAATCACACTGATATTGCTCTTGGAAGGCTGGGGCTTGACATGGAACAAGTGTCGGAAGAGGATGAAATGGGGCTCAACACCCAGAAAGCACTCGCAAAGAGTAACGAATATGGAGATCTGAAGGATCGAGTTGGGATTTAAATGCACCAACTCCAGCCCGTAGAAATCAAGGATGCGGCGGAAGAAATCAGACGACGGAAGACACAAGCCCCGATCAAAGAAAGAGGCGAAAACTACCGTTTCACCAGGCCGGGGGTTGGGGCTCGACTCATCCCTCGCCGACCGCCAACGGATCACTTCTTGGCTGGGCAACTTCAGCTCGCTCTCTAGCCGTCTCAGCTTCACCGAGCCGCAATCCGAGATCGGCCAAGAACTCCCTGGCGCACCCGCAGGATTCGTCGCCTTCGGCATGATTGGAGGTGGTGAGATTTGGGGGAAAGCAAATCAGGGGCTTGGAATAAACGAAGAGGATTGAAATCGCCCGGGTCCGGGTGGGGAACGGCTGCTGCTAACCCTAGCCGGGCGGGAGGCGAAAAGCTAGGCGCGAAGGTGGAAGACAAAGAGATTGGCTGCTTTGGGGAAGACGACGGAATCTTTTTCTCTCTCCCCATCCTTTTATAGCCTGTACCGACTAGATGGGCCCAGGCCTGCACAGTTGGTATTGGGCCGACAAGACATGAGTTCCTACAGTAGCATGCTCCATGTGGGCCGCCCGCAGGCTGAGTTGAAATTATAGCGCTGGTGCTACCCACAGGAATCGATGAGGTAAACAGATATGCTTCATGAAAGCCTTACTGCTAAACATATATGTTTGGGTATCTGTTTTATCCACCAGGTCTCGAGGATATATCCTTACAAGGATCACAAGCTGGTCTTCATTAAAATTGGGGATGCAGGTATCTTTCTCGGGAACACCTGACCACATAATGGATTTATTTTCATAAAGTGGTACTCGGCCTACATGCGTAGCCATCAGTTGCCATGAGCGACATTATCCCAGCCGACATGACGCTGAAGAGTCTAACTTTCGAGTAGTGCACTATTCGGGAGAGACTATAAATATCTATTCCCGCTAACATGATGCGGAAGAGTCTAGCTTTTGAGTGGGACGCCACTCGGAAAAGACTATAAACTCATATTCCGACTGACATAAAGTCGAAGAGTCCTATATACGAGTAGCCTCCTACTCGGCAAGACTATAAATTATATTCTGGTTGACATGATACCAAAGAGTCTCATATACCAGTAGTAATCTACTCGGGAAAGACTTCCAGGTTAAAGATCTTTGACTTTATGTTTAATTGTCTTCACAATTAAGCACAAAGTCGGGGGCTACACCTAATAGGTGCGCCTATTCGGCGCACACTATTCATATATTTACATGAAGCCCTTCATAGCCTCGCTGCCAGCTGACATGAAGCAGGACTCGGGTAGACTTACTCGGACAAAGAGTACTCGGGAGCATCGCACTCGGGTAACCTTCACCGTGGAGGATGAGCACTCGGCATCAGCTGTGACTCAACTATGAAGGTCTCAAGGGCTACTGTGGGAGCCATGGGCCCCGGGTACCTCACTATAAGCACATGGGCCACTCGGATAGAGGATGGGCCAGATCATGTAATTAGAGATAAGATAGCACCCGGCAGGCTGTGCCTTGTACAATAAGGAAACATAGCCTTAGTTGGATAGGATTCTATCTCTAAGAAGGAAATCCCTTGGTCGTATCCGACTGGGATCCTTACCATGTACCCCTGTCCCCTAGTATATAAAGGGAGGCAGGGCGCCCCATGAGGGCACACCAGATCATTGATCGTCAAACCACCTCAGAGGAATAACACCTCAACTGGACGTAGGGTATTACCTCACATCGAGGGCCTGAACCAGTATAATTCTCCCGTGTTCCTCTGCAATCCACCGAATTCCAGGTCGCCGTGTAGCCCCATAGTATTATTGCCGGTGCAAAGCATCGACATGCATGCCAATGGGTCCGGCCGCTCGTCCTTCCAGGGCCCTCCTTAGAGCTGGTGAGAAGTGAAGCAATGGCGGCTAGCCATGTGTCTAACGTGGCTGTCCAAGGCTTGCAAGGGAAGACTAGGCTTGTCCCACTGACTGTGGGACCTGCCCGCTTGCCTCTCATCAAAGATAAAGGGACGTGGCGAGACGGACTGGGTGGCACTGCAGTCCACCACACCGCCTGCAGCATGGGGTGCAAAGCCATCTTGTCTCCCACGCCACACACCGCGTAGATATATGTCCCGTCGCCCCTAATTGGTGAGATGCGGCAAGACCGAAGCGAGGAGACGGGCTCCATTGCATCACCATTAATGCCCCTGCCCCCGTGGGCTCCTGAAGCCACTTGAGAGGAGCCTAGCTCAAGGGTAGGTTGAGGTGGCACCCCCAGCTGAGCTTGCCGAAGGCCGGAGCCAGAGGGGCACCTTGAGCTTACCTGTGGAGGCATGAGCTCGGGTCCGCACTGGGGAAATTCCCTGCGTGACTTCGTGATGACTAAGGGCAGCCCATGCCAACGTGGTGACAACATGGCTATGAAGGGCTTCATGGAAATAGATAAATACTATGCACGGAATAGGTGCACCTATTAGGTGTAGCCCCCGACTTTGTGCTTAATTGGGAAACAATTAAACATAAAATCAAAGATCTTTAACCTTTATGTTTTTCCCGAGGAACATGTTTCTCAGAAATTGGACTCTTCAGCTATATATTAGCTGGAAATTTTGCTCTAAGCAATTTGGCTAAGCATGTAAGCCGAGTATCACTATGGAATAAATCCAATGTGTGATGAGGTGTACTTGAGAGATACTTGCATCCCCAATTTTAATGGAGACCAGCTATTGATCCTTATAAGGATATATCCTCAATACCTTAAAATAATCAAGATACCCGAATGTATACACCCGGCTATAGGCTTAGGATGAAGCATATCTGATTATTTAATCAATTCTTGTAAAATAGCACCTGCATCGTGATTTTAACACGACTAGTGTATCATGGCAGACTGGTCTAGCCCCTGAGAGGAGATAGGCCCGTAGCCATGAGTTTCTATTACGCGTATCCGGAACTGGCCCTGCATTATAAACATATTGGATGAGTAGCATCTGATGAAGAAAACAATGACCCAAAGAACATTTATGTATTTTACAATAGATGTAAATATGTGTTCCTCCTCTTATTGATATTAATTTCCCCAAGTAGTTGATCCCTTACATTTAAACACTCTGCCTAACTAGTCATAGCCCCGAGCGTTGGGAGTTGGCTCATGGCTCTTTCCCAGATACACATTTTGGGTGACTTGAGTTCGTCTTTCATGGAGCAAAGCTTCACGGATCGGAATTTATGCTACTCGAGTACTTTTGCAATCATTAAAAGCAAAAATAGAAAGCGTGCAGCATGTACACCTATTACGTGTAAGCGGCTGCAGCATTGGTGAGGCTAAGTAAGGAATTGATGATCTCACCCCCTAGACCCGATCCCAAGTGGTGCTAAGCTGTATCCGAGTCAAACCATACGGACATGAGTTGCCTCCTGAATCATTTAGATGAGAATATCATATAAAGGAGGAAATCTGTATCAGAAAATGACTTAGCTGTTCGATACTGCACAAGTTGGGAGTGGGGGTGCCATCCTTGTATTTGAGCTTTTAAGCCCCCGAACATGTCACTTGTTGTTCTGATAATTTTCAGTTCTAGGAGGTCGAGGATGGTTGTGATCGACTGCCGCAATGAGGTCCCTAGATTTTTTCTTGCGGTTCCTAGGCTTTGATAGGGCCGCGTCGTCCATCTCCCGTCGCTCCTTATGTCGGGGCTTGTCGTCAAGTGCCTCGGCCACTGCGTCGGCTAAATCAGCATATTTATCGGCCATCTCGAAGAGAGCTTTGATGGAATTGGGAGGCTTCCGAGTGAACTTGTCAATGAACGGCGCGTCTCTGACTCCCTTGCGAAAGGTGGCAATGGCATCCTCGTCCCTGATTTTGGGGATTGAGTTCCTCTTCTCGGAAAAGCGCTTCATGAAGTCATGGAGAGACTTGTTTTTTCTCTGATGACACTAGTACAGATCGTACTCGGAGGATGGTCTCTCGTAGGTTCCTTGGAAGTTTGCCACAAAGCTCTCATGGAGTTCCCCCAGGAGCCAATAGACCGCCTGGGAAGCCCCGTCAACCATGTTCGTGCCGAGTCAGCTAGGGCAACTGGTAGATAGTTTGCCATGGCCTTGTGGTCGCCTCTAGCTGCACGGATTGCCAAGGTATACACGGTCAGCCAGGACTCCGGGTTGGTCTTGCCGTTGTACTTCCCTATGCCAGTTGGCTTGAAGCCAGATGGCCAATCGACTTATTGTAATTCATGTGTGAAGGCTGGAACTCCTTCATCTGGATAGGGGCTTCTACTCTAACTGCGGTGATGAAACCTCTCCTGGTGGAGACCGAAACGTTTGTGCTTGTCTTCAAGTCAGCAACGTTCATCGTCGCGTTCTTGGAGTCGAGCATTGATGTTGTAGCAAAGATCCTGTCGTAGTCGTCCCCGAGCATCCTAGTTATCTCGTCGCTCATTGTAATGGTACCGCCGTTGATCGTCGTTGTGATGGGCGAGTGGCGTGCGATGGGACTTTGAGTGGTGCTAACTAGAGCTTGTTGCTCGGCATCATGCAGAGGTTGATGAAGTTGCCACGTCTGAAGTGGTTTTGTTGGTCTATATGAATGTTTCTCCAGATAGCTGTCGTTGTTGACATGCTGCAACGGTTATCATGGCTTTAATTCTTGTGATAGTCGGAGTACCTTGGTGATGGGGCCCCAGCTGTAGGGTATCCAAAAGTGTAGCGGCGGCCACAACGTTCTGCTGTGGAGTCATAAAGACGTCATGGTCACCCACTCTAGCCTGGAGGATTTCTTATTGGGCAGTCCGCCAGCCTTGTGTAGATTGTCATTGCGAGCCTCGCGCTCGGCTTGTAAGCGCCGTGCATCTTCCTCCTGTTGCTCTCGTAGTCGGCGATCCACCTCTTGCTGGTCACATAGTCGGAGTGCATCTTAAACTGAGGTTGATCCCTTTGACGCCATGAAGAGTTCGTGTGGTGGAGAAAGGCTCCCTGAGCTGCTGTCCTACTGGGAGTCAGACAAGGTGTAATTTAACAATGTGATGACAACCCCAACCTCCCTGGATCCGATCCCGAGTGGCTCTGGGCCGTATCCGAGTCGAACTCCGGATGATTGGTTTTGCCACATCAGACTTGAGTTGAAGATTGCTGTGGTGCTGTCGAGTCCGAGTGGGAACTTGACGATCTCATCTCCCCTGGATCCAATCTCGACCGGCTTGGGGCCAAATCTGAGTCGAACATTAGGAAAGAGAGTTGTCCTAGAACTTGTAGATCTTGGGTGTTCCTGAAGCAGGTTGTTGAAAACTATTGCGGCATTGAGTAGGCCAACCGGCGCTGAGTTGGCTTGGTCCCTGGCCGATCGGGTTGAAACCGAGTCGGACAAGGTGATATTGCCAAGATTGTTGGCGATGAAGTTGAGGCTCCCAAATCTGTTGGCTTATCTGTGGGTGCCATGGGCCCCGAGTACCTCATGACAAGCATATGGGCCACTCGGATAGAGGATGGGCCTAGCCTTGTAATTAGAGATATAGCTAGATTCGGCAGACTTTGCCTTGTATAGAAAGGAATATATAGTCCTAGTCGGGTGCGTTATATCTCTAAGAGGAGATCCCTTGGCTGTAATCCGGTTGGGACTCCTACCTTGTAACCCTATCCCCCAGTATATAAGGGGAGGTAGGGCGCCCCCTGAGGGCAGGTTGAGTTGGTTCACCAGAATCACCACCACAAATCCTAAAAGGAATAACACCACAACTGGACGTAGGGTATTATCTCACATCGAGGGCCTGAACCAGTATAAAATCTCTGTGTGTTTCTTTGCAATCCATCAAGTTTCCATCCGCCAAGTAGCCCCATATATTTATTGCCAGTGTAAAACATCGACAGTTGGCGCGTCAGGTAGGGGTTTTGGTGAGATCTACATCTACAAGCTCAATGGATCCAGCAACCGGAGTCGACGGCGGCAAATTCTCCCCCGGAGATATAATCTCATTCGGAAGCCTCGACTTCGTCGCCGACCAGATCAGCAACCTCACCTTGGTCGACTCGGACTCGATCCGATCTGCAAGGGAACCAGCTGACTCCATGCTAGTTGGCCCATGCAATGCTGTGGCAACCCTCGTTGACTTGTGTTAATGCCAAAATTTGGCACGATTCATATCAGACTTCGGTTAAGGAAAGAGGCTATATCAACCGGTGGAAGTTAATCCAGAAGAAGCCGAGTTCAGGAAGGAATCGTGAAGACCACGGCATGGCAGTTAATATTTTATCTATAAATTAGGCAGGGATAGTAATTTTTAGGAAACCTGATCTCATGTCCAATCGGGGTTTGTTATTTTTCCTATTATAGTTAGGAAACTCCTGTTTCGTATCCGATCAGGACTGTATCAACTCGGGGTATAAATATGTATGCCCAGGGACCATGTAAACTATCTCACAGATCAATACAACTTCAGCGCATCGCCACCCTTTTCGACGGGTTCTTGCTTCTCGAGGCGAGCTGCATCGGTTAGGTCCGAACTCCTGCGAGAGGGTAAGTCTCATTACCCCGACTACCTTATCGGCTAGGACTTCCTCGGTTAGGTCCGATATTCTAGCTGATCTACGGTAGTCGGCTTACCACGGTGTATCTATTCTGTCTACGGCTGCATCAGTTAAGTTTGATCTCTTAGTCCGAGTGGATATATCACATCACGCGTGCATAGATTGTATCGGCTTACTGGGAGCAATTTATCATCAGTTTGTGCTGCATTGGTTGGGTCCGACCTACTAAACTGCTAGTGATAAATCGTTCCTGCTAGGTCGATAGTTTTTATGCAAGCGTTTTATCGGGATGTATAGCCGATAAGTTATCTTTTACTATATAAAGCCGACTGCATTGTCTTGATTATTATTTCAACTATCTACACTATCATCGGCTTTCCAGCCGATGCACATGTTTTATTGGCAGTCAGCTGGCTTTTTATTTGCTTATATTATCATCGATTCTATCATCAACTTCTTAGCCGATGCGCAAGTGCTGTTGGTAGTCGGGCACGCGCGAGGACCCGGGCGCGAGCACGGCGAGGACCTGGGCACGTGCACGGGCGAGGGCCCGGGTACAGGCGCGGGCAGTACTTTAGGTGCAGCGCTAACAATCACTATTGCAATCGGCTGAAGGTTAGTCAATTCATTTATTCTGCCTATTTATTTTATCATCGGCTTATGGCCGATGTTCCAGTATACAAGTTCTATCGACAATCGGCTAGTAGGATTCTTATCGGCCGATTGAATCACTGATCTAATTTTTTCTATCTCCTTGTCAATTGCTGGGTCAAATTGACTGGCACGCTCGCGAACCTCAAATTTAGGACCTGCACTGGAGTTAAGCAAATCTCCCAGGCCTTCGCGTGTCTATAGACGTTGAACCAGATCGTCGGCCCCCGGCGGTTTTCGGCGTCAACAATTTGCTGCGGCAATTTTCATCTTGTCTGGGTCTCGGGACAACCCTTTCCTTCGGTGTTCGACTCGGACTCGGCCCTGAGCCGGCCAAGATCGAGCTAAGAAGGGAAGAGATCGTCAATCTCCCGTACAGACTCGGCAACGCCGCGGATATCTTCAGACAACATCCGACGCGGCAAACCCGATCCTCTGGAGTTCGACTCGGATACGGCCTAGAGTCGCTTGGGATCGGATCTAGGGAGGTCAGAGTTATCATCACCCCCATCAACTATTCCGACTATGACTCTCAGTCAGACTATGACTCTCAGTCAGATTCCGACTCTAAGTCAGACAGCAGTTCGGCAAGCTTCTCCCCGCCACGAGAAATCTTCATGGCATCCAAAGGCTCTACTCCTACTTAGGAATCACGCCGACTACACGAACAACAAGAGGAGGAGGCCTGCTGACTGCAAGAACAGCTGGAGGAAATCACAAAGTCATGGCTAACTACCTCCTAGTTGCTTTAGCCGACTCAGCGTGGACTTGGCTAACAGGACTTCCCAAGCAATCAATCGGCTCCTGGGGAGAACTCCGGGAATGCTTCATCGCCAACTTCCAGGGAACATATGAGAGGCCATCTTCCGAATATGACTTATATCAGTTGCATCAAAGGAAAAACGAGTCTCTTCGTGACTTCATCAAGAGGTTTTCTGAGAAGAAGAATTCAATCCCGAACATCAAGGATGAGGTCATCATCGCCGCCTTTCGAAAAGGAGTCAAAGACACCTCGTTCATCGATAAATTCATGCGGAAGCCTCCCAAATCTGTCAAGGCTTTATTCGACATGGCGAACAAGTACGCCGACTTGGCCGACGCTGTTGCTGACGCCCTCGATGACAAGAAGACACCCTGACAGAAGATGCGGGAGGGCACCGACGACGCGGCCCCGACTAAAGTTGGGAATCGTAAACACAAATCAGACGGCTTCATTGTGGCAGTCGGTCACAACCGTCTTCGACCTCCTACAACTGAAGATTATCAGGACAACAAGTGACAAGCTTGGGGGCTCAAAAGCCCAAACACAAGGATGGCATCCCCACTCCCAAATATTGAACAGCTAAGTCGCTCTCTGATAAATAGTTCTTCATTTGGCCTTGCCATTGCTGCAGCCGCTTACACCTAATAGGTGCACAAGCTGCACTTTTTTCTGTCTTTTTCTCTTATATGATTACAAAAGTACTTGAGTAGCATAAATTTCGATCCGTGAAACTTTGCTCCATGAAAGACGAACTCAAGTCACCCAAAATGCGTGTCTGGGAAAGAGCCATGAGCCAACTCCCAATGCTAGGGGGCTATGACTAGTCGGGCAGAGTGTTTAAACGTAAGGGGTCAACTACTCGGGGAAATTAATATCAATAAGAGGAAGAACTCATATTTACATATATTGTAAAATACATTTTATTCGGGTGATTGTTTCCATCATCAGATGCTACTCATCCGATATGTTCATAGTATAGGGCCAGCTCCGGATACGCGTGATAGGAACTCAGGGCTGTGAGCCTATCTCCTATGCTCAGGGGCTGGACAAGTCTACCAAAATACACTCGGGATGCTCCACGAGGGCTACTGACCGAGTACTTGCACCAGTTGGGACGACATCTTCCCCGACTACGCTCCATGTGAGCTGACAACCGACCTCCGGTGCTAGTTGGGGGTCGTATACTACTCGACTGGGTGAGGTACGCCCCATGAGGGTCGCCAGCCGATTCCTACGCTAACGCTAGGTTCGGGTACCTTATTCGGTCGCAACTCGGCTAAGTAGGGTACGCCCCATGAGGGTCACCAGCCAAATCCTATGCTAATACTGGGTTCGGGTACCTTATTTGGCCATAACTCTGTTGGATAGGGTACGCCCCATGAGGGTCGCCAGCCGAACCCTTTGCTAACGCAAGGTTCGGGTACCTTATTCGGCTTTACCCAAGTCAGAGAAGACTTACGTCGTTTAAGTGCATCCGGAGTTCTCATGTACCGCGTCACACCTAAGGAGGGCAAGCAGATTCTGCAACATACCTATTTAGGCACCTGTGGAAACTAGGCTGCATCAAGAACATAAGTCAGAAAGGCTTGCAGACAAGGATTCTTCTGGCTGATTGCAATTACCAATGCTGGAGTACTCGTCCTGACATGCGATGGATGCTACTTCTATAGAGCTATGCTGGGTAGGTCGGCTCAGGCCAGCTTATTTGGTAGCAGCCACCAAGATATGAGTTCCTATAGTAGCATGCTCCATGTGGGCCACTCGCAGGCTGAGTTGAAATTATAGCGCTAGTGCTACTAACAGGAGCCGATGAGGTAAACAGATATGCTTTATGAGAGCCTTATTGCTAAACATATATGTTTGGGTATCTGTTTTATCCACCAGGTCTCGAGGATATATCCTTACAAGGATCACAAGCTGGTCTTCATTAAAATTGGGGATGCAGGTATCTTTCTCGAGTACACCTGACTACACCGTGGATTTATTTTCATAAAAGTGGTACTCGGCCTACATGCTTGCCCAACAGTTGTCGTGAGCAACATCATTCCAGCCGATATGACGCTGAAGAGCCTAACTTTCGAGTAGTGCACTACTCGGGAGAGACTATAAATTTCTCATTTCCGCTGACATGATGCGGAGGAGTCTAGCTTCTGGGTGGGACGCCACTCAGGAAAGACTATAAACCCCCTTTCCAGCTGACATGAAGCTGAAGAGTCCCATATAAGAGTAGCATCCTACTTGGCAAGACTATAAACACACATTCCGACTGACATGAAGTCGAAGAGTCTACCTACGAGTAGTTCCCTACTCGGCAAGACTATAAATCATATTCCGGTTGACATGATACCGAAGAGTCTCATATACCAGTAGTAATCTACACAGGAAAGACTACAAGGTTAAAAATCTTTGACTTTATGTTTAATTGTTTTCACAATTAAGCACAAAGTCAGGGGCTACACCTAATAGGTGCACCTATTCAGCGCACACTATTCATACTTCTACATGGAGCCCTTCATAGCCTCGTTGCCAGCTGATATGAAGCAGGATTTAGGAGAAGAAGCACTCGGACAAAGAGTACTTGGGAGCAATGCACTCGGGAAGACTTCACCATGGAGGATGAGCACTCGGCATCAACTGTGACTCAACTATGAAGGTCTCAGGGGCTACTGTGGGTGCCATGGGCCCCGGGTACCTCATGACAAGCATATGGGCCACTCAGATAGAGGATGGGCCTAGCCTTGTAATTAGAGATATAGCTAGATTCGGCAGACTTTGCCTTGTATAGAAAGGAATATACACTCCTAGTCGGGTGCGTTATATCTCTAAGACGAGATCCCTTGGCCGTAATCCGGTTGGGACTCCTACCTTGTAACCCTGTCCCCCAATATATAAGGGGAGGCAGGGCGCCCCCTGAGGGCAGGTTGAGTTGGTTCACCAGAATCACCACCGCAAATCCTCAAAGGAATAACACCACAACTAGACATAGGGTATTACCTCACATCGAGGGCCTGAACCAGTATAAAATCTCTGCGTGTTCCTTTGCAATCCATCAAGTTTCCATCCGCCGAGTAGCCCCATATATTTATTGCCGGTGTAAAACATCGACATTATCCGGGAGAGAAGTTGATACCGTCGACTCCTATGGTTGGATCCATCAGGCTTGTTGAAGATGATCTCGCAGAAGCCCCTACCTGGCGTGCCAACTATCGATGTTTTGTATCGGCAATAATTATATGGGTCTATTCATCAGACCTAAACTTGTTGGATTCGAAAGGACACACAACATTTATACTAGTTTAGGCCCTTGGTGTGAGGTAATACCCTACTTCCAGTTGTGGTTTATTGCTTTCGCGGTATTCTTTGGTAAGATTATCATATGCCCCAGGGGGCTCCCTACCCCTCCTAATATACTGGAGGGATGAGGATTACAGGGTAGAAAACCCAGTCGGATACGACCAAGGGGTTTCCTTATCAGTACATAGAGTATCTAGCTAGGACTATATCCCTTTCCTTGTCATGCAAGGTAATATGAAGCCGAGTCCTACTCTATCTCCAATTATAGGGACCGGCCTACCCTCTGTCTAAGTGGCCGTAATTGCCGAGATAGAGGTGAAGCCGAGAGACTGGCGGATTGGGGTAAAGACAGAGGCCAGCGCCAGGCGAAAAGATGACCATGACAATGCCAGGCAGGAGGAGGAGAAGCGAGTCGCCGGGGTGATCACCACAGCGGTGAGCGAAGGACGTCGACGGCCATGGCCGAACGTGATGAGGACATCACTAGCTCGGATATGACCATAGCTACCTTATGAATTCATCAACCAAAGGTGCATGCTTTCTACATAAGATTTACGTGTTATATATTTGAACAGCCGTTACTGCACCATGAGTTTTGTGTGTTCTCATTTGCAGAGATACTTGCTTGGGTGAAGGGAAAGAGACCGAGCGCAAGGAACTCATGGATGATCAAAGAAGTTGATTGGGGACCAAACCAAGACCTTACCCAACTCTACTCCTACATCACCACGTCACTTTTGGTCCATAGAAGGCAAAAGATGAAGTTCTGCACGTTTTGGATTCGGATTTGGGCCTCCTGACAGCATCAACTTCAAACGGACCTAGTTGCTGATCTAGAAGGACTTTCGGGGCATAGGAGTATTTGTTAGAAAACTTATGGAGTCTACTTCCAGTTGGCTTTGGTCCCACGTCAAAATTCCTCCTGAGCTGTCTGAAATCATCGAAACAAGACACGTACCTCTTCTAGTCCGAGTCTGTTTTGGGCCTTGGGCCTTGTAATTGTGTCGTGGGCTAAGCCCAAGGGGTGTGTGCTCTAGGGTTAACCCTAGGACGTCCCAACTTAAATATATTCAGTAACCTTCATCATTTAGAGTCGGGTTTTGCTTAGATTATTCTGCCATTGCTTAGATGTGTTGTTTTCTGTTTTCTACTAACAGTGGTAGGAATGTGATGACATAGCATGAACTCTATACAACAAGACCTTCAGGCGATAACTGAGAGCACGAATGGTCTCCTTAGTGAATATGAACAATTGAAAGACGACATCAGCAGCCAGCTACTATTTTTTCTTGTCTTCCACTAACTATGACAGTTCACACCAAGGATGAAAAGGAGACGAAGAATTTGGATGAGAGCCTACCATAGCTGCCACATCACCTTCGACAAGTGAAGGTAAGAGTGTGTCATCTCCCCCTTCGTATAATGAATTTGGTGCTGAAGCATACATGAGTTGGGAAGTTGCGATTGATAAAATTTCTTCTCATCGTCATATGTGTGATAAATGAAAGATTACGAATGCTGCTTGTGTCTTGACTTCTTATGCTTTAATATGGTGGCAAAATTTAATAACATCTTCACATGATAGATTGCCTCAAACATGGAACGATATGAAATTGCTTATGCGAGAGAAATTTGTTTCTCCATCTCAGAGCTTATGCGAGAGAAATTTGTTTCTCCATCTCAGAATTTTGCTTACAAAATTAAAGTGTGTCATTTAGAGAAGCAACCCCTTGTTGCCCCTTCTTCTGTGACTAACCTTTTGCAGGATAATGAGAGTACTTTGCTACAACGAGTTCTAAGTTCTCGAATGGAGAAAGCGGAGCAAAATCAATGCCACAAATTGTTCCAATCAAGGTTTTTGGTTATGAATCGAGCATGCCGTATTACCATTGATAGCGAGAGCAGTAGCAACTTGGCAAGTTCAGATATGGTCAAGAAGCTTGGATTGCCGACGTAACCGCATCCTCGGCCTTATTACATCCAGTGGTTCAATTCTTGCAGTAAGTTGAAGGTAAGTAAAATCGTGAAAGTGGAGTTTTCAGTAGGCAATTATCATGATGGTGCCATATTTGATGTTGTTCCAATGCAAGCATGCTCTCTACTTTTGGGTGGACCTTGGCAATATAATTGAGATGTTGTGCACCGTGGTAGAACCAACACGTACACTTTCACACATAATAGCAAGAAATTTAAGTTGCTACCTATGTCCCCTGCTGAAATTTTGAAAGATGATCTTGAGAGGGAAAAGATTAAAACCCATAAGGTTTTCAGAAATAAATGTAATAATACTAATGTTTTGATGTCTTCACCTAAACCTGAGTTATTGCAAAACGAACATATTGCTTTGGGCACTGACATTTTGCAGGTGTCTTGCAGGTATCTGAGAAGAGCCAAGGTAATGAGGAAAAGAAGAAAGATATAGAGAAAGAAGATCCACCTGTTGTTCCATGCATGTTTCAAGATGGTTTAATTAAGAATGCATCTACAGTTTTTGAAAATAAGAACAAAGGTAACAGAAATGGTGCTACATTCACTCAAGATATGGACAATTCTGATGTGCTATATCTGTCCACTAATCATGTTAGTTTAGAGCAATCACCAGTGGAATCGTGTGTTAAATTACCTTCGTCACATGATGATTTGGTTCCTAATTCTTGTGATAAAGAAGAGTTGTGCAATGCTTCACTTATATCCATGCCACAACTAGTGAATGAACATATTAGTAATGTTGTTGAATCACCATGCGCTGATTTTAAACATGTTGTTCACATTGCTAGTGAGAATGAAGAGCTTAGATTGCTATCTTCTTTAAATACTTGGGGCTATATTCAATTTGATAATTTTTGTCCACTCAATGTTTAGAGAAGAAATTATTTACTAGATCTAATTTGCCATGTCCTTCTCATGTGATTTTTCATGTTATTGGCAATTATGATAATAAAGGAGAATATAATGTGCATAAAGTACACATTTGTTTGAATTTTAATATACCTCCTTTTCATAATGACATGTCTTGTCGAGAGGACCGCATAAGTATAAATAATTCTCTATCTAGTTGCTCTAGTTATTTAAATGAGTTGCAGGTTGGTATGCAAGAAGGGGAGTGTTGTGAGCTGCACGACACTACAAAGTGTTCTCCGTGATTAGAAATTTCAGAATCCAACCAAATGCACAACACTACCTCACCCTATGTTGTGAAAGATAAAGATATGTTCATCAGGCCTAATGACAAAGTGAAACCACGGATAGTTTCCAATCAAGAAGGGGAGGATGATGAGGACATCACTAGCTCGGATATGACCATAGCTATCTTATGTATTCATCAACCAAAGGTGCATGCTTTCTACGGAAGATTTACGTGTTATATATTTGAACAGCCGTTACTGCACCATGAGTTTTGTGTGTTCTCGTTTGCAGAGATACTTGCTTGGGTGAAGGGAAAGAGACCGAGCGCAAGGAACGCATGGATGATCAAAGAAGTTGATTGGGGACCAAACCAAGACCTTACCCAACTCTACTCCTACATCACCACGTCACTTTTGGTCCATAGAAGGCAAAAGATGAAGTTCTGCACGTTTTGGATTCGGATTTGGGCCTCCTGACAGCATCAACTTCAAACAGACCTAGTCGCTGATCCAGAAGGACTTTCGGGGCATAGGAGTATTTGTTAGAAAACTTATGGAGTCTACTTCCAGATGGTTTTGGTCCCACTTCAAAATTCCTCCTGAGCTGTCCGAAATCATCAAAATAAGACACATACCTCTTCCAGTCCGAGTCTATTTTGGGCCTTGGGCCTTGTAATTGTGTCGTGGGCTAAGCCCAAGGGGTGTGCACTCTAGGGTTAACCCTAGGACGTCCCAACTTATATATATTCAGTAGCCGTTGTCGTTTAGAGTCGGGTTTTGCTTAGATTATTCTGCCATTGCAGTTTCGCCGTCTAGATCGGTTTGTGGAGCCCCAACTTTGTGTGCTAAACATCCATCTGCAATTCATATTGCGTTCTTCCTTGTTCTTGTGAGTTTCTTCGATTGCTTGCAGGGATAAAACCTTCGTGGTGTTGATGCTTTGCACCGGCAATAATACTATGGGGGTACTCGGCGACCTGGAATTCGGTGGATTGCAGAGGAACACGAGGGAATTATACTGGTTCAGGCCCTCAATGTGAGGTAATACCCTACGTCCAAT
This sequence comes from Oryza meyeriana var. granulata, assembly GCA_003991445.1. Lineage (NCBI taxonomy): Eukaryota > Viridiplantae > Streptophyta > Magnoliopsida > Poales > Poaceae > Oryza > Oryza meyeriana. The sequence continues at coordinate 301,836 of RYFJ01002386.1, forward strand.
GGAGGTGTTATTCCTCTGAGGTGTATTTGTGATCAATGATCTGGTGTGCCCTCATAGGGCGCCCTGCCTCCCTTTATATACTAGGGGACAGGGGTACATGATAAGGATCCCAGTCGGATACGACCAAGGGATTTCCTTATTATAGATAGAATCCTATCCGACTAAGGCTATGTTTCCTTATTGTACAAGACACAGCCTGCCAGGTGCTATCTTATCTCTAATTACATGGTCTGGCCCATCCTCTATCCGAGTGGCCCATGTGCTGGTAATGAGGTACCCGGGGCACATGGCTCCCATAGTAGCCCCTGAGACCTTCATAGTTGAGTCACAGCTGATGCCGAGTGCTCATCCTCCACGGTGAAGGTTACCCGAGTGCGATGCTCCCGAGTGCTCTTTGTCCGAGTAAGTCTCCCCGAGTCCTGCTTCATGTCAGCTGGCAGCGAGGCTATGAAGGCTATGAAGGCTATGAAGGGTTTCAGCTGGCAGCGAGTGCTCTTCAGTCGGTAGGCGCCTGGCCGCGTGACCTCGGCTATAATGAACGGCCCTTCCCAGATGGGGGATAGTTTATGCCTGTCCTTGGTGGTTTGTATCTTCCTTAGAACGAGATCCCCGACCAAAAAGGCGCGGCCACGGACATTGCGATTGTGGTAGCGACGCAGGCCTTGAAGATACCTTGCCGACTGGATTGTTGCGGCGTCTCTTGCTTCTTCCAGCTGATCTAATTCGATCAGTCGGGTGCTGTTGGAATCGTCTTCGGAGTAAGCCCGGACTCGCGGAGAGCCGAACTGTATCTCAGTCGGTAGCATGGCCTCAGTACCATAGACCAGGAAGAAAGGGGATTGCCCTGTTGCCCGACTAACCGTGGTTCTGAGAGACCAGAGAACGGATGGTAGTTCTTGTACCCACCGACCCGCATATGGTTGTAGTCGGTCGTATATCCTGGCCTTGATGCCTTGTAAGACCATGCCGTTGGCTCGCTCAACCTGCCCGTTGCTCCGCGGGTGTGCCACAGATGCATAGCAGATCTTGATGCCGAAGTCGTCGCAGAAATCTTGGAATAGGCCTGCCGCGAACTGAGTGCCGTTGTCGGTTATGATGCGGTTAGGGACCCCAAACCGGTATAGTATACTCAGGATGAAGTCCTTTGCTCGTGCCGCTGTGATTGTTGCGACAGGTTTAGCCTCAATCCACTTGGTGAATTTATCCACTGCGACGAATAAATGTGTGAACCCTCCTGGTGCTTTCTTGAATGGCCCGACCATGTCGAGCCCCCATACTGCGAATGGCCAGGAGATAGGGATAGTCTGGAGTTCCTGGGCGGGAAGATTTGTCTGTCTTGCGAAGAACTGGTAACCCTCGCACTTGCGAACGATATCTTTGGCGTCTGTGACTGCGGTGGGCCAGAAGAATCCCTACCGGTAAGCTTTTCTGACTAACGTCCTGGATGCAGCGTGGTTGCCACATATGCCCGAGTGGATTGAATGCAGGATCTGCTTGCCTTCCTCGGTGGTGACACAGCGCATGAGGACACCGGATGCGCTCCTTCGGTACAGGTCTTCTCCGACTAGCAGGAAGCTTTTGCTTCGACGCTTGATTTGCTCGGCTTGATTGCGATCTTCTGGGAGTTCATCGTCCAGGAGGAATTTGAGAACAGGACCCCTCCAGTCTTGACATATGTGCAGCACTTCGTCGGTGGTCGGGGTAGGCTCGCCTCCCGACTGCTCTTGTGCCGGTTTCTTCTTGACTGATGGCTCCATAAGTTGCCTCGACAAAGATTCCAGTCGGAACCGCTTCTCGCTTGGATCCCATGTTTGCCAGCTCATCGGCCGCAGTCGTTGTATTGACGCAGGACGTGTGTGATTTCTAGCCCGTCGAACTTGTTTCCAACTTGCGACCTCCTGACAGATATTCCGCCATTGTGTCGTCGAGACAGGTCCAGTCTTTCATGACTTGGTTGACCACGAGTTGGGGAGTCTCCGCCGCACAACCAGTCGACGTATGCCGAGTGATATGGCGATGCGGAGCCCGTGAACAAGAGCCTCGTACTCGGCGACGTTGTTGGGAAGCCGGAGAAGTGGATTTGTAGTACGTACTTCAACTTTTCGCCAGTGGGGGATGTCAGTATGACTCCAGCCCCGGCACCGCCGATCCGTAGGGAACCGTCGAAGTACATTGTCCAGTACTCTAGCTTTGTTGTTTGGTGTTGGGAGTTGAACTTCTGTCCACTCGGCCACCGAAGTCGGCTAGAGCTTGAGATTGAATAGCTGTCCGTGGCTGAAAGGTGATGTCAAACGCCATCAGCTCGAGTGCCCATTTAGCGATCCGGCCGGTGGCCTCGCGATTATGAAGGACATCCCCGAGTGGAAACGCTGTGACCACCGTGACTTGATGTGCTTGAAAGTAGCTGCACCAGCTTTCGGACTATGATGAGTAGGCCGTATAGCCAGCTTCTGGACCTGCGGGTATCTGTTTTGGAGTCGGCAAGGACCTCGCTGACAAAATAGATTGGCCGTTGTATTTTCTGAAGATGACCCTGTTCGGATCGCTCCACTACCAGCACCGTGCTGACTACCTGTGTTGTTGCCGCCAGATAAAGCATTAGTGGTTCCTGGGGCAGGGGTGACGCCAGCACGGGGGGTGATGTGAGGAATTCTTTGAAGTCTTCGAAGGCTCGCTGGGCTTCCGGGGTCCATTGAAAGGTGTCCGCCTTTTTGAGGAGCTTGAAGAAAGGCATGCCCGTTCGCCCAGTCGGGAGATAAACCGACTGAGTGCCGCCATGCAGCCTGTCAGCTTCTGGATGTCTTTAAGGGTTGGTCGGGGGGCGCCATGTTCTTGATGGCGTTGACTTTCTCTGGGTTAGCCTCGATGCCGTGGTGCCGAGACGATGAAGCCGAGTAACTTCCCAGACGGCACCCCGAAGCTGCACTTGTCCGGGTTCAACTTCATCTTGAATCTTCGAAGGTTTTGGAAAGTTCTCTTCCAAGTCGGCAATGAGGTCTTGTCTGGATTTAGACTTGATCACCACATCGTCGACGTAGGCTTCCACGTTGCGCCCGATCTGAAGTGTGCAGCATGACACCGCTGAATAGCCCTTTGGTAGGTTGCGCCTGCGTTTTTCAGACCGAACGGCATTGTGATATAACAATACGCTCCAATCGGCGTGATGAAAGATGTTTTTAAACAGCCTTGGTTCCCTTAAGCTAATTTGATGATATCCCGAGTAACAGTCGAGAAAACTGAGTAGGTCGCACCCCGCCGTGGAGTCAACCACCTGATCTATCCTGGGAAGACCAAATGGGTCCTTGGGGCACGCTTTGTTGAGCGTCGGTGTAGTCGACGCACATGCGCCATTTACCGTTTTTCTTCCGACCAGGACTGGGGGTTGGCCAGCCAGTCCGAGTGATAGACTTCCTTGATGAAGCCGCTTGCGAGGAGCTTGGTTGATTCCTCCCGGATAGCAATCCTTGCAGCGTCTTGAGCGAAGCGCCGCAGCCGTTGTTTTGACCGGCTTCGCGTCTGGCTTTACGTGTAGGGCGTTCGATCACCTCCCTTGGTACGCCCGGCATGTCGGACGGTTTTCCACGCCCTCGAAGATATCTTTGTTGGCTTGGAGGAAGTGACGAGCGCGTCTTCCTATTTGGGGTCGAGTCCGGTCCCGACTAAGGCAGTCTTGGAGGGGTCGGAAGGGTCCAGGGGGAATCTTCTTCGTGTCAGAGTCCGCTGAAATTCCCGACTTCGCTGCTTTTTTCGCCGGAACTGGATCTTGATCGACTTCAGATGTAGCGGCTTGCCGGATGCTGTCGCGCGGCCCGACTGCCGCTTCTTGTGTTTGAGCCAGCTCGCAGCTCTCCTTGTCGCAGGTGAAGGCTTGCTTAGCGTCGTGCGGAGAGAGGACTCCTGCTGGCCCGGGCATCTTCAGCACCATGTATGTGTAGTGCGGTATCGCCATGAATTTGGCGAGGCCGGTCGTCGAGTATCGCGTGATACGCGGTCTCGAAGTCGGCGACCGAAGGAGATGTTTTCTGTGCGGAAGTTGTCCCGCCGTTGCCGAAGGTCACCGGCAAGGTTATCTGCCCGAGTGGGGTTGTTGACAAGCCGGGGATTATCCCATGGAAGGGCGCGGTGCTCGGCCGTAGTTCTGAACGAGGAATTCTCATCTCGTCCAAAGTCTTGGCGAACAGGACGTTGAGCGCACTGCCTCCGTCAATGAGGGTTTTCTGGCAGCCTAATATTTTTGACGACCGGATCCAGGACGAGTGGTATCGTCCCGGGTGGGAAACCGATCTGGGTGATCCGCGCGGTTGAAGGTGATAGCCATTTCTGACCAGCGCAGGTATTTGGGGGTATCCTTGTGGAACCGCGTTAATATCCCGCACTAATAGCTTCTGCTTGCACTTGGATTCGTACGCGAGTGGCCCCCCGAAGATGTGGTTGAGTTCGGCTTGGGGGTCCTGGAAATCATTCAGCCGGACCCGAGTCTGGCTTGTCCTTTCCTTGTCGGCGCCAGATGATGAAGCCGCTTGGAGGCATCTTCTTGAGCATGTGGCAGTCCTTGGCCGCGTGTGCCGGCCCTTGGGGTGAAAGGGGCAAGGCCCGCTCATGACTTTCTGTAGTCGTTGTCCGCTGGCGGCCCGCGACCGACTGCGCTCCAATGTCTAGCCACCTCGTTGTCTGACTTCGCTTGCGGCTGCCAGGCTTGTTCTGAGGACGCGCTCGTTGTCGGCTTTTGCCCTGTTGTCTTTTTGTCGGGGCTCCTTCTTCTCATCGAAGCCTCTGCGACGGCTTCCGCCGAGTCGGCGTATTTGTTGGCCATGTCGAAGAGAGTCCGGACAGTGGATGGTGGCTTCCGAGTGAACTTCGCGATGATGAGCGGGGCGTCTTTTATCCCTTGCGGAAGGCGGCGATGACGACCTCGTCTTTGATGCTTGGGATTTGATTTGCGCTTCTCGGAAAACCTTTTGATGAATTCCCGTAGAGACTCGTTCTTTTTCTGATGCAGGCTGGTAGAGGTCGTGCTCGGAAGCCGGTCTCTCGTAGGTCCCCTGGAACGTTAGCGATGAAACCGCTCCCTGAGTTGTCCCCAGGAACCGATCGACCGCCTTGGGAGGCCTTGTCAGCCATTGTCCTCGCCGAGTCGGATAACGCGACTGGGAGGGGTAGTTAGCCATGGCTCTGCTGTCGCCCCCAACAGCTTGAACTGCTAGGACGTAAACGGTGAGCCAGGACTCTGGGTTGGTCTTGCCGTCGTACTTTTCAATTCCGGTAGGCTAAAGCCAACTGGCCACCGGACGTCCTGTAACTCCCGAGTAAGGCTGGAATGCCTTCATTATCGTGAGGACTTGGGCTTCGTTTTGGCGGTGTAAAGCCGCTCGTAGTGGAGACCGAAGCGCTCGTGTTCATCCTCCAGTCGGCGGCGTTCGTCTTCTTCGCGTTCTTCGCGCCGGGCCCTTAGGGTGTGGCGAAGATCGTGTTGTAACCGCAATCGAGGTCTTGATTGGGTCGGCGTCGTATGGGTGACGCCGCCGATTGTCGTAGTTGGTATTGCCGAGTGTTGTTTGGCGGGACTCTTCGTGCTACCGGTGAGCCGGCTGCCGTCGTCGTGCTGATGCAGATGACTCCGCCGCTGGAGAGCCCGTTCGACGGTCGGTATGTGAGTGTTGCCTGACTGTTCTTGCTGCTGGCAGGCACGACACAGTAATCATCGCCTTGATCTTGGCGATGGTTGGTGTGGCCTGATGGTCCGGCCCAAACTGGAGCGTGTCCAGCAGAGTTGCGGCGGCCACGACATTCTGTTGTGGCGTGACGAAGACATCGTGGTCGCCGACTTTGGTTGGAGGATCTGCTGCTGGGCGGCTCGCCCAGCTTGTCGAAGCCCGTCATTGCGAGCTTGTCGGTTGGCCTCCTCTTGTTTGTTGTAGTCGGCGCGCCTCCTCATGCTGCTCCTCTTGCAGTCGGCACCCTCGGAAGGTGCGTTGAAGCCATGAAGATCTCGCGGGGGAGGAGGAAGCTTGCCAAGGTGGAGTCCGAGTTGATGCTCAAACCACCATCCGACTTAGTGTCGGACTCCGAGTAGTTTATCGGAGTTAGGACGACTCCGACCTCCCTAGATCCAATCTGAAACGGTTCATGACCGTGTCCAAACTGAATCGCTGGAGGTCGGGTCTGCTGCGCGGGTTGTAGATGCACAGCGTCGCCGAATCCGTACGGGAGACGGACGATCTCTCCCCCTCTCGGCCTAACCCGCGCTGGCTCAAGGCCTAGTGCGAGCCGGACGCCGAAGGAGAGAGTTGTCCCGATGTCCGGCGATGTGAGGGACTGTCGTAGTAGATCGTCGAAGGAGATGGCGACGTCCCTGAGGCTGACTGGCGCAACGCCGGCTAGCTCCTCGGCTGGCAAGATCGGATCTGCCTCAGCCAAAGAAAGGTTGCCGAGTTGATCGGCGACGAAATCAAGGCTCCCGAAGGTGATGGTGTCTCCGTTGGAGAACTTGTCGCCCTTGACTCCGTTGATGGGATCCATCGAATCTGTTGATGAAGAACTCGCCGGTCCCCTACCTAGCGCGCCAACTGTCGATGCTTTGCACTGGCAATAATACTATGGGGGTACTCGGCGACCTGGAATTCGGTGGATTGCAGAGGAACACGAGGGAATTATACTGTTTCAGGCCCTCAATGTGAGGTAATACCCTACGTCCAGTGGAGATGTTATTCCTCTGAGGTGTATTTGTGATCAATGATCTGGTGTGCCCTCATAGGGCACCCTGCCTCCCTTTATATACTAGGGGACAGGGGTACATGGTAAGGATCCCAGTCGGATACGACCAAGGGATTTCCTTATTAGAGATAGAATCCTATCCGACTAAGGCTATGTTTCCTTATTGTACAAGACACAGCCTGCCGGCTGCTATCTTATCTCTAATTACATGGTCAGGCCCATCCTCTATCCGAGTGGCCCATGTGCTGGTAATGAGGTACCCGGGGCCCATGGCTCCCACACGTGGTGAGGTCGACTACGTGAGAGCATGGTTGATAACAACTAGACGCGTGGGTGTAGCTGTTGCGAGGTGACGATCGCTGATCGGAAGCCTCAAAATGTGAACATCTTCACGTCGCCAAATCAAACCTATCGGAAGATTAGGCACCCTAGTCTCGCATCAAGTGGTATCAGAGCATAGGTTGCCCGATAGGTATTATTTGTTCCCCATCTATCCATCTTTGTTTCTTTTACCTAGAGTCCAGAAAACCCAAAAAATTTATTACCACCGTGTTCTTCGTAGTGTTAGCTTTATCCCCTGTCCAAACCCCTTTATGCCTTTGCAAAATTTATTTTAGTTTCGCTTTGTTGAGTCTGTGTCCTAGGTCAAGTTAGTGGTCATTGGTTTAGAGTCGTGTTCATGGTTCTAGTTCTAGCTGTTGCGTTGTGCGAGAGCCTGCCTTGAGAGATCGAGTTCTATTCGGTTTCGGACTGCAAGCCGCCTTGAGCTTCTGACTCACTTTCGCAATACTTTTTTTTAGATAGGTCGCAAGCCGCCTTGTGTCATTTGACCTGCATCGCTAGCCTCCTTGTTAGCCCCGCTTGACCTATTGGCACTTATACTCTAGCCAGAGCAACAGGGTTGAGCTGTGAAACCCTAGTTCGCGCTACCTTTCTTAAAACAAACATAACGTTCACATACGGACTCAGAATTGGGCAAATAAGTAGTCTGTAGATATCTACAGAAAATTTCCTAGAAGGTTCTCCCCCGCTTTGCTAGGTTTGTCTGAAAAATTTTTGCGAAATCCGGTTGGGAAAATTGAGTTTTTGAGATCCGAAGTTCCAGCACGAGTTTTAAAGCACGCTCACAAATCTCTCCAGGCCACATCTTACATCGGCTTGAGCTACTCCTTTCTAAGGTTTTGCTATTTTTGCAGTTCCTAGTTGAGAAAAAAATATATCAAAAAACAAAGAAAAAAAAGAGGGATAAAAAAAAAGAAAGTGATAAGCAAAAGGGAACAAAAGAAGTGTGTAGACTTGCTAAGGGAGAGTTGTTTTCAATGAGCAATCTTGCTGATCTTTCGAGATGTTTGAGAGACTTGGTGAGAGAGAGTTGTCCTAAGTCCTTTGTTTCTTACTCTCGCTTGTTAGGCTGGTTCTAGGAACGTGTCTCGGCCAACAACTACTACAAATATTTGGGACACCTATTCAGCTTTGCTATTCTGTTACTAATTTTTGCTAATCCTTGCTACCATACTTTTGAGCCTCCCGAGATCCACAAACTTCTTATCAATACAGATTTGATCCGAGCAATCGCAACACTCACCACTGTCAACGTCTCACCTCTCCGATCGTACCACCTGCATCAATCAGTAAGAATATCATAAGAGTTCGGTAAGACGCTTTTGGTTGCTTGAGAGTGTGTGATTCCACCGTCCACTACCTAGTAGTTGATAGGGATAACGCTTTTGTGTTGTTTTCTGTGTTCTACTAATAGTGGCAGGAATGTGATGACATAGCATGAACTCTATACAACAAGACCTTCAGGCGATAGCTAAGAGCACGAAAGATCTCCTTAGTGAATATGAACAATTGAGATGACATCAGCAGCCAGCTACTGTTTCTTCTTGTCTTCCACTAACTATGACAGTTCACAGCAAGGATGAAAAGGAGACGAAGAATTTGGATGAGAGCCCTACCATAGCTGCCACATCACCTTCGACAAGTGAAGGTAAGACTATGTCATCTCCCCCTTCGTATAATGAATTTTGTGCTGAAGCATACATAAGTTGGGAAGTTGCGATTGATAAAATTTCTTCTCATCACCATATGTGTGATAAATGAAAGATTAAGAATCCTTCTAGTGTCTTGACTTCCCATGCTTTAATATGGTGGTAAAATTTAATATCGTCTTCACATGATAGATTGCCTTAAACTTGGAACGATATGAAAATGCTTATGCGAGAGAAATTTGTTTCTCCATCTTAGAGCTTATGCGAGAGAAATTTGTTTCTCCATCTCAGAATTTTGCTTACAAAAATAAAGTGTGTCATTTAGAGAAGCAACCCCTTGTTGTCCCTTCTTCTGTGGCTAACCTTTTGCAGGATAATGAGAGTACTTTGGTACAACGAGTGCTAAGTTCTCGAATGGACAAAGCGGAGCAAAATCAATGCCACAATTTGTTCCAATCAAGGTTTTTGGTTATGAATCGAGCATGCCGTATTATGATTGATAGCGAGAGCAGTAGCAACTTGGCAAGTTCAGATATGGTCGAGAAGCTTGGATTGCCGACGCAACCGCATCCTCCACCTTATTACATCCAGTGGTTCAATTTTTGCGGTAAGTTGAAGGTAAGTAAAATCGTGAAAGTGGAGTTTTCAGTAGGCAATTATCATGATGGTGCCATATTTGATGTTGTTCCAATGCAAGCATGCTCTCTACTTTTGGGTGGACCTTGGCAATATAATTGAGATGTTGTGCACCGTGGTAGAACCAACACGTACACTTTCACACATAATAGCAAGAAATTTAAGTTGCTACCTATGTCCCCTGCTGAAATTTTGAAAGATGATCTTGAGAGGGAAAAGATTAAAACCCATGAGGTTTTCAGAAATAAATGTAATAATACTAATGTTTTGATGCCTTCACCTAAACCTGAGTTATTGCAAAACGAACGTATTGCTTTGGTTACTGACATTTTGCAGGTATCTGAGAAGAGCCAAGGTAATGAGGAAAAGAAGAAAGACATAGAGAAAGAAGATCCACCTATTGTTCCATGCATGTTTCAAGATGGTTTAATTAAGAGTGCATCTATAGTTTTTGAAAATGAGAACAAAGGTAACAAAAATGGTGCTACATTCAGTCAAGGTATGGACAATTCTGATGTGCTATATATGTGTACTAATCATGTTAGTTTAGAGCAATCACCAGTGGAATTGTGTGTTAAATTACCTTTGTCACATGATGATTTAGTTCCTAATTCTTGTGATAAAAAAGAGTTGTGCAATGCTTCACTTATATCCATGCCACAACTAGTGAATGAACATGTTAGTAATGTTGTTGAACCACCATGCGCTGATTTTAAACATGTCGTTCACATTTCTAGCGAGAATGTAGAGCTTAGATTACTATCTTCTTTAAATACTTGGGGCTATATTCAATTTGATGATCTTTGTCCACTCAATTGTTTAGAGAAGAAATTATTTACTAGATCTGATTTGCCATGTCCTTCTCATGTGATTTTTCATGTTATTGGTAATTATGATAATAAAGGAGAATATAATGTGCATAGAGTATACATTTGTTAGAATTTTAATATACCTCCTTTTCATAATGGCATGTCTTGTCTAAAGGATAGGATGAGTATAAAATAATGCTCTATCTAGTTCCTCTAGTTGTTTAAATGAGTTGCAGGTTGGTATCCAAGAAGGGGAGTGTTGTGAGCTGCACGACACTACAAAGTGTTCTCCGTGTTTAGAAATTTTAGAATCCAACCATATGCACAACACTACCTCACCCTATGTTCTGAAAGATAAAGATATGTTCATCAGGCCTAGTGACAGCGTGAAACCGCGGACGGTTTCCAATCAAGAAGGGGAGGATGATGAGGACATCACTAGCTCGGATATGACCATAGCTATCTTATGTATTCATCAACCAAAGGTGCATGCTTTCTACGTAAGATTTACGTGTTATATATTTGAATAGCTGTTACTGCACCTTGAGTTTTGTGTGTTCTCGTTTGCAGAGATACTTGCTTGGGTGAAGGGAAAGAGACCGAGCACAAGGAATGCATGGATGATCAAAGAAGTTGATTGAGGACCAAACCAAGAACTTACCCAAGTCTACTCCTACATCACCACGTCAATTTTGGTCCATAGAAGGCAAAAGATGAAGTTCTGCACGTTTTGGATTCGGATTCAGGCCTCCTGATAGCATCAACTTTAAATGGACCTAGCTGCTGATCCAGAAGGACTTTCGGGGCCCAGAGTACTTGTTGGAAAACTTATGGAGTCTATTTTCAGATGGTTTTGGTTCCACGTCAAAATTCCTCCTAAGCTGTCCGAAATCGTCGAAACAAGACACATACCTCTTCCAGTCCGAGTCTGTTTTGGGCCTTGGGCCTTGTAATTGTGTCATGGGCTAAGCCCAAGGGTTGTGCACTCTAGGGTTAACCCTAGGACGTCCCAACATATATATATTCAGGAACCATCATCATTTAGAGTCGGGTTTTGCTTAGATTATTCTGCCATTGCAGTTTCACTGTCTAGATCGGTTTGTGGAGCCCCAACTTTGTGTGCTAAACATCCATTTGCAATTCATATTGCGTTCTTCCTTGTTCTTGTGAGTTTCTTCGATTGCTTGCAGGGATAAAACCTTCGTGTTGAGGTCGATGAAGAGGACATCATTTCTTTAGATACACACTTACAACCTCCTCATGTTGAACAAGATGTGCCACAGATCCAAGGACCAATTACTCACGCATGTGTCCATCAACTTAATCACCAGGTGAATGCGTTCCTAAGCTTACATGGAAATATTTCTACGAATGGCATACTATTTAATTCTTGTGATGATTTTATTGTTATTAGGAACTTGGGAGAAGACCATGGACAATAGCTCAAGAAACCAAATATTAAAGTGGAGACAACAAGTGCAAGTAAACTCCTATTTCCGAGACCGGTTCAGTTTCGGACAAGGAGATAGCGTCAACTTCAAACGGTCATAACTTTTGATCCAGAAGGAGTTACAGGGCCTACAAGTACTTGTTGGAAAGCTTATCAAGTCTACTTTCAGATGGTTTTGGTTTCATGCCGAAATTCCTCTTGAGCTGTCTAGAATTGTCTAAACAAATTTTGTTATTTTTCCTGTCCGAGTCAGTTTGGGCATTCGGGCTTTGTATTTGTGTCGTGGGCTAAACCCACGAGGGGTGCGCCCCTCGCAGGGTAAACCCTCACCCTAGGACGTCCTAACTCATATATATTTAGTATCCACCACCGTTTAGAGTGGGTTTTGCTTAGATTAATATGTCTATGAATAGTTTCACCGTTTATCGGTTTGTGAGACCCCAACTTCGAGAGTATAATCATTCATCTGCAAGTTGAGTTGCAATCTTCCTTGTTCTTGCTTGTGTTTTTCGATTCGCATGCAGGGATTAGCCTTCATGGTGAGGTCAACCGGGCAGCGCACGGTTGATAACGAGAGGAGACGTGGTACTACGATTGCAGGGTTCGGGTCTTGGTGATCAGAAGCCGGATCGTGAGTGTCGATTCTCCACCAAATCGAGAGTTATCCTTACCTAACGGAAGATCGGACACCCCATTGCCATCAAGTGGTATCAGAGTGAAGGTTGCCCATTAGGTATCATTTTTTCCATCCTGTTTCAATATTTGTTTCCTATACCTAGAGTCCAGAAAAGCCACAAAAAACAAAATTGGTAGTCATAGGTTCTTTCCCTGTCCTACAACCACGTTTGGCCTTTTTGCATAATTCTGTTTCAGAGTCCGTAGTGTTGAGTTTGTGTCCTAGGTGGAGTTCGGTTGCTGGCTTAGATTGTGTTTGAGTCCAGTTCATGATCCATCCACCGCACCCCCACAAATCCTAAGCACCACCACCATTGTCTCTGTTTTCCCATATACTAACCATCTTGTGCAAGTGTTGGTCATCGTGTGTTCTGTTTTAGTGTCATATATCATGTCCTTTGATCACCCTATATCTCCATCCACCTCCCCAGCAGCCACCGCCACCATATCATCCCTGGTTTCACTACCTGATTCTGAATCAACCTCCGCCAAAACACTGATACGGAGGACCCTTCTTGAAACAGCCATAACTTTCGCATACAGACTCGGAATCACGCAAATAAATAGTCTACGGACATCTACAAAAAATTTCCCATCTACTACTCCCCAACTTCATTGGGTTTGCCAAAATCAGTTTTGCAAAATTCAGGCCAGAAAATTGGGTATCTGCACTCCAAAGTTCTAGCACGCTTTTAAAACCACGCTCGTGTATTTCTACAGGCCACACCTTATATCAAACTGAGCTGTCACCTCCTGAGGTTGCTGTTCCTGTGCTCCTAGTTGAGGAAAAAATATCAAAAAAATAAAAGAAAAATAAAAAAAGGTGTAAAAGAAGAAAAAAGAAAAGGAGAGGAGCACATAGGACACACCAGGGAGCCAGCTGTGATGTTTTGTGCTATGTTTTGCCTTGTCCTTATTTTCTTGCTGCTGTCCTTTCATACTTGCTTGTCTCCCTTGTTTTATCACATCTGGTTTCGAACGCGTTTAGGCCAGCAACTAGGACAAGTGCTTTGGATATTTATTCAGCATTACTATCTGTTATTGAATTGTGTGCTACTAACATATTTTGGCCTCCCAAGCTCCACATATATACTTCTGGTCAGCACGGCCTCGACCCTTGCAATCGCTGGATCACGCCCTCAAGGTATCACAAACCAGCCACCGGTTGTACCATCCTTTGGTCGCTAGTCTCAGAACCTTGTAAGAGCTTGGTAAGGTGCTTCCATTTGCGAGAGTCCACTATCCTTGCATACTAGTAGTTGATAGGGATAATACTTTTGTGCCGTTTATTTCCTATTTTCTACTAACCATGGCAGTGAGGTGAATGATTTTGCTGATTGTGCTTCAAAAGAGGAGATCATTATGCTAGATCAGAAGATTGAGGAAAATGTACCTGCCTTGAATGCTATGCAAGAACACCTCCAGGCTATGGTGGGGAGCATTGCCACCCTCACTAACAGCATTGAGCAGTTGGCAGCAAACCGTCACCCACCACCACTTGTTGACGATGACGGAGGTAATGAAGAGGAGGAAGCCGACAATAGTGATGCACGTCGTGACGAGCGCCTACGACAATGGCTACGATTCAACTGGCAAGGTATGTGAGGTAACCACCACCAAGGGCATGGTAACGATGATCCCTTTGCTAAAATTAAATTTACCTTGCCTTCATTTTCTAGAAAATACGACCCTAAAGCCTATTTGGATTGGGAGATGACCATAGAGCAGAAATTTAATTCCCATTTAGTTCCTAAAATTCATAGGGTTAGGCAAGCAACTAGTGAGTTTAAGGACTTTGCTATTATCTGGTGGAATGAACTAGTTAAAACTGGCCTAGAACCTAACACATGGGAAAGGTTGAAGTGAGCTATGCGGAGCAGGTTTATTCCCCCATCCTTCAAACGTGATTTGAGAAATAAGTTGCAACACTTAGACCAAGGAGAAAAATCTGTAGAAGATTACTTTCAGGAGCTACAAATAGGAATGTTGCGTTGTGAGGTAGAGGAGGATGAGGAGGATAAGATGGCTTGTTTTTATGGGGGGTTGAGACGTGAAATTCAGAATATTGTTCAATGTAAAGAATACAATTCTCTTAACCGATTGTTCTATCTAGCTATATTAGCTGAATAGGAATTGTAGGAAAGGTAGCCATTGAGAAGGAACAATTGGGGAAGCACGTCTACATCGAGGCCTTCCATTGGGCAAGGCAAAAGTGTCCCTATTCGGAGTCCTACGCCCTCCGCCAATAGGGCACTAGCAGCGCCATCTTCACGAGCTACCGAGGTGAGTAAATCTGTTCACGTACAGGCACCCACAAAAAGCGCATCATTGGTTGCTTCCACGGGACAAACAAGGGATATCCAATGCTTCAAGTGCAAAGGGATGGGCCATGTGCAACGTGATTGCCCAAATCAGAGAGTTCTTATTGCTATAGTTGATGGTGAGTACACTAGTGCTAGTGATGTTGATGATGAATTAGCACATGGCACTAACAATGCAGGTGATGAAGACGAGAGCGATGAGGATGTGGAGCACATAGGTGCGGAAGATACAAGCAAGTACCTGAGCATTGTAGCACAACGGGTGCTAAGTGCTCAAATGGAGAAGGTGGAGCAAAATCAGCGCCACAATTTATTCCAATCAAGGTTCGTGGTTCACAATAGAGCATGCCGTGTTATCGTTGATAGCGGCAGTTGTAGCAACCTTGCTAGTTTAGATTTGGTTGACAAGCTAGGTTTGCCTACACAATCACATCCACGGCCTTACTACATCCAATGGTTCAACTCTTGTGGTAAGTTGAAGGTAAGTAAAGTTGTGAGAGTGTAATTTTCTGTTGGAAAGTACCATGATAGTGCAAATTTTGATGTCGTGCCTATGCAAGCATGTTCTTTGCTTTTGGGTAGACCTTGGGAATATGATAGAGATGTGCTGCACCATGGTAGAATTAACACGTACACTTTCACACATAATGGCAAAAAGATTGAGTTGCTACCAATGACCCCTGCTGAAATTTTGAAGGACAATATAGCGCGTGCTGAAAATAAATCTAAGTCTAAAAATCACCAAGTAGCTAAAGATGTGTTACCACCTAAAAAGGAGAAAAAAGAGCCACCAGCTAGGAAAGACATACTTAAGTTGAAAGGAGCTTCCATGTTAGCTACTAAATCTGAGAATCTATTTCTGAGATTTCTGAGCAAGGAAACTTTCTTTACATTTGAGGACTTGCCTCCTTCTTTGCCATGTGCTATTACTAACCTTTTGCAGGAGTTTACTGATGTATTTCCAAGTGAGATACCCCTGGGGCTGCCACCTATGAGAGGAATTGAGCATCAAATTGATTTAATCCCGGGAGCTGCATTGCCAAACCGTGCGCCGTATAGGACCAATCCCGAAGAGACAAAGGAAATTCAGCATCAAGTGCAAGACTTGCTTGAAAAAGGGTATGTGCGTGAGAGTCTTAGTCCTTGCGTTGTTCCTGTTATTTTGGTGCCTAAGAAAGATGGGTCATGGCGCATGTGTGTGGATTGTAAAGCCATTAACAACATAACTATTAGATATCGTCATCCTATTCCTAGGTTAGATGATATGCTTGATGAATTAAGTGGCTCTGTTGTGTTCTCTAAAGTAGACTTGCATAGTGGATACCACCAAATTAGAATGAAGTTGGGTGATGAATGGAAGACCGCGTTTAAAACTAAATTTGGTTTGTATGAGTGGTTAGTAATGCCTTTTAGTTTGACTAATGCTCCTAGTACTTTTATGCGACTCATGAATGAAGTTTTACGCACTTTCATTGGTAGATTTGTGGTGGTTTACTTTGATGATATACTTATTTACAGCAGGTCTTTAGATGAACATAAGGAACATTTTCGTGTTGTTTTTAATGCTTTGAGAGATGCACGTTTGTTCAGTAACCTCGTGAAGTGCACTTCTTGCACGGAGCGAGTTTCTTTTCTTGGTTATGTTGTGACTCCATAGGGAATTGAAGTTGATGAGACCAAGATAGAAGTGATCAAGAGTTGGCCGACTCCTACCTCGGTTACACAGGTGCGGAGCTTTCTTGGGCTAGCTGGATTCTGCCACCGCTTTGTGAGAGATTTCAGCACCATTGCCACACCCATGAATGAGCTCACAAAGAAAGGCGTTCCTTTTCGATGGGGACAAGCACATGAAGACACCTTCAATTTGCTTAAAGAGAAGTTAACTCATGCACCACTACTCCAACTCCCTGACTTTGGTAAGGTTTTTGAGCTTGAATGTGATGCAAGTGGGATTGGGATTGGAGGTGTGCTTATTCAAGAAGGTCAGCCAGTTGCATATTTTAGTGAGAAGTTGTTAGGACCTAGTTTGAACTATTCAACCTATGATAAAGAATTGTATGCTTTGGTTCGAACATTAGAGACTTGGCAACATTATCTATGGACAAAGGAATTTATCATACATTCTAATCATGAGTCTTTGAAGCATATTTGAAGTCAAGCGAAATTGAATAAACGACATGCTAAATGGGTAGAATTTATTGAGTCATTTCCATATATCATAAAGTATAAGAAAGGCAAAGACAATGTGATTGCTGATGCTTTATCTAGGCGCTATGCTATGTTATCTCAACTTGATCATAAAATTTTTGGATTGGAGACAATAAAAGAATTATATGCTACTGATTTGGACTTTAAAGAAGCTTATGATCACTGTCGAGAAAGGAGAACTTGGAAGAAATATGTGTTGAATGAAGGATTGTTGTATCGAGCTAACAAATTATATGTTCCTGCAAGCTCTGTTCATCTTTTGTTTTTGCAGGAAGCGCATGGAGGTGGATTGATGGCACATTTTGGAGTGAAGAACACGGAGGATGTGCTGGCTGCTCATTTCTTTTGGCTGAAAATGCGGCGTGATGTTGAATGATACGTTGCACGATGCAGCACTTGTAACAAAGCTAAGTCCCGTCTTAATCCACATGGTCTTTATGCCTCTCCCCGTCCCTAGTGCTCCTTGGGAAGACATTTCTATGGATTTTGTTTTAGGATTACCTAGGACAAAGAGGGGGAGGGATAGTGTATTTATTGTTGAGATTTTCCAAAATGGCACATTTTATTCCTTGTCATAAAAGCGATGATGCTACAAAAGTTGCTGATTTGTTTTTTAGGGATGTCGTTCGTCTACATGGTGTGCCCAATACAATTGTTTCAGATCGAGATACCAAGTTCTTGAGTCTTTTTTGGATGATGTTGTGGAGGAAATTGGGGCCGAAGTTACTTGATGGCAACGGGGTGGCCGATCTTCCGTTAGGTAAGGACAACTCTTGATTTGGTGGAGAATCGACACTCACGATCTAGCTTCTGATTACCAAGACCCGAACCCTGCAATCGCAGTACCACGTCTCCTCTTGTTATCAACCGTGCGCTGCTCGGTTGACCTCGCCACGAAGGCTAATCCCTGCATGCAAATCGAAGAACACAAGCAAGAACAAGAAAGATTGCAACTCAACTTGTAGATGAATAATTATACTCTCGAAGTTGGGGTCTCACAAGCCAATAAACGGCGAAACTATTCATAGATAGATTAATCTAAGCAAAACCCACTCTAAATGGTGGCGGCTACTGAATATATATGAGTTAGGACGTCCTAGGGTGAGGGTTTGCCCTGTGAGGGGCACACTCCTCATGGGTTTAGCCCACGACACAAATACAAAGCCCAAAGGCCCAAACTAACTCGGATAGGAAAAATAACATAACTTGTTTCAATGATTCTGGACAGCTCAGGAGGAATTTTGGCATGAAACGAAAACCATCTGAAAGTAGACTTCCTAAGCTTTCCAACAAGTACTTGTAAACCCTGTAACTCCTTCTGGATCAAAAATTATGGCCATTTGAAGTTGATGCTGTCTTCTAGCCTGAAATTGAACCGGTCTCGGAAATAGGAGTTTACTTACACTTGTTGTCTCCACTTTAATATTTGGTTTCTTGAGCTATTGTCCATGGTCTTCTCCCAAGTTCCTAATAACAATAAAATCATCACAAGAATTAAATAGTATGCCATTTGTAGAAATATTTCCATGTAAGCTTAGGAACGCATTCACCTGGCTATTAAGTTGATGGGCACGTGCGCAAGTAATTGGTCCTTGGAGCTGTGGCGCATCTTGTTCAACATGAGGAGGTTGTAAGTATGTATCTGAAGAAATGATGTCCTCGTCAGTCGACTACATGAGAGCGTGGTTGATAACAACTAGACGTGTGTGTAGCGGTTGCGAGGTGACGATCGCTGATCGGAAGCCTCAAAACGTGAACGTCTTCACGTCGCCAAATTGAACCTATCGGAAGATCGGGCACCCTAGTCTCGCATCAGAACGGTGGTGCAAACTCCCACGATGACGTAGCGGGAGTGGCACAGCGGTGGCGGCATGTCGGCTTGGGGAGGCGGGGATGGCGGCGCAAGGCGGTGACAGCGGGATTAGGGCTTCCAGGGAGGAAGAGAGGAGGCGGCGGCCATGATATTTGTAGGGGCACAGCAAGGGCATGGTGGCAGCTCCGGAGTCCAGGTGCGGTACTAGCGATTTCCACGGCAGCAAATTCGAAGGCGACACGGTAGTGCGGCATGGGCCAGGGACGAGGAGCAGACAGAGGGGATGGGCCAAGGCAGTGGCACGGTAGTAGGCCGGGGAGGGGTTGATGCAGGTTGGGTCTAGGAGAGCTCGGCTCGGGGCCAGCTGAGAAAGAGAGGGAGAACCAAAGTGTGGGTGCCATGGGCCCCGGGTACCTCATGACAAGCATATGGGCCACTCGGATAGAGGATGGGCCTAGCCTTGTAATTAGAGATATAGCTAGATTCGGCAGACTTCGCCTTGTATAGAAAGGAATATACAGTCCTAGTCGGGTACGTTATATCTCTAAGGGGAGATCTCCTAGTCGTAATCCGATGGGGACTCCTACTTTGTAACCTTGTCCCCCAGTATATAAGGGGAGGCAGGGCGCCCCATGAGGGCAGAAGAGCTCATAGAAGCACACGGCCATACAGTTCATCAGAACTACCACCGTATATCCTCAAAGGAATACATACAAACTGGACGTAGGGTATTACCTCACATCGAGGGCCTGAACCAGTATAAAATTTCCTTGTGTTCCTTTGCAATCCACCGAGTTTCCATCCGCCGAGTAGCCCCATATAATTTATTGCCGGTGTAACATCGACAGTTGGCGGCGCCAGGTAGGGGCTTCGGCGCGATCTACATCTACAAGCTCGATGGATCCAGCAACCGGAGTCGACGGCGACAAATTCTCCACTGGTGACACGATCACATTCAGAAGCCTCGACTTCGTCGCCGACCAGATCGGCAATCTCACCCGGCCGACACGGACCCGATCCAAACCGGCCGAGGAACCAGCTGACTCCGCGCCAGTCGGCCCACACGACGCTGCGGCAATCTTCGACGACATGCTGCAGCGATCTCCAATACGCCCGAGTCCAGGGACAACTCTTCCTTTCAGTGTTCGACTCGGACTCGGTTCTGAGCCGGCCGAGATCGGGCCGAGAAGGGAAGAGATCGTCAACTTCCCGTTCGGACTCAGCGACGCCGCGGATATCTACAATCTACATCCGACGTGGCAAACCTGATCCCCTGGAGTTCGACTCGGATACGGCTCCGAGCCGCTCGAGATCGGATCTAGGGAGGTCGGAGTTGTAATCACCCCCATCAACTATTCCGACTACGACTCTCAGTCGGACTACGACTCCCAGTCGGATTCCGACTCCAAGTCGGATACCAGCTCGGCAAGCTTCACTCCGCCACGAGAAATCTTCATGGCATCCAAAGGCTCTACTCCTACTCAGGAATCACGCCGACTACACGAACAACAAGAGGAGGAGGCCTGCCGTCTGCGAGAACAACAGGAGGAAGAAACAAGACGCCTGCACGCCCACAACGATGGCCTACGCAGGGCTGGGCGAACCGCTCAGCAACAAACCCTCCAAACAAGTCGGCGACCACAACGTCTTCGTCACGCCACAGCAGAACGTCGTGGCAGCCGTAACCCTACTGGACACGGTCCAGGTCGGGCCTGATCACCAGGCCACCCCGACAATCGCAAGGATAAAAGCCATGCTTACCGCTGCCGCATGTCAGCAGCACCAACAGTCGGGCAACACACTCATACTGACCAGTCAATCAACTTCCCCAGTGGCAGCCTCATCCACCTCAAAGCGACGTCGAGCGGCCGGCTCTAGTCGGCAGCACGCGGAGTCAAGCCAGACGTCACTCGGCAACCACAACAACCGGCAATGTCGAAGCGACCGTCGGAACAACCAGGACCTCCGAGACCGACTGCGGCGCGACCTTCAGCAAGACATTAATGCTCGGCGCCGCAAACGAGAAGAAGACGAGCAACGCCAACTGGAAGACGAGAACGAGCAATTTGGCCTCCACTACGAGCGGTTTCGCCGCCGTAGTCGAGGTCGGAGTCCTCATGAAGACGACGGAGTACCGGCCTTCACTCAGGAGCTACAACAAGTCGACTGGCCGTCAAGTTTCAAGCCTACAGGCATCAACAAATACGATGGCAAGACTAATCCCGAGTCCTGGCTCACGGTCTACACTCTGGCGATTCGAGCAGCTGGGGGAAATCAGAAAGTCATGGCTAACTACCTCCCAGTCGCTTTAGCCGACTCAGCGAGGACATGGCTAGCAGGACTTCCCAAGCAATCAATCGACTCCTGGGGAGAACTCCGGAAACGCTTTCATCGCCAACTTCCAGGGAACATACGAGAGGCCATCTTCCGAGTACGACTTATATCAGTTGCATCAAAGGAAGAACGAGTCTCTTCGTGACTTCATCAAGAGGTTTTCTGAGAAGAAGAACTCAATCCCAAACATCAAGGATGAGGTCGTCATCGCCGCCTTTCGAAAAGGAGTCAAAGACACCTCGTTCATCGACAAATTCACGCGGAAGCCTCCCAACTCTGTCAAGGCCCTATTCGACATGGCAAACAAGTACGCCGACTCGGCCCACGCTGTTGCCGAGGCCCTCGATGACAACAAGTCACCTTGACAGAAGAAGCGGGACGACACCGACGACGCGGTCCCAACTAAAGCTGGGAATCGCAAACGCAAGTCAGACGGCTCCATTGTGGCAGTCGGTCACAACCGCCTTCGACTTCAACAACTGAGGATTATCAGAACAACAAGTGACATGCTCGGGGGCTCACAAGCTCAAACACGAGGATGGCATCCCCACTCCCAAATACCGAACAGCTAAGTCGCTTTCTGATAAACATCTCCTCACTCGGCCTTGCTAGTGCCACAGCCGCTTACACCTAATAGGTGTACAAGCTGCGCATTTACTTTTTTCCGTTTTTGCTCTTAAATGATTACAAAAGTACTCGAGTAGCATAAATCTCGATCCGTGAAACTCTGCTCCATGTAAGACGAACTCAAGTCACCCAAAACGCGTGCCTGGGAAAGAGCCATGAGCCAACTTCCGACGCTAGGGGGCTATGACTAGTCGGGTAGAGTGCTTAAACGTAAGGGGTCAACTACTCGAGGAAATTAATATCAAAAAGAGGAAGAACACGTATTTACATACATTGTAAAATACATTTTATTCGGGTGATTATTTCCATCATCAGATGCTACTCATCCGATATTTGTATATTGCAGGCCCAGCTCCGGATATGCGTGACAGGAACTCAGGGCTGCGAGCCTATCTCCTATGCTCGGGGGCTGGACAAGTCTGCCAAAATACACTCGGGATGCTCCATGAGGGCTACTCACCGAGTACTTGCGCCAGTCGGGACGTCATCTTCCCCGACTACGCTCCATGCGAGCCAACAATCGGCCCCCGGCGCCAGTCGGGGCTGTATACCACTCGGCTAAATAGGGTATGCCCCATGAGGGTCGCCAGCCGAATCCTACGCTAATGCTAGGTTCGGGTACCTTATTTGGTCACAGTTCTGTCAGGTTGGGTACGCCCCATGAGGGTCGCTAGCCGAATCCTATGCTAATGCAAGGTTCGGGTGCCTAGCTTGGCTATAATTCTGTTGGATAGGGTATGCCCCATGAGGGTCGCCAGCCGAACCCTCTGCTAATGCTAGGTTCAGGTACCTTGTTCGGCTTTACCCAAGTCAGAGAAGACTTATATCATCAAAGTGCATCCGGAGTTCTCATGCACTGTGTCACACCTGAGGAGGGCAAGCAGATCCTGCATTATACCCACTCAGGCTTACGTGGCAACTAGTTTGCATCCAGAACGTAAGTCGGAAAGGCTTGCGAATAAGGATTTCTCTGGCTGATTGCGGTTACCAACACCAAAAAACTCATCCTGACATGCGATGGATGATACTTCTCTAGAGCTATGCTGGATAGGTCGGCTCAGGCCGGCTTATTTGGTAGCAGCCACCAAGACATGAATTCCTACAGTAGCATGCTCCATGTGGGCCGCCCGCAGGCTGAGTTGAAATTATAGCGCTGGTGCTACCCACAGGAACTGATGAGGTAAACAGATATGCTTCATGAGAGCCTTATTGCTAAACATATATGTTTGGGTATCTGTCTTATCCACCAGGTCTCGAGGATACATCCTTACAGGGATCACAAGCTGGTCTTCATTAAAATTGGAGATGCAGGTATCTCTCTCGAGTACACCTAACCACGTAATGGATTTATTTTTCATACAGTGGTACTCGGCCTACATGCGTGGCTACCAGTTGCCATGAGCAGCGTTATTCCCGCTGACATGACGCGGATGAGTCTAACTTTCGAGTAGTACACTACTCAGGAGAGACTATAAAATTCTCATTCCCGCTGACATGACACGGATGAGTCTAACTTTCGAGTAGTACACTACTCGGGAGAGACTATAAAATTCTCATTCCCGCTGACATGACGCGGATGAGTCTAACCTTCGAGTAGTGCACTACTCGGGAAAGACTATAAACAATCTTCCAGCTGACGAGCTGAAGAGTCTAACTTCCGAATGGGACGCCACTCGGGAAAGACTATAAACCCTTTTCCAGCTGACATGAAGCTGACGAGTCTAATTTTCGAGTAATATATTACTTGGGAGAGACTATAAATAATCATCCCGGCTGACATGACGCCGACGAGTCTGATTTTCGAGTAGTATACTACTCGGGAAAGACTATAAACCCTTCTTTCCAGCTGACATGACGCTGAAGAGTCTCATATACGAGTAGCATCCTACTCGGCAAGACTATAGACACACATTCCGACTGACATGAAGTCGAAGAGTCCTACATACGAGTAGTTCCCTGCTCGGCAAGACTATAAATTATATTCCGGTTGACATGATACCGAAGAGTCTCATGTACCAGTAGTAATCTACTCGGGAAAGACTACAAGGTTAAAGATCTTTGACTTCATGTTTAATTGTTTTCACAATTAAGCACAAAGTCGGGGGCTACACCTAATAGGTGCGCCTATTCGGCGCACACTATTCCAACATCTACATCGAGACCTTCATAGCCTCGCTGCCAGCTGACATGAAGCAGGACACGGGAGAAGCAGCACTCAGACAAAGAGTACTCGGGAGCAATGCACTCGGGAAGACTTCACCGTGGAGGATGAGCACTCGGCATCAGCTGTGACTCAACTATGAAGGTCTCGGGGGCTACTGTGGGTGCCATGGGCCCGGGTACTCATGACAAGCATATGGGCCACTCGGATAGAGGATGGGCCTAGCCTTGTAATTAGAGATATAGCTAGATTCGGCAGACTTCGCCTTGTATAGAAAGGAATATACAGTCCTAGTCGGGTACGTTATATCTCTAAGGGGAGATCTCCTAGTCGTAATCTGATGGGGACTCCTACCTTGTAACCTTGTCCCCCAGTATATAAGGGGAGGCAGGGTGCCCCATGAGGGCAGAAGAGCTCATAGAAGCACACGGCCATACAGTTCATCAGAACTACCACCGTATATCCTCAAAGGAATACATACAAACTGGACGTAGGGTATTACCTCACATCGAGGGCCTGAACCAGTATAAAATTTCCTTGTGTTCCTTTGCAATCCACCGAGTTTCCATCCGCCGAGTAGCCCCATATATTTATTGCCGGTGTAAAACATCGACACAAAGGAAGAAGATGAAGGAGGAAGAAGAGGGGAAAAAGAAGAAGGAAGGGGGAAAAAGGAAAAACGAAAAGGGTGAGAAGGGGAAAAGGAAAAAGGAAAATAGTGAAGGGGTTTTCAAGAAAAATTCCAATTTTGCAGGAATTGGAATTTTGGGGATTTAAGGGACCTGAGGATTATTTTTGAGTTGAAACCTGCGGAAATATTCGGAATTTTGGAATAAGTCAAATATCGAGATATGCATATATATTTGGGAATAAAAAAATGGGGGTATTTTTATGGAGATTGGAAAATTGGAATATTTGGGGATCTCTAGAATATTGGAATACTTCAGGATTATGGAGATTCGAGAGTGTTTTGGGGGAAATGGGAAAGTTGGAAATATCGGGAATATTTCGATTATCGGGAATATCGAAATAATGCCACATGTAATATTGCGGTAATTCGGGATTCGGAAATCCGTGAGTGTTTAGGGGGGAATGGGAAAATTGGAACATTAGGGATATTTGAGGAATAATTGAACTTCCAAATTGAGGGGAATATTTTAGGGATTATTCGATTGCTCAAAATATCACAATATTTTGAGAACCGAGAAATCGAGAGTATCTTATGATGTCAAAATATTGGAATTATAAAGGTATTGACGAGAATATTCTAAGGAGACTGAAATGGGCAAATCTCGGAATGTTGGAAGATCTGGGTGTACTAGATTACGAGAATCTCAGATCGAGAGTTCAAGGTGATTTTCCCGGATTCAGGTTTTCGAGAATTTAGAAGTTCGAGAACGACATCTAGTATTGGAACAAGAGGGGAACACGGGTCTGAGCCAAAGAGACACATAAAAGAATTGGACCCAAAGCGGCCCAAGATTGAGGAAAGAAAAGGGTTTTCTTCTTTATTCAGTTAATTACTAAAATGATCTTTATTACATTAAAATTAATTCTGGAGCTCCAAAAAATCCGAGAAAATTTCAGAGAGTTTATTAAATCGTGGGGAATTTACCAGAGGAAAAAATCACCATGAAACAAATGGAAAATTTATTATGATAAATACTTAAATGCCTAAAATATTCCAATAAAACCTAGGGAATATAAAAGCATCCAAGCATTAATTAGATTTTAATTCTAGAAATTTTAATGTTGGACATTTCAGAATTTTATTCAAACACTTTCATAAAAAACTTTTCTAGTGTATTTTTGTATTTCTGTGTACCCAAAATAATTTTTAATTAAGCCGATTTTCAGGGTGTGGCAAATCCACCCCCTTATAGAAATCTCATCCCGAGATTTGGAGCAGTTAGAAAGAAAAAGGTTTGGTTGGTCTCCAACTCTTTCCTTCAAGAAACTTTCTTCTGATGACAACTTCTCGAAGTCTATCTCGTTGTCTGTCCTAGCAGTAGACCATCTCTCAGACCATTTACGAACAACTGCTGTCTCAAGACTTTACCGAACTCTCCTTTTTGAATCCAACTTCTGGCTCCTGAGTCCAAGTGTCCCCTATATCCAGTGGCCTCTCTAGGCTAGCAGACTGTTCCCTTTGACAATCTTGTCTTTAGTTGTTCAATCGACTTCCAACTAGACCTGATCTCTTTTTTGTGACTGATCCAAATTAATTCAATTGACCTTTTGTCACTAGGGTTTCTTATATACATGCTTGTTGATGGCATACCAATTCTAGCGACTATGCACCCACTTATGGATGGTGTCGCGGTATTCTTGACCACTAGTCCTCCTTGGTGGAACACTTTCCTTCTTCTACTGAGTTTACTTCATCCGGTTTCTTTATCAATCACCTTTTTTCCTACCTTCCTATTAACTTTCTGTGGAGGCCATGGGCCTCGGGTACCTCATGGAAAGCTTTGTGGATACCTTGCATGACAAGGAAAAGGGTATAGTCCTGGCCGGTTACATTGTATTCCTAATAGGAAATCCCTTGGTTAAGTCTGATTGGGATTCCTACCTTGTAACCTTGCCTCCTCAGTATATAAGGAGAGGCAAGGAGCCCCTTGGGGCAGAATGATCACAGCAGAGAAGACACCACAATCTCATCAGAGAAACCTCAAAGGCAATACACAACAGCTAGAAGTAGGGTATTACCTCACCTTGAGGGCCTGAACTAGGATAAAATCGTTTGTAGTCCATCAGGTTTAGGTCTCATGAGTAGCCCCATATTATCATTGCTGATACAAAGCATCGATA
Source organism: Oryza meyeriana var. granulata (assembly GCA_003991445.1). NCBI lineage: Eukaryota > Viridiplantae > Streptophyta > Magnoliopsida > Poales > Poaceae > Oryza > Oryza meyeriana. The sequence goes on from RYFJ01002386.1 coordinate 328,386, forward strand.
GTTGGCGAAACAGGTAGGGGCTTTGTCGAGATCATAGTCATCAAGTCTAATGGATCCAATCACCAGAGTCAACGGCGGCAAGTTCTCTCCTGGGCAAACAATCAGCTTTGGGAGCCTCGACTTGCCGATAAACTTGGCAACCTCACCTTGACCGACTTGGATTCAACCTGATCCACCAGGAACCAAGTGGGCTTCGCGCTAGTCGGCCTACTCAATATTGTAGCCATCTTCGGCGACTTGCTACGGCGATTTCCAAGACCTACGAGTCTAGGGACAACTCTTTTTCCCAGTGTTCGACTCGGACTCAGTCATGAGCCGGCCAAGATCGGGCTAAGGGAGGAGGAGATTGTCAATCTCCCGTTTGGACTCAGCAACACTGTCGATGTTTTACACCGGCAATAATATTATGGGGCTACTCGGCAAACTGGAATTCGGTGGATGGCAGAGGAACACAAGAGAATTATACTGGTTCAGGCCCTCGTCGTGAGGTAATACCCTACGTCCAGTTGAGGTGTTATTCCTCTGAGGTGGTTTTGCGATCAATGATCTTGCGTGTCCTCATGTGGCGCCCTGCCTCCCTTTATATACTAGGGGACAGGGGTACATGGTAAGGATCCCAGTCGGATACGACCAAGGGATTTCCTTCTTAGAGATAGAATCCTATCCGACTAAGGCTATGTTTCCTTATTATACAAGGCACAGCCTGCCGGGTGCTATCTTATCTCTAATTACATGGTCTGGCCCATCCTCTATCCGAGTGGCCCATGTGCTGGTAATGAGGTACCCGGGGCCCACGGCTCCCACAGTAGCCCCTGAGACCTTCATAGTTGAGTCACAGCTGATGCCGAGTGCTCATCCTCCACGGTGAAGGTTACCCGAGTGCGATGCTCCCGAGTACTCTCTGTCCGAGTAAGTCTTCCCGAGTCCTGCTTCTTGTCAGCTGGCAGCGAGGCTATGAAGGGCTTCATGTAGATATATGAATAGTGTGCGCCAAATAGGCGCACCTATTAGGTGTAGCCCCCGACTTTGTGCTTAATTGTGAAGACAATTAAACATAAAGTCAAAGATCTTTAACCTGGAAGTCTTTCCCGAGTAGATTACTTTGGGTATTTGCGACTCTTCGGTATCATGTCAACCGGAATAAACTTTATAGTCTTGCCGAGTAGAAGACTACTCGTATATAGGACTCTTCGACTTCATGTCAGTCGGAATATGAGTTTATAGTCTTTTCCGAGTGGCGTCCCACTCAAAAGCTAGACTCTTCCGCATCATGTCAGCGGGAATAAATATTTATAGTCTCTCCCGAGTAGTGCACTACTCGAAAGTTAGACTCTTCAGCGTCATGTCGGCTGGAATAATGTTGCTCACGGCAACTGATGGCCACGCATGTAGGCCGAGTACCACTTTATGAAAATAAATCCATTACGTGGCCAGGTGTACTCGAGAAAGATACCTGCGTCTCCAATTTTAATGAAGACCAGCCTGTGATCCTTGTAAGGATATATCCTCGAGACCTGTGAGATAAACAGATACCCAAACATATACGTTTAGCAATAAGGCTCTCATGAAGCGTATCCGCTTACCTCATCGGTTCCTGTTAGTAGCACCAGCGCTATAATTTCAACTCAGCCTGCAGGCGGCCCACATGGAGCATGCTACTGTAGGAACTCATATCTTGTCGGCCCAATACCGACTGTGCAGGCCTGGGCCCATCTAGTCGGTACAGGCTATAAAAAGACGGGGAGAGAGAAAAAGATTCCATCGTCTTCCCCAAATCGGCCAATCTCTTCGTCTTCCACCTTCGCGCCTAACTTTTCGCCTCCCGCCCGGCTAGGGTTAGCAGCCGCTGTTCCCCACCCGGACTCGGGCGATTTCAATCCTCCTCGTTTATTCCAAGCCCCCGATTTGCTTCCCCCCAAATCTCACCACCTCCAGTCATGCCGAAGGCAACGAATCCTGCGGGTGCGCCAGGGAGTTCTTGGCCGATCTCAGATTGTGGCTCGGTGAAGCTGAGACGGCTGGAGAGCGAGCTGAAGTTGCCCAGTCAAGAAGTGATCCGTTGGCGGTCGGCAAGGGATGAGTCGATCCCCAACACCCGAGTGAAACGGTAGTTTTCGCCTCTTTCTTTGATCGGGGCTTGTGTCTTCCGTCTTCTGATTTCTTCCGCCGCATCCTTGATTTCTACGGGCTGGAGTTGGTGCATTTATATCCCAACTCAATCCTTCAGATCTCCATAGTTGTTACTCTTTGCGAGTGCTTTCTGGGTGTTGAACCCCATTTCATCCTCTTCCGACACCTGTTCCATGTCAAGCCCCAACCTTCCAAGAGTAATATCAGTGTGATTGGAGGGGCTGGTCTTCAACTGAGGAGCGATGGGAAGAAAACGTATATCGATTTGCCCTTGAAATCTTCTCTGAAGGGCTGGCACAAGGAGTGGTTTTATTGCACCGATCTGGCTCCTTCCTTGCGCCCGTTTACGGGTATGCCGCCGGCGGTGTTGCCAAGCTGGTCCTCGGAGCCAACCTTTGAAGAACTGGGCCAAGCACATATATTGCTGACGAAGATAGATGACCTCAAGAGGGCCGGCTTGACAGGGCCTTGGGTGGCTCGTCGTTTTTTGACGAGGCGCGTCCAGCCGCTGAAGTTGAGAAGCGCTTTTGGCTGGGCCTTCAAAGGTAAACACGATCCCGACCGAGTGAGCAACGAGACGGCGGACAAGGGGGCAGTGACCGATACCTTGTTCAGCTACTTCTCCGAAGGGGTGGTTGCCACCGAAGATGATAACCGTCGGGTTGCTGCCTATAGCTTCATCCGGCCGCGGACCAAGGTAACCTTCTACTTTCTTCTGTGGTGAACGCCTGTGGAACAGTGATTGTTCAACCTTGCGTGATGGTATCTCGTCGACTGGCTTGTAGTGGCATGAGTAATTTGATGAAGACTCACGTCCATTGTCGGCGGTCGCATCGAAGAAGAGGCCGAGGAGTCCCTCTGCTGCCCAACCCGACTCTAAGAGAGCGGGGAAGAAGCCAATTTTATATCGGGGCGAGGGGGCCTTGACAGCGCACGCCGTGAGCGACAGCTTGAAAATAAAGGACACCGCTGCTACAACGCCCACGCGGTTGAGTCCCAGGCTGAGACCGGCAGGTTCGGGCCCAACGTTGTCGTGCTCGACAGCAGTGCCACCAAGGGGCCGGCTAGAGCAGAGGCCGCTTGGGGCGAAGGAACCTGAGCCCACCATACCAGAGTTGGGGCCGACTCGGGCTGATACGCCTCTGCCATCGATGACGCCGACCGGGCCGACTGCCGACACTAGCGCTTCACCGGGGGGCGGGCCGCCCGGCAAGAAGCTGAGGTTCTCCAAGAGGTGCGCTACTCCGGGTCATCTGTAGTCATTGTATGTTAGAGTAATGTCCTGATGTCTTGCTTCATCGTGCAGGAAGCGGGCCGATATCGATCTCAAAGAGATTGACCCGTCTGCTCCACTTGATGAGCCTGCCCCAGCCGAGCCAGCGGCGGTGAACACACCTGTTGAGCCGGCGGCCAGCCCGGTTGCTGAGACCGAGGTGGCTCCGACTACAGGGCCGCTGCCGCCACTCGACTCAGAGGTGGCTGTTGAAACTGAGGCCCCAGCCCCCGAGGCGTCGTACGTTGCGGAAGCGGCGGACGGAGCCCCTAAGCCGGTCCCCGAAATCGTAGGGGAAGGCGGTGCTGAGGCCAGGACCCCGTCACCGTCGTGGTTATCGTCATCACCATCGCCGCCGCTGCCGCCACTGCTGGAGATCCCGCATCTGCCTCGGATCGAAGCTCCCCCACGTGTGATGCCCCGGACCTTTACGTGGACCACTCGCGATGGTACTGCGAAAAGCTTCAGGCTCGATGAAGTCGTTGCAAGGAGAGAGCGCGAAAGCCTGCTTCGCGCCGCCATCAGCGGGTCCCAAGGGGTCGCGGTATGATTCTTGTAGTAAAGCTCCAGCAATCTTCTTGTTTTGATGTTTGACTCTGTCGTCGGTTTGTTCCTTGTCCCGAGCAGAAGCTCGTCGACCGCAACGAGGAGATGACGGAGATCCTGGTCGAGATGGCTCCCCACCTCGCGGAATTGCAGCAACTCCGGGCATTGAAGGCCGAGATGGAGGCGCGTCACGCGGGGAGGGAGGCCTGGCTGAAGAGTGGCGCCGATCAGCTCAGGGCGGAGACATGGGCCCTAGCCGAGAAGGTCAGAGGTAAAATCCTCGAGTATATCTTCCCGACTGAACCGTTGATGTATTCATCCAGCCGCGTTGATCCCAACTGCCCGGTGGTGTCATGACTACACGGTTGAGCTCTTGGCTAATCTGTGGTGCAGACCACGAAGCGGAGTTAAAGACCCGAGCAGAGAGGGAATCGCAGCTGAAGGAGGCTGAAGAAGCCAAGGCCGAGCTTGAAAAGGTCAAGGCCGACCTGACGAAGGCCAACACCGAGCTTGACCGGGAGAAGTCCGAGTTGGAGAAGGCCGTCGTCAAGCTCGGTAAGGAGATGGCTGAACTGGAGAAGACCGTGGCCGGGTGGGAGGCCGACTACGAAAGTAAGTCCTCAACCCGACTGTGATCTCAGCCAATCCATTAGTTATCCTGTGTGTAGCCGAATTTGACAAGCTTACTTGCCGGCCGATCTGGGTAGGCATGAGAGCTAACGTCCGGGCCCAGTATCGGTTCTACATGGAGGAGATAAGGTTGATCAGGGAGTCACGGGAGGCCCTCGTCGGGTCCGTGAAAGGGCTCCTTGACCTTGTAGATCCCCGCCCAGTGGGAACCAGCTGTAGCAGAATTCCTCAGATAATGGGGCGTCTCGAGGACGCGCCGAGTGCCTTGAAAAGGTACTCGGACGAGCGGGTTGCCGCCGGCGTGGCCCAGACCCTAGCAATGACCAAGTCCATCTACCCGAGGGCGGACATTGAGGCCATCGGGGAGGGATTTTCCGAGAGACGATGCCCGAGGAAGCGCTGGAGCTGATCGCACAGGCGAAGCCGACTGCTGAAGTAATTACCCGAGACCTGGGTCTGTAAAGGCAATACATTATGTAGTCGGTATGTATGTAAGCTTTCATACATGGTCATGTGTAAATACGTGTGTCGTGCCGCCAAGCTTATCACTCGGTTGTCATTAGCTTTACCCGACCGTGTAGCATGCACCGAGTTAGTCCGATAGAACTTGATAAAAAATGTTCGGAGTAAGATGCTATACTCGGGCGAACGCATCAGTCGTGGCAAGGCTTCATAACCGGGGTGAAATAAGCTTGTATGTTATTGACAGAACACATATATTCATGCAGCCCCCGACTCACTAGGCGTAGTGAGTCAGAAAAAACTGTACACATGGAAAATGTAAAACTCAGGTATAGAAAGGGCGTAGCTGTTCTATGTTCCATGAGTTGGTGATGAGGACGCCGTCTTTGGTCTTCAGTCGGTAGGCGCCTGGCCGCGTGACCTCGGCTATAATGAACGGCCCTTCCCAGATGGGGGATAATTTGTGCCTGTCCTTGGTGGTTTGTATCTTCCTTAGAACGAGATCCCCGACCAAAAAGGCGCGGCCACGGACATTGCGATTGTGGTAACGACGCAGGCCTTGAAGATACCTTGCCGACTGGATTGTTGCGGCGTCTCTTGCTTCTTCCAGCTGATCTAATTCGATCAGTCGGGTGTTGTTGGAGTCGTCTTCGGAGTAAGCCCGGACTCACAGAGAGCCGAACTGTATCTCTGTCGGTAGCATGGCCTCGGTACCGTAGACCAGGAAGAAAGGGGATTGCCCTGTTGACCGACTAACTGTGGTTCTGAGAGACCAGAGAACGGATGGGAGTTCTTGTACCCACCGACTCGCATATGGTTGTAGTCGGTCGAATATCCTGGCCTTGATGCCTTGCAAGACCATACCGTTGGCTCGCTCAACCTGCCCGTTGCTCCGCGGGTGTGCCACAGATGCATAGCAGATCTTGATGCCGAAATTGTCGCAGAAATCTTGGAATAGGCCCGCCGCGAACTGAGTACCATTGTCGGTGATGATGCGGTTAGGGACTCCGAACCGGTATAATATACTCATGATGAAGTCCTTTGCTCGTGCCGCTGTAATTGTTGCGACGGGTTTAGCCTCAATCCACTTGGTGAACTTATCCACCGCGACGAATAAATGTGTGAACCCCCCTGGCGCTTTCTTGAAGGGCCCGACCATGTCGAGCCCCCATACTGCGAATGGCCAGGAGATAGGGATAGTTTGGAGTTCCTGGGCTGGGAGATTTGTTTGCCTTGTGAAGAACTGGCAACCTTCGCACTTGCGAACGATGTCTTTGGCGTCTGTGACTGCTGTGGGCCAGAAGAATCCCTGCCGGTAGGCCTTTCCGACTAACGTCCTGGATGCAGCATGGTTGCCACATATGCCCGAGTGGATTGAATGCAGGATCTGCTTGCCTTCCTTGGTGGTGACGCAACGCATGAGGATGCCGGATGCGCTCCTTTGGTACAGGTCTTCTCCAACTAGCAGGAAGCTTTTGCTCTAACGCTTGACCTGCTCGGCTTGACTGCGATCTTCTGGGAGTTCATCATCCAGAAGGAATTTGACAACAGGACTCCTCCAGTCTTGACATATGTGCAGCACTTCGTCGGTAGCCAGGGTAGGCTCGCCTCCCGACTGCTCTTGTGCCGGTTTCTTCTTGACTGATGGCTCCATAAGTTGCTCGACGAAGATTCCAGTCGGGACTGCTTCTCGTTTGGATCCCATGTTTGCTAGCTCATCCACCGCGTCGTTGTATTGGCGCAGGACGTGTGTGATTTCCATCCCGTCGAACTTATTTTCCAGCTTGCGGACCTCCTGACAGTATGCCGCCATGGTATCGTCGAGACAGGTCCAGTCTTTTATGACTTGATTTACCATGAGTTGGGAATCTCCGCACACAACCAGTCGACGTATGCCGAGTGATATGGCGATGCGGAGCCCGTGAACGAGTGCCTCGTACTCGGCGATGTTGTGGGAAGCCAGGAAGTGGATTTGTAGAACGTACTTCAGTTTTTTGCCGGTGGGGGATGTCAATATGACTCCAGCCCCGGCGCCACCGATCCGTAGGGAACCGTCGAAGTACATTGTCCAGTACTCTAGCTTTGCTGTTGGTATTGGGAGTTGAACTTCTGTCCACTCGGCCACGAAGTCGGCTAGAGCTTGAGATTTGATAGCTGTCTGTGGCTGGAAGGTGATGTCGAACGCCATCAGCTCGAGTGCCCATTTAGCGATCCGGCCAGTGGCCTCGCGATTATGAAGGACATCTCCGAGTGGAAACGCTGTGACCACCGTGACTTGATGTGCTTGAAAGTAGTGCACCAGCTTTCGGACTGTGATGAGTAGGCCGTATAGCAGCTTCTGGACCTGCGGGTATCTCGTTTTGGAGTCGGCAAGGACCTCGCTGACAAAATAGATTGGCCGTTGTATTTTCTGAATATGACCCTGTTCGGATCGCTCCACTACCAGCACCGTGCTGACTACGTGAGTGGTTGCCGCCAGATATAGCATTAGCGGTTCCTGGGGTAAGGGTGATGCCAACGCGGGAGGTGACGTGAGGAACTGTTTGAAGTCTTCGAAGGCTTGTTGGGCTTCCGGAGTCCATTTGAAGGTGTCCGCCTTTTTGAGGAGCTTGAAGAAAGGCATGCCCCGTTCGCCCAGTCGGGAGATAAACCGGCTGAGTGCCGCCATGCAACCTGTCAACTTCTGGATGTCTTTGAGGTTGGTCGGGGGCACCATGTTCCTGATGGCGTTAACTTTCTCCGGGTTGGCCTCGATGCCGCGATGCGAGACGATGAAGCCGAGTAACTTTCCAGACGGCACTCCGAAGGTGCACTTTTCCGGGTTCAACTTCATCTTGAATCTTCGGAGGTTTTGGAAGGTTTCTTCCAAGTCGGCAATGAGATCTTCTCTGGACTTAGTCTTGATCACCACGTCGTCGACGTAGGCTTCCACGTTGCGCCCAATCTGGGTGTGCAAACAGCGCTGAATAGCCCGTTGGTAGGTTGCGCCCGCATTTTTTAGACCGAACGGCATTGTGATATAGCAATACGCTCCAAACGGCGTGATAAAAGATGTTTTCAAATAGTCTTGTTCCCTCAGGCTAATTTGATGATATCCCGAATAGCAGTCGAGAAAACTGAGTAGGTCGCACCCGGCCGTGGAGTCAACCACCTGATCTATCCTGGGAAGACCAAATGGGTCCTTGGGGCACGCTTTGTTGAGGTCGGTGTAGTCGACGCACATGCGCCATTTACCGTTTTTCTTCCGGACCAGAACTGGGTTTGCCAGCCAGTCCGGGTGGTAGACTTCCTTGATGAACCCGGCTGCGAGGAGCTTGGTAATTTCCTCCCGGATAGCATCCTTGCGGTCTTGAGCGAAGCACCGCAGCCGTTGCTTGACTGGCTTGGCGTCTGGCTTTACGTGTAGAGCGTGCTCGATCACCTCCCTTGGTACGCCCGGCATGTCGGACGGTTTCCACGCGAAGATATCTTTGTTGGCTTGGAGGAAGGTGACGAGCGCGTCTTCCTATTTGGGGTCGAGTCCGGTCCCGACTAAGGCAGTCTTGGAGGGGTCGGAAGGGTCCAGGGGGATCTTCTTCGTGTCGGAGTCCGCTGAAATTCCCGACTTCGCTGCTTTTTTCGCCGGAACTGGATCTTGATCGACTTCGTGTGTAGCGGCTTGCCTGATGCTATCGCGCCTGACTGTCGCTTCTTGTGTTTGAGCTAGTTCGCAACTCTCCTTGTCGCAGGTGAAGGCTTGCTTAGCGTCGCTGCGGAGGGAGAGAACTCCTGCTGGCTCGGGCATCTTCAGCACCATGTACGTATAGTGTGGTATCGCCATGAATTTGGCGAGGGCCGGTCATCCGAGTATCGCGTGATACGCGGTCTCGAAGTCGGCGACCTCGAAGCAGATGTTTTCTGTACGTAAGTTGTCCCGCGTGCCGAAGGTTACCGGCAAGGTTATCTGCCCGAGTGGGGTTGATGACAAGCCGGGAATTATCCCATGGAAGGGCGCAGTGCTCGGCCGTAGTTCTGAACGAGGAATTCTCATCTCGTCCAAAGTCTTGGCGAACAGGATGTTGAGCGCACTGCCTCCGTCGATGAGGGTTTTCTTCAGCCTGATATTTTTGACGACCGGGTCCAGGACGAGTGGATATCGTCCCGGGTGGGAAATCCGATCTGGGTGATCTGCGCGATTGAAGGTGATGGCCGTTTCTGACCAGCGCAGGTATTGGGGGGTGTCGGCTATGGAGACCGTGTTGATGTCGCGTATTGAGAGCTTCTGCTTGCGTTTGGATTCGTACGCAAGTGGTCCCCCAAAGATGTGGTTGAGTTCGGCTTGGGGATCCTGGAAATCCTCAGCCGGGCCTGAGTCTGGCTTGTCTTTGTCCTTGTCGGCGCCAGACGATGAAGCTTGCTCGGAGGCAAACTTCTTGAGCATGTGGCAGTCCTTGGCCGCGTGCCGGCATTTGGGGTGAAATGGGCAAGGCCCGCTCATGACTTTCTGATAGTCGTTGTTCCGCTGGGGCCGCGACCGACTGTGCTCCATGTTGGCCACCTCGTTGTCCGACTTCCGCTTGCGGCTGCCAGACTTATTCTGAGACGGCTCGTTGTCGGCTTTCGCCTTGTTGTCTTTTTGTCGGGGCTCCTTCTTCTCGTCGAAGGCCTCAGCGACGGCTTCAGCCGAGTCGGCGTATTTGTTGGCCATGTCGAAAAGAGCCCGGACAGTGGATGGTGGCTTCCGAGTGAACTTCGCGATGAGCGGGGCGTCTTTTACTCCCTTGCGGAAGGCGGCGATGACGACCTCGTCTTTGATACTTGGAATCTGATTGCGCTTCTCGGAAAACCTTTTGATGAATTCACGCAGAGACTCGTTCTTCTTTTGATGCAGCTGGTAAAGGTCGTGCTCGGAAGCCGGTCTCTCGTAGGTCCCCTGGAAGTTAGCGATGAACCACTCCCTGAGTTGTCCCCAGGAACCGATCGACCGCCTTGGGAGGCCTGTCAACCATGTCCTCGCCGAGTCGGCTAATGCGACTGGGAGGTAATTAGCCATGGCTCTGCTGTCGCCCCCAGCAGCTTGTACTGCTAGGACGTAAACGGTGAGCCAGGACTCTAGGTTGGTCTTGCCGTCGTACTTTTCGATTCCGGTAGGCTTAAAGCCGACTGGCCAGCGGACGTCCTGTAACTCCCGAGTAAAGACTGGAATGCCTTCGTTATCGTGAGGACTTGGGCTTCGGTTTTGGCGGTGTAGCCGTTCGTAGTGGAGACCGAAGCGCTCGTGTTCATCCTCCAGTCGGCGGCATTCATCCTCTTCGCGCTCTTCGCGCCGGGCGCTTATGGTGTGGCGAAGATCGCGTTGTATTCGCATTCGGAGGTCTTGATTGGGTCGGCGGTCGTATTGGCGACGCCGCCGGTTGTCGTAGTTGGTATTGCCGAGCGTTGTTTGGCGGGACTCTTCGCGCTGCCGGGTGGAGCCGGCCGCCCGACGTCGCGCTGATGCAGATGACTCCGCCGCTGGAGAGCCCGTCCGATGGGTCGGTATGTGAGTGTTGCCTGACTGTTCTTACTGCTGGCAGGCGGCAGCAGTAATCATCGCCTTGATCTTGGCGATAGTTGGTGTGGCCTGATGATCCGGCCCAAGCTGGAGTGTGTCCAGCAGAGTTGCAGCGGCCACGACGTTCTGTTGTGGCGTGATGAAGACGTCGTGGTCGCCGACTTTGGTTTGGAGGATCTGCTGCTGGGCGGCTCGTCCAGCCTGTCGTAGCCCATCATTGCGAGCTTGGCAGTTGGCCTCCTCTTGTTGTTGTAGTCGGCGCGCCTCCTCCTGCTGCTCCTCTTGCAGTCGGCGCACCTCGGAAGGTGGCGTTGAAGCCATGAAGATCTCGCGGGGGAGGAGGAAGCTTGCCAAGGTGGAGTCCGAGTTGGTGCTCGAACTGCTATCCGACTTGGTGTCGGACTCCGAGTAGTTTATCGGAGTTAGGACGACTCCGACCTCTCTAGATCCAATCTGAAACGGTTCATGACCGTGTCCAAACTGAATTGCTGGAGGTCGGATCTGCTGCGCGGGTTGTAGATGCACAGCGTTGCCGAATCCGTACGGGAGATTGACGATCTCTCCCCCTCTTGGCCTAACCCGCGCTGGCTCAAGGCCTAGCGCGAGTCGGACGCCGAAGGAGAGAGTTGTCCCGATGTCCGGCGACGTGAGGGACTGTCGTAGTAGATCGTCGAAGGAGATGGCGACGTCCCTGGGGCCGACTGGCGCAACGCCGGCTGGCTCCTTGGCTGGCGAGATCGGATCTGCTTTAGCCAAGGAAAGATTGCCGAGTTGATCGGCGACGAAATCAAGACTCCCGAAGTTGATGGTGTCTCCATTGGAGAACTTGTAGCCCTTGACTCCGTTGATAGGATCCATCGAATCTGTTGATGAGGAATTCGCTGTGCCCCTACCTGGCGCGCCAGCTGTCGATGTTTTACACCGGCAATAATATTATGGGGCTACTCGGCGACCTGGAATTCGGTGGATGGCAGAGGAACACAAGAGAATTATACTGGTTCAGGCCCTCGTCGTGAGGTAATACCCTACATCCAGTTGAGGTGTTATTCCTCTGAGGTGGTTTTGCGATCAATGATGTTGCGTGTCCTCATGGAGCGCCCTGCCTCCCTTTATATACTAGGGGACAGGGGTACATGGTAAGGATCCCAGTCGGATACGACCAAGGGATTTCCTTCTTAGAGATAGAATCCTATCCGACTAAGGCTATGTTTCCTTATTATACAAGGCACAGCCTGCCGGGTGCTATCTTATCTCTAATTACATGGTCTGGCCCATCCTCTATCCGAGTGGCCCATGTGCTGGTAATGCGGTACCCGGGGCCCATGGCTCCCACAAACACCATGGATATCTTCAATCTAACTCTGTTGCGGCAGATCCAATCCCCTATAATTCGACTCGGATACAGCCTAGAGCCGCTCGAGATCGGATCTAGGGAGGTTGGAGTTGTAATCACCCCCCCTAAACTACTCCAACTTCGACTCACAGTCGGATAGCAATTCGGGAAGCTTCTCTCCACCATGTGAAGTGTTCATGGCATCAAAGGGATCAACCCCTGGGCAAGACACACACCGATTGTGTGAGCAACAGAAGTAAGACACACGACACCTACATGCTGCGCGCCACGCACGCAATGACAACCTGTGCAAGGCCGGGCAGACTGCTCAACAAGGGATCCTCCAAACCTGAGTAGGCGACCACGATGTCTTTGTGACCCCACAGCATAATGTCATGGCCGCTGCCACACTACTAGACACCTTGCAATTCTGGCCCGACAACTAGGGTTACCCGACTATTGCAAGGATCAAGGCAATGATCATCGCTGCAGCATGCTAGCAGCAACAACAGTCTGGAGACACTCTCATACTGTCAAATATGATGGCCTCAGCTACAGTGGTCTCATCTGCCTCAGCATGGCACCGAGCAGCTGGCTCCAGTCAGCACCACTCGGAGTCCCACCATATGTCTCTCGGCAACCGAAGCAACAACCGACGGCGTGATCACCGTGAGGAGCGCTGTGACAACCAGGATGCCCAAGGATGACTACGGCAGGATCTCCGCCATGACATCAACACTCGGTGACAGGAACACAAGGAGGATGAATGCTGCTAACTCGAAGACAAGCATGAGCACTTCAGCCTCCGCCACAAGTGGTTCCATCGCCGCAGTCAGAGTTGGAGCCTTCGCCCAGATGAAGGAGTTTCGGCATTCACCCACGAACTACAACAAATTGACTGGCCATCCGACTTCAAGCCGACTGGTATAGAGAAGTACGGTAGCAAGACCAACCCCGAGTCCTAGCTGACCTTGTACACCTTGGCAATACGAGCAGCTGGAGGCAATCACAAGGCCACAGCTAACTACCTGCCAGTCACCTTGGCCGACTCGGCAAGGACATGGCTGATGGGGCTTCCTAGGCGGTCAATTGGCTCCTGGGAGAACTCCGTAAACGCTTCGTTGCAAACTTCCAAGGAACCTATGAGAGGCCATCTACCAAGTACGATTTGTACCAATGCCATCAAAGGAAGAATGAGTCCCTCCACGACTTCATCAAGCGGTTTTCCGAGAAGAGGAACTCAATGCCCAAAATCAAAGACGAGGTTGTCATCGCCGTCTTTCGCAATGAAGTCAGAGATACCCCGTTCATCACTAAATTTACTCGGAAGCCTCCCAACTCTGTCAAGGCTTTATTCGACATGGCGGACAAATAAGCCAACTCGGCCGACACTGTTGCTAAGGCCCTAGATGACAAGAAGGAGCCCTGACAGAAGGAGTAGAAGGACACCGACGACGCAGCCCCGACTAAGTCCAGCAACCGCAAATGCATGTCAGACAACATTGTGGCAACGGTCGAGCGTAGCTGACCACGACCCCCATGGACAGACGAATACTAGAAAGTCATGAATTAGCCATGCCCTTTTCACCCAAAGGGGAAGCACGCGGCTAAAAATTGCTTCTGAGCAGACATCAACGTCTGGAGTGCAGAAGGACAACGACAAGCCAGACTTGGGCGCAATTGGTGACTATCAAGATCCCCCGGATGAGTTCAATCACGTGTTTGGACGGCCGTCTGTGTATAAATCCAAGTGCAAATAGAAGCTAACCGCCCGACAGGTGAACTCGGTCTCATCAGACACCCCCCAATATCTGCGCTGGTCAGAAACGGCAATCACCTTTGACCACGAGGATCACCCTGACCGAGTAACGCATCCCGGACGTTATCCACTCGTCCTAGACCCGGTCATCAGAAGCATCAAACTAAAGAAGGTTCTCATTGATGGAGGAAGCGCGCTCAACATCTTGTTCACCAAGACGCTCGATGAGATGAAAATACCTCGATCCGAGCTGCGGCCGAGTACAGCTCCCTTCCACGGGGTAATCCCCGGCCTCTCTTCAATTCCACTTGGACAGATCACTCTGCCAGTTACTTTTGGCACGCGGGAGAATTTCCGCACGGAGAACATCTGCTTTGAGGTTGCCGATTTCGAGACCGCGTATCACGCTATACTCGGACGGGCTGCACTCGCCAAATTCATGGTGGTGCTGCACTATACATATATGGTGCTCAAGATGCTAGGACCCGTAGGAGTACTTTCTCTGCACAGTGATGTCAAGCAAGCCATCACCTCTGACAAGGAGAGTTGCGAGCTAGCCCGGTCTCACAAAATAGCAGTCTGACGAAGCAATATCCGACTAGCCGTGTCGGTGCCATGGGCCCAAGGTACCTCATGAGAAGCTATTGGGCCACTCCGATGGAGGATGGGCCTAGTCTTGTAATTACGGATATGATGGAACTCGGCAGACTTAACCTTGTACGACAGGGAAAATACAGTCCTAGTCGGGCACGTTATATCTCAAGAAGGAGATCTCTTGATCATAGTCCGACTAGGACTCCTACTTTGTAACCCTGTCCCCCAGTATATAAGGGGAGGCAGGGCGCCCCCTGAGGGCAAGACATTGGAGGTTCACAAGAATCACCGTCATACATCCTCAAAGGAAATACACCACAACCGGATGTAGGGTATTACCTCATCTTGAGGGCCTGAACTAGTATAAACCTTTCATGTTCCTTTGCCATCCATCGAGTTTCGGTCCAATGAGTAGCCCTATATATTTATTGCCGGTGTAAAACATCGACAGTTGACGCGCCAGGTAGGGGCATCGCTGAGATCAACCTCAAGAAGCTCGATGGACTCGACAACCAGAGTCGACGGCATCAACTTCTCCCCTAGAGACGCGATCACCTTCGGGAGCCTTGACTTCGTCGCCGACAAGTTTGGCAAGCTTATCTTGTCTGACTCGGACTCGATCTGATCAGCCTAGAAACAGGCTGACTCTGCGTCGGTCGACTGACACGACGCTGCAGCAACCCTCGTCGACTTGCTACGGGAATTTTCCACTTGCCCGGGTCTTGGGACAACTCTCTCCTTCGGTGTTCGACTCGGACTCGGCCTTGCACCGGTCGAGATCAGGCTAAGAAGAGAGGAGCTCATCAATCTCCCATACGGACTCGGTGACGCCGCGGATATCTACAATCTACATCCGATGCGGCAAACCCGACCCCCTGGGGTTTGACTCGGATACGGCCCAGAGCTGCTCGAGATTGGATCTAGGAAGATCGGAGTCATCATCACCCCCATCGATTATTCCGACTTCGACTCTCAGTCGGACTCCGACTTTCAGTTGGACAGTAGTTCGGCGAGCTTCTTTTTGCCACATGAAGTCTTTATGATATCCAAGGGTTCAACTCCCACTTAGGAATCATGCCGACTACGCAAGCAGCAAGAGGAGGAGGCCTGCCGATTGCGAGCACTACAGGAGGAAAACGCAAGACGCCTACATGCAGAGCATGATGCCCATAACGACGATCTGCGCAAGGCTGGGCAAACTGCTTCACGGCAAATCCTCCAAACCCGAGTCGGTGACACGACGTTTTCATAACTCCTTAATAGAACATCATGGCTGCTGCAACTCTACTGGATACACTCTAGTTCAGGCCTGATCACCAGGTCACCCCGACAATAGTAAGGATAAAAGCCATGATCACCGCTGCTGCATGTCAGCAGCACCGACGGTCAGGCGATACCCTCATACCGACCAATTGGTCGGTTTCCCCAACGGCAGTCTCATCCGCCACAAAGCGATGCCGAGCGGCTGGCTCTAGTCGGCTGCACACGAAGTCACGCCAGACGTCACTTGGCAACCCCAACAACAACCGGCGGCGTCGAAGCAACCGTCGGGACAACCAGGATCTCCGAGGCTAACTACGGCGTGATATCAATGCTTGGCGCCGCGAATGAGAGGAAGACGAGCAATACCGATTGGAAGACGAGAACGAGTGCTTCGGCCTCCACCACGAGCGGTTTTGCCACCGTAGTCAGAGTCGGAGTCCTCACACAGATGAAGGTGTACCGGCCTTCACCCATGAGCTGCAACAAGTCGACTGGCCATCAGGTTTGAAGCCGACTGGAATTGAAAAATACGATAGGAAGACCAATCCCGAGTCCTGGCTCACGGTCTACACTCTGGCAATTCGAGCAGCTGGAGGAGATCACAAGGCCATGGCTAACTACCTCCCAGTCACTCTAGCTGACTCAGTGAGGACATGGCTAACCGGACTTCCTAAGAGATCAATTGGTTCCTGGGGAGAACTCCAGGAACGCTTCATCGCCAACTTCTACGGAACATACGAGAGGCCATCTTCCGAGTACAATCTATATCAGTTGCATCAAAGGAAGAATGAGTCTCTTCATGATTTCATCAAGAGGTTCTCTGAGAAGAAGAACTCAATCCCAATGATCAAGGACGAGGTCATCATCACCACCTTTCGAAAAGGAGTCAAAGACATCCTGTTCATCGCTAAATTCACTCGAAAGCCTCCCAACTCTGTTAGGGGTCTATTCGACATGGCAAACAAGTACGCCGACTCGGCCGACGCTGTTGCTGAGGCCCTCGATGACAAAAGGCACCTCGACAGAAGAAGCGGAAGGACACCGATGACGCGGCCCAGACTAAGGCTGGGAACAGCAAACGCAAGTTGGGCAACTTCATTGTGGCAGTTGGTCACAAGCGTCTTCGACCTCCTACAACTGGAGATTATCAGAACAACAAGTGACATGTTCGGGGGCTCACAAGCTCAAACGCAAGGATGGTATCCCCACTCCCAAATACCGAACAGCTAAGTCACTTTCTGATAAATATTTCCTCACTTGGCCTCACCAATGCCACAGCCGCTACACCTAATAGGTGTACATTCTGCGCATTTTTCTTTTTTTTCTCTTAATGATTGCAAAAGTACTCGAGTAGCATAAATTCCGATCCGTGAACCTTTGCTCCATGAAAGATGAACTCAAGTCCCCCAAAATGTGTGTCTGGGAAAGAGCCATGAGCCGACTCCCGACACTAGGGGGCTATGACTTGTCGGGTAGAGTGCTTAAATGTAAGGGGTCAACTACTTAGGGAAATTAATATCAAAAAGAGGAAGAACATGTATTTACATCTATTGTAAAATACATAAATTTTATTCGGGTGATTGTTTTCATCATCAGATGCTACTCATCCGATATGTTTATAATGCAGGGCCAATTCCGGATACGTATGACAGGAACTAAGGGCTACGAGCCTATCTCCTATGCTCAGGGGCTGGACTAGTCTGCCAAGATACACTTGAAGTGCGACACTTCAAGAATCACTCAGAATGCTCCATGAGGGCTACTGACCAAGTACTTGCGCCAGTCGGGACGTCATCTTCCTTGGCTAAACTCCATATATGGGCTACTAACCGACCTCTGGCACTAGTCGGGGCTCGGGTACCACTTGGCTTGGTGAGGTACGCCCCATGAGGGTCGCCAGCCGAATCTAACGCTAATGCTAGGTTCGGGTACCTTATTCGATCACAACTCTGCTGGGTGAGGTATGCCCCATGAGGGTCTCTAGCCGAATCCTATGCTAATGCGAGGTTCGGGTACATTATTCGGCTAACAACCGTCCTCCGGCACCAGTTGGAGCTCGAGTACCACTCCGCTGAGTTGGGTACACCCCATGAGGGTCACCAGCCAAATCCTATGCTAATGCGAGGTTTGGGTACCTTATTCAGCTAATAACCGACCTCCGGCGCCAGTCAGGGCTCGTGTGCTACTCGGCTAGGTAGGTACGCCCCATGAGGGTCACCAGCCGAATCCTATGCTAATACAAGGTTCGGGTACCTTATTTGGCCATAACTCTGTTGGATAGGGTACGCGGCATGATGATCGCCAGCCGAATCCTGTGCTAATGCAAGGTTCGGGTACCTTATTTAGCTTTACCAAAGTCAGAGAAGATCTACGTCGTCAAAGCGCATCCGGGGTTCTCATGCACTGTGTCACACATGAGTAGGGCAAGCAGATCCTGCAATATACCTACTCGGGCATTTGTGGCAACCATGCTGCATCTAGAATATAAGTCGGAAAGGCTTGCAGACAAGGATTCCTCTGGCTGATTGCGGTTACTGACACTGAAATACTCATCCTGACATGCAAGGGATGCCAATTTTATAGGGCTGCACTGGGTAGGTCGGTTTAGGCCGGCTTATTTGGTAGTAGGCCCAAGATATGAGTTTCTACAGTAGCACGCTCAATCTGGGCCACTCGCTAGCTGTGTTAAAATCACAGTGCTGGTACTACTCACATAAACCGATTAAATAATCAGATATGCTTCATGCTAAGCCTACAGCCGGGTGTATACATTCGGCTATCTGCATTATTTACCAGGTATTGAGGATATATCCTTATAAGGATCACAAGCTGGTCTCCATTAAAATTGGGGATGCAGGTATTTCTCAAGTACACCTGACCACGTATTGGGTTAAAATCCATAAAGTGGTACTCGGCCTACATGCTTAGCCATTATTTTCCATGAGCACAAACCATTCCAGCTGACATGACGCTAAAGAGTCTAATTTCGGAGTGACATAATACTCGGGAAAGACTATAAGATCATTCCGGCTAACATGATGTTGAAGAGTCTCATATACCACTAGTGCACTACTCGGGAAAGACTACAAGATTAAAGATCTTTGACTTTATGGTTAATTGTTTCACAATTAAGCACAAAGTCGAGGGCTACACCTAATATGATGAGGAACGGGGTTCCCAATCTTCCGTCAGATAGATAGCTTTCGTTTTTGGTGGAACGCGACACACCGATCCGGCTTCAGATCAGAAGATCCGATTCCTGCAACCTTAGCACCACGATTCCTCTGGTTATCAACCGTGTCACAAATCCGGTTGACCTCGCCAAGAAGGCTAATCCCTGCCTACGAAATGAAGAACACAAGCAAGAACCCGAAAGTACGCAACTCAATTAAAATGACAATTGCAGATGAATGATTAAGCACTCGAAGTTGGGGTTTCACAACCGATGACGGCAACTGTTCTAATACAGATTGATCTAAAGCAAAACCCAAAACCTAACGTGGGTGGCGGCTACTGACTATATAGTGTAAGGGTCGTCACACCCCCTGGACGCGCCCTCTAACAGGCTCTAAGACGATACACGGCCCAACGGGCCAAAAGACGGTACCCTGGCAGATTCTGGATGCTGACTTGTTTTGACGATTTCCGTTGACTCCGGTGGAATTTGGACGTCAAACCAAAGCCATTGGTTAGCTTATAAAATTATCTTTCCATGCATATGTGGATCGTCGAAAACGGAGTCCGTATGCGTCCTGGGCGTCCGTTTTACTGCAGGCTGTTCCTGAAGTCCGAGGCAGACTCGAACTCGAGTTGGACTGGGCCTCCGGCTTGTCTTGGGTGTCCTTGCTGGTCTTCTCCGTCTCCACACCTCTCTCCAAGTGCTTCATGATCCTCTCCAATGTTCCTAAGCAAAATAACATCATTAGGTAGTAATCTATTCTCAAAACTATGAAAAGGATCGCTTAAAAACGAGCTCACCTCTAGATTTAATTGTCGCATTCGAGCTTGGGTCATTGGACCTTGCATAACGGTTGGAGGATCAGCGGGTACATCCAAAGGAGTGATGTCCTCATCATAATAGGTGTGCCTATTCGGTGCACACTATTCACATTTCTACATGGAGCCCTTCATAGCCCTATATATTTATTGCCGGTGTAAAACATCGACAAGCCGCAACAACTACAAATGAGGACAACCAAGTTCCGGCAAAAAAGCAGCCAAGTCGGGAATTTTAGCGGACTCAGAAACTAAGAAGATCCCCATGGACCCTTCCAACCCAATCAAGACTGTGCTTGTCAGGACTGGACTCGACCCCAAATAGGAAGACGGACTCAACACCTTCCTCTAGGTGAACAGGGATATATTTGCTTGGAAGCCTTCCGACATGCCTGGTGTACCAAGAGAGGTGATCGAGCATTCCCTAAACGTCAAGCCGGACGCCAAACCTATCAAGCAACAACTATGGCGCTTCGCACAAGACTGCAAAGATGCTATTCGGGAGGAGATAACCAAGCTCCTAGCAGTCGGGTTTATCAAAGAGGTCTCCCACCCGGATTGGCTGGCAAACCTAGTATAATGTGACAATGGCCCGATCTTCCGAGAGGTACTGATAAGTCGATTGTGGAGAACTCGACATTGATGATCCAAAGGCTCCGACCAAAACAGATCGATCCCCTTGCAATCACTACACCACTGCTCCGTTGGTTAACAACCGTGCCGAACACGGTTGACCTCGCCAAGAAGGCTTTCTCCTGCAAGCGAATCGAGAACACAAGCAAGAGAGTTCAAGATGCAATCTGAAATTGTATTGCGAATAATGATTAAGTTCACAAGTTGGGGTTCCTCAACCAAACATGCGGTGAAACTGCTAAGCAGAATAATCTCTTAAGAAAAACCCACCGAAAACGAAAGGGGTGCGACCTCCTTAAATAGGGAAGGGGAAAGCCGCACTTATCTAATGAAAAGGGGTGTGGTACGAATCGTTACTGTTCACACAGCGTGGTACTGTTCATGTAGACAGTACCGGCCCAATTAACCTAAGTTACAAGGGCTTTGGCCCACTTTGACTCGGACTGATAAAGTAATGTATCTTGTTTCGCAGTTTCTGATCTGCTCAGACGGAGTTTGGAGGTGAGACTAGATCCATTTGAAAGTAGACTCTGATATCTTTCCAACAAGTACTCAAGGACCCCGAGAAGCCTTCTGGATCAAAAGTTATGGCTGTTTGAAATAGATGCTGTTACGAAGGCCGAATCTGAGTCGAACTCGCGAACAGGACTTGGATTGCGCTGGATGGTTCCACTTCTCCACTTGAGCTCACGTGGTCCTTCACCATGATTCCTAAGGACAATTAAATCATCACAAGAATTATGTAGTATGCCATTCTTTGAAACATTTGTATGCAAACTTAGGAACGCATTCACCTGATGGTTAAGTTGGCGTGCTCGCGCTTGAGTCATTCGTCCTTGTATCATAGTTTCAGTTTGTTGTGGAGTTGGCACAGTTGTATCGATAGAAAGGATGTCCTCATCACCGTCCTGGCCCAGAAGAAGAACGTTAAATGGCGTATGTGCGTCGACTATACTGACTTAAACAAGGCGTGTCTCAAAAATCCATTTTGCCTACCGCAAATAGATCAGGTGGTCGATTCAACTGCGGGATGTGAATTACTCAATTTTCTCAACTGTTACTCGGGATACCATCAAATCAGCCTAAAGGAGGAGGACTGCCTGAAGACTTCTTTTATAATGTCATTTGGAGCATACTGCTATGTCGCTATGCTGTTTGGGTTGAAAAATGCTGGCGCAACGTATCAACGTGCTATCCAGCGGTGTCTTCACACTCAACTTGGGCATAACGTGGAGGCATATGTCAATGACGTGGTGATCAAGACCAAAATCAAGGAGGACCTCATCTCGACTTAGAAGAAACCTTTCAAAGCCTTCGAAGATTCGAGATGAAGTTGAACCAGAAAAGTACGTCTTCAGAGTACCTTCGAGAAAGCTACTCGGCTCCATTGTTTCACAATGCGGCATCGAGGCAAATCCAGAGAAAATCAATGCAATAATGCACATGGCGCCCCTGACTAGCCAGAAGGACATACTGAAGCTGACTGGCTGCATGGTAGTAC
This sequence comes from Oryza meyeriana var. granulata, assembly GCA_003991445.1. Classification (NCBI taxonomy): domain Eukaryota; kingdom Viridiplantae; phylum Streptophyta; class Magnoliopsida; order Poales; family Poaceae; genus Oryza; species Oryza meyeriana. Next base: position 350,039 of record RYFJ01002386.1, read on the forward strand.
TCAGCCGATTTGTTTCCCGACTTGGCAAACAGGGTATGCCCTTTTTCAAATTACTTCAAGCCTTCGAAGACTTCAAGAAGCTCCTCACATCACCACCCGTGTTGGTGTCACCAATGCCCCAGGAACCGCTTATGCTATATGTGGCGGCAACTACCCAGGTAGTCAGCATGGTGTTGGTAGTCGAGCAGGCATAGCCAGGCCATATCCAAAAAGTTCAAAGGCTAGTTTACTTTGTCAGTAAAGTCTTAGGCGAATCCAAGATGTGATATCCCCAAGTTCAGAAGCTGCTATATGGTTTCCTCATAACTATCCATAAGTTGGTGCACTATTTTTAGTTGCATCAAGTTATAATCAAGCCATGGGCAGAATCGCTAAATGGGTGCTCAAGTTGATGGTGTTTGATATTGTCTTCCAACCAAGGACAGCAATCAAGTCCCAAGCACTTGCCGACTTGATGGCCGAGTGGACAGAAGTTCATACGGCCACACCACCTAACAAGCTCTAATACTGGATGATGTCCTTCGACGGTTCTCTACAGATTGGGGGAGCAGGGGCTGGCGTCATCCTGACGTCACCCACTAGATTGGGAAAGCCGCACTTATCTAATGAAAAGGGGTGTGGTACTAATCGTTACTGTTCACACAGCGTGGTACTGTTCATGTAGACAGTACCGGCCCAATTAACCTAAGTTACAAGGCCTTTGGCCCACTTTGACTCGGACTGATAAAGTAATGTATCTTGTTTCGCAGTTTCTGATCTGCTCAGACGGAGTTTGGAGGTGAGACTAGATCCATTTGAAAGTAGACTCTGAGATCTTTCCAACAAGTACTCACGGACCCCGAGAAGCCATCTGGATCAAAAGTTATGGCTGTTTGAAGTAGATGCTGTTACGAAGGCCGAATCTGAGTCGAACTCGCGAACAGGACTTGGATTGCGCTGGATGGTTCCACTTCTCCACTTGAGCTCACGTGGTCCTTCACCATGATTCCTAAGGACAATTAAATCATCACAAGAATTAAGTAGTATGCCATTCTTTGAAACATTTGTATGCAAACTTAGGAACGCATTCACCTGATGGTTAAGTTGGCGTGCTCGCGCTCGAGTCATTGGTCCTTTTATCATAGTTTCAGTTTGTTGTGGAGTTGGCACAGTTGTATCTATAGAAAGGATATCCTCATCATCCTCCCCTTCTTGAGTTGGAGTCGTCCGCGACTCAAGCTCATCTTCCGTTCCTAAGCAAGGTCGCAAATCTGCAATGTTAAAGGTGGGGCTAACCCCAAAATCTGCAGGCAAGTCTAACTTATATGCATTATCATTAATACGTTCAAGCACTCTAAAAGGACCATCTGCACGAGGCATGAGTTTAGACTTTCTCAATGCCAGAAATCGTTCTTTACACAAGTGTAACCACACAAGATCACTAGGTTCAAAAGTAATATGCTTGCGTCCTTGACTACCCGTAACTTTATATTTAGCATTCATAATAAGGGTGCTGAAATCCCGAACAAAACGCCAATAGAACCCAGTGAGTGTGAGAAAACTCCACACTTGCATGACCGTTTTAGGTGGCGGCCAACTCTTGATAGCGATGATCTTGTCTTGATCAACTTCAATACCCTGTGGAGTAACAACATAGCCCAGAAAAGAGACTCGATCCGTGCAAAAGGTGCACTTCTCAAGATTACCAAGCAAACGTGCATCTCTCAAAGCATTAAAAACAGCATGTAAATGATCCAGATGTTCTTCATATGACTTGCTATAGATTAGAATATCATCAAAGTAAACCACCACAAATTTTTCAATGAAAGCACGCAAAACTTCGTTCATCAAACACATGAATGTGCTAGGTGCATTAGTTAGACCAAAAGGCATCACTAACCACTCATATAGCCCGAACTTAGTTTTAAATGCCGTTTTCCATTCATCTCCCAATTTCATTCTAATCTGGTGGTATCCACTACGCAAGTCTATTTTTGTGAAAAGAATAGAACCACTCAACTCATCCAACATGTCGTCTAACCTAGGAATAGGATGACGATACCGTACTGTGATATTATTAATGGCTCTACAATCAACACACATACGCCAACTACCATCTTTCTTAGGAACCAAAAGAACCGGCACAACACAAGGACTAAGGCTTTCCCATCCGTACCCTTGGTCCAAAAGATCTTGGACTTGTCGCTGAATTTCCTTAGTCTCCTCCGGATTGGTCCTATACGCCGCACGGTTTGGCAAAGTCGCTCCTAGAATTAAGTCAATTTGGTGTTCAATCCTTCTAATAGGCGGCAACCCAGGGGGTATCTCAGCTAGAAACACATCCTTATATGCCTGCAAAAGGTCAGTGACAGCAGACAGCAAAGAGCTAGATTCATCATCAAGTGAAAATAAAGCATCTTTGCATATTAAAGCATAGCATGGCATATCATCATGACAAATTTCAGCAAGATCAGATTTGGTTGCAAGCATGACACAACCCTTTAATTTAATTCCCTCAGTCTTAGAACTAGGTGCCAACCTCTCTTTCTTAGGTGGGAAAACAACCTTCACTACTTGCTGATTTTCAGATTCATGTTCTTTCTTCTTATTTTCAGCTAGCTCTTTATCACAATTAGCAATTTCAGTAGGTGTCATAGGTAGCAAAGTTATTTTCTTTCCTTTGTGCACAAGAGAGTACTTATTACTTCTACCATGATGAGTTGCATCAGTATCAAATTCCCATGGACGACCTAATAAAAGTGAGCATGCTTGCATAGGTACTACATCAAAATCAGCAACATCATGATAGGAACCAATGGAAAAATTGTGTTACCTTCACCTTACCACTGTTGTTGAACCATTGAATGTGGTATGGGTGAGGATCTGCACGTGTGGTCAAGCCAAGCTTCTTGACCAATCCTGAATCAACCAAGTTATTGCAGCTCCCACCATCAATTATAACGCGAACACGGCAATCCTTGACGATGAGGAACATCTGAAACAAATTATGACGTTGTAGCCTCTCCTCTTGCTCTCTTTGAGTGCTTAGTACTCGCTGCACAATTATGGTTCTATAATTCGCCGTAGCAGCAGCGCCTAATATTTCCTCCTCACCATCGCTATCTGTCTCATGATCATCACCATTGCCTGCAAGGTTAGCTGCAAGAGCATATTCATCCTCAACATCACTAGCACTTACATAACCACCATCTTCTGTCGCAATGTACGCCCGCTGACTTGGGCAATCTCTCATGACGTGGCCCATCCCTTTACAACGGTGACACACAATGCCCATCGTTCGGCCTGTGGAAGCAACCGATGAAGAGTTCTTTGCTGGTGCTTGCACACTAGTAGATTTGTTCGTTTCAGGTGCACGTGATGGTGGCAGTGGTGCTGCTGAACGCGCCCTACTCACAGAGGGGGCAGCAGCTCTGAAAACAGGAGGTGGAGCTGTCTTGGCTTGCCCAGGCGTCGATCTCGATGTAGACATACCTCCAAAGTTGCTCCTTCTCCTTTGTTGCCTACCCTGCAATTCTTTTTCTGCCAAATAAGCAAGCTAGAACAATCTATTGATATCGTTATACTCTTTGTAATCAATTATATCCTGAATTTCACGCCTTAAGCCCCCATAAAAACGAGTTATCTTTTCCTTCTCATCCTCTACAACATTACAACGCAACATGCCTATTTGTAGTTCTTGATAATATTCCTCAACAGATCTATTACCTTGGTCTAAGCATTGTAATTTCTTAAGCATGTCACGTTTAAAAGCAGGAGGAACAAATCTAGCACGCATAGCTACCTTCAATCTATCCCATGTATCAGGTGCTAAACCAGAATTAACTACTTGAGTCCACCAAATGATAGCAAAATCCTTAAATTCACTAGTAGCTTGTCTGATTCTATGCACTTCAAGAACTAGATGGGCATTAAATTTTTATTCAACTGTCATCTCCCAATCTAGATAAGCTTCAGCATCATAAGTACCCGCAAAAGATGGTATGGTAAATTTGACTTTAGCAAATGGATCATCATTAGCATGAGCATTGTGGTGCTGAAAATTATTACCTCCCATACCTCGCCGGTTGAATCACAACCGTTGTCGTAGGCGCTCGCCACGAAGTGCATCACATGTGTCGCTATTGTCGGCTTCCTCTTCCTCATTATCTCCATCATCATCAACAAGTGGTGGTGTTGGGTGACGGTTTGCTGCCAATTGCTCGACGCGGTTAGTGAGGGTGGTAATGCTCCCCATGATAGCCTGGAGGTCTTTCCGCATAGTATTCACGGCAGCTACATTCTGCTCAATCTTCTGATCTAGTTTAATGATCTCCTCTTTTGAAGCACAATCAGCAAAATCATTCACCTCACCTGCCATGGTTAGTATAAAAAAAGGACAACACAAAGGTATTATCCCTATCAACTACTAGGTGGTGGAAAGTGGAATCACACACTCTCAAGCGTCTTACCACACACTTACAAGTGTTCTTACCAATGTAGCAGGTGGTACAACCAGTGGCTGGTTCGTGACACCATGTCGAGCGTGGGTACGATTGCAAGAGGGGACCTGTTCTGATCAAGAGTACGTGTAGCTTGGAAGGAACAATATGGTAGCAAAGGAATCAGCAATAATCAATTCAGTATATGCAAGTTAAAAGATTGCTCAAAGTACTCGTCAAAGGTTGCTGATCCTAGCCTAATCACAGCTAGTCAATCAAGCCCTATGCAAGGAAGTGTATGTACTCACACGCAACGATCAATGTGACTTGGTGCAAGCAAAGGAGAACCTCACAACAAGTACTAGGAGAGATGCTAGCCCACTACTCAAACTTCTTTCTAAGGGCACAAGATTATTCGCGTGAAGTAGAGCACAAAACAGCGGTATCGGCAAGACGCGAACAGCCCTCTAGATTGAGCAGATACAACAGCTAGTCTCAAGCGATGAAAGGCAGAGGTTTATATGGCTTATATATGCTCATTGGAAAGATTTCGACGAGACCTACAACTTTTTTCAACTGGACCAACCCCAAATTCCGAAGGGAAGACAAGAAAAGCACCAAAAACAGAAAGCCAAAAACTTGCGACGCAATTTCGGGGCTGAAGATGGCCGATTTTGGGGGTCATGGAGGGCGACAGGCTTTAGCCAGTCGTTTTTATTGGATGCACACCGTCGATAGCTTTCCAACGAGTACAAAAACGTCGAATTCCGACTCCGTATACAAAAGTTATGCCTGTTTTACTGAAGGGGGGTCGGAAACGGACTCGAACTCATTTCGGTCTCAACTCAAACTGCTATAACTTTTTATCCTGTGGCCGAACTTGCTCAAATTTTTTTTCCTTGTTTTTTTTCTTTTTTTTCTCTTTTTTTTAAACAACTAAAATCAAACTCTCTCTTTTTCTTTTTTTTTTCTGAGGCGCGGCAGGTGGTGGCAGGGTCGCGGAGGATGGCAACGCCTGGAAGGGGTCATGGCACGGGTTGGCAGTGGATGGAAGGTTGTGGCAAGGATGGATGGAGGGGCAGCGCGGCAAGGAAGTGGTTGCGGAAACGAACAAGGACCAGAACACACAACGACGAAGCTACACAAAGGAACACGAGATGCAACTAGACAATGACGAACTAGACTCTGACTAAACTAGCAATCAGCAACTTGAACACGACAATGTAACCAAAAATTCAATGAGCAATACCGAAAAGAAAAATTGCAATGGCACAAGGGGGTTGGGACAGCGGAAGAACACTACGAACAATTTTTTTTTGTTTTGTGGCTAATTTTCTGGAGTTTTTGGGACGAAACAATGGCCCGATCTTCCAAGAGGTACTGATAAGTCGATTGTGGAGAACTCGACGTTGATGATCCAAAGGCTCCGACCAAAATAGATCGATCCCCTTGCAATCACTACACCACTGCTCCGTTGGTTATCAACCGTGCCAAACACGGTTGACCTCGCCAAGAAGGCTTTCTCCTGCAAGTGAATCGAGAACACAAGCAAGAGAGTTCAAGATGCAATCTGAAATTGTATTGCGAATAATGATTAAGTTCACAAGTTGGGGTTCCTCAACCGAACATGCGGTGAAACTGCTAAGCAGAATAATCTCTTAAGAAAAACCCACCGAAAACTAAAGGGGTGCGACCTCCTTAAATAGGGAAGGGGAAAGCCACACTTATCTAATGAAAAGGGGTGTGGTACTAATTGTTACTGTTCACACGGCGTGGTACCGTTCATGTAGACAGTACCGGCCCAATTAACCAAAGTTACAAGGCCTTCGGCCCACTTTGACTCGGACTGATAAAGTGACGTATCTTGTTTCGCAGTTTCTGATCTGCTCAGACGGAGTTTGGAGGTGAGACTAGATCCATTTGAAAGTAGACTCTGATATCTTTCCAACAAGTACTCAAGGACCCCGAGAAGCCTTCTGGATCAAAAGTTATGGCTGTTTGAAATAGATGCTGTTACGAAGGCCGAATCTGAGTCGAACTCGCGAACAGGACTTGGATTGCGCTGGATGGTTCCACTTCTCCACTTGAGCTCACGTGGTCCTTCACCATGATTCCTAAGGACAATTAAATCATCACAAGAATTATGTAGTATGCCATTCTTTGAAACATTTGTATGCAAACTTAGGAACGCATTCACCTGATGGTTAAGTTGGCGTGCTCGCGCTTGAGTCATTCGTCCTTGTATCATAGTTTCAGTTTGTTGTGGAGTTGGCACAGTTGTATCGATAGAAAGGATGTCCTCATCACCGTCCTGGCCCAGAAGAAGAACGTTAAATGGCGTATGTGCGTCGACTATACTGACTTAAACAAGGCGTGTCTCAAAAATCCATTTTGCCTACCGCAAATAGATCAGGTGGTCGATTCAACTGCGGGATGCGAATTACTCAATTTTCTCAACTGTTACTCGGGATACCATCAAATCAGCCTAAAGGAGGAGGACTGCCTGAAGACTTCTTTTATCATGTCATTTGGAGCATACTGCTATGTCGCTATGCTGTTCGGGTTGAAAAATGCTGGCGCAACGTATCAACGTGCTATCCAGCGGTGTCTTCACACTCAACTTGGGCATAACGTGGAGGCATATGTCAATGACGTGGTGATCAAGACCAAAATCAAGGAGGACCTCATCTCGACTTAGAAGAAACCTTTCAAAGCCTTCAAAGATTCGAGATGAAGTTGAACCAGAAAAGTACGTCTTCAGAGTACCTTCGAGAAAGCTACTCGGCTCCATTGTTTCACAATGCGGCATCGAGGCAAATCCAGAGAAAATCAATGCAATAATGCACATGGCGCCCCTGACTAGCCAGAAGGACATACTGAAGCTGACTGGCTGCATGGTAGTACTCAGCCGATTTGTTTCCCGACTTGGCAAACAGGGTATGCCCTTTTTCAAATTACTTCAAGCCTTCGAAGACTTCAAGAATCTCCTCACATCACCACCCGTGTTGGTGTCACCAATGCCCCAGGAACCGCTTATGCTACATGTGGCGGCAACTACCCAGGTAGTCAGCATGGTGTTGGTAGTCGAGCAGGCATAGCCAGGCCATATCCAAAAAGTTCAAAGGCTAGTTTACTTTGTCAGTAAAGTCTTAGGCGAATCCAAGATGTGATATCCCCAAGTTCAGAAGCTGCTATATGGTTTCCTCATAACTATCCATAAGTTGGTGCACTATTTTTAGTTGCATCAAGTTATAATCAAGCCATGGGCAGAATCGCTAAATGGGTGCTCAAGTTGATGGTGTTTGATATTGTCTTCCAACCAAGGACAGCAATCAAGTCCCAAGCACTTGCCGACTTGATGGCCGAGTGGACAGAAGTTCATACGGCCACACCACCTAACAAGCTCTAATACTGGATGATGTCCTTCGACGGTTCTCTACAGATTGGGGGAGCAGGGGCTGGCGTCGTCCTGACGTCACCCACCAGAGAGAAACTCAAATATGTCCTTCAAATACATTTTCCAGCATCTCACAATGTTGCCGAGTACGAGGCACTTATCCATGGGCTCCGCATCGCCATATCATTTGGCATCCGCCGACTGGTAGTTCGCGGGGACTCTCAACTTGTGGTAAACCAAGTCATGAAAGACTGCACGTGTCTAGATGATAACATGGCAGCGTATTGCCAAGATGTACGAAAGCTGGAAAACAAGTTTGACCGGCTGAAGATTACACATGTTTTGCTCCAGTACAATGAAGCCACAGATGAATTAGCCAACATAAGATCCAAGCAAGAAATGGTCCTGATTAGAATTTTTGTCAAGCAGTTGTTGAAGCCATCAGTCAAGAAAAAGCCAGCTCCATAGTAGTCGGGGGCTGAACCTACCCCGGCAACAAAAGAAGTGCTAATCATCTCTCAAGATTGGTGAACTCCAATCATCAATTCCTCATGGAAGAGGAGCTCCTAGAAGATTGTAGCGAAGCCGAGCGGATCAAGCATCGAAGCAAATGTTTTCTGGTAGTTGATGAAGACCTCTATCGTCGAAGCGAATCCGAAGTCCTCATGCGCTACGTCACATCAGAGGAGGGCAAGCAGATTGTGCAGTCCATCCACTCGGGCATTTGTGGCAACCATGTTGCATCAAGGACGTTAGTTGGAAAGGCTTACAGGCAAGGATTCTTCTAGCCGACTACAGTTACTGACGCTAAAGACATAGTTCAAACATGCGAGGGATGCCAGTTCTTTGCTCGGCAAACACATCTACCAGCTCAAGAGTTATGAACAATTCCAATATCTTGGCCCTTTACAGTTTGGGTGCTTGGCATGGTCAGGGTGTTCAAAAAAGCGCCAGAAGGGTTCACACACTTGTTTGTCACAGTGGATAAGTTCACAAAGTGGATTGAGGCAAAACCCGTTGCTACCATAACAGCAGCAAGGGCAAAAGACTTCATCATGAGTATTATATACTGATTTGTAGTTCCCAACCGCATTATAATGGACAACGGTACTCAGTTTACTGGCGGCATATTTCAAGATTCCTATGACAACTTTGGCATCCAAATCTATTATGCTTCTGTGGCACACCCATGAATCAACGGGTAGGTCGAGCGTGCAAATGGCATGGTCTTACAAGGCATCAAGATTACAGTGTTTGACCGACTACAATCAGACGTAGGGCGGTGAGCTCCCATCCGTTCTCTGGTCTCTACGAACCATGGTTAGTCGGGCCACAGGGCAATCCCCTTTCTTTCTAGTCTACGGTGCCGAGGCCGTACTGCCAACCGAGTTGGAGTTCGGCTCACCACGAGTTTGGGCCCACTTAGAAGACAAGTCCAACGAAGACCGACTTGTCAACTTAGATCGGTTGGAAGAAGCAAGAGATGTCGCAACTATCCAGTTGGCAAGATATCTTTAAGGCCTGCATCATTATCACAGTCATAATGTTCGTGGCCACGCCTTTTTGGTGGGAGACCTCGTTTTGAGAAAAATTCAAGCCACCAAAGATAGGCATAAATTATCTCCTTTATGGGAGGGGCCGTTCATTATTGCTGAGGTGACACATCCGGTGCCTAACGATTGAAGATGGAAGACGGCGTCCTAATCAACAACTCATGGAACATAGAATAGCTGCGTCTTTTCTATACCTAAGCATTGTACTCTGTTTATACATATATAAATAAACTTCTTTACTCTGGCTCACTACACTGATTGTTCCAACCGAGTAGTGAGTCGAGCGCTACATGATGATAACATGTCTTCTGTTATTACTAAAGCTTGAGCATGTTTTATCTAAGTCATGAAGTTTTATAACGACTGTGCTAAGTCTTGCCGAGTATAGTTTCATGGGATAAATGCCTTTTAAAGTTGATCTCTACATGCTCGGCATAGAGTGACTAGTCGGATAAAACTAATGATGGCTAAGATAGAACATGCACTCAGCAAGATATTACAACAACCAAAAATATTTACAATATCTACAGATTGTTCTTGTCTTTCCATGCACTGACCACTTAAGAAGAGTTTGTGTTTACAATGGCAGATCTTCTGCTATTGCCCGAGCAATCAGCCTAGCCTGGTTCATCAACTCTAAACCTTCCTCTGGGGTGGTGCCCTCAGCAAATCCCTCACCAATCTCCTCAATATCTACTTGAGAGTAGAGAGACTTTCTCATGGCTAAAGCCTAGGAGATCCCCATGCGTTGACACCGAAAATCACCGGTAGCGTTGAGAACGAGCCGATGATCTAGTTCGGTGCACTAGACACGTGAAGGCCTGGGTGATCTGCTTAGCTCCAGTGCAGGTCCTAAATTTGAGGTTCGCGGGCGTGCCTGTCAATTTGACCCAGCAATTGACAAGGAGATAGAAAAAATTAGATCATTGATCCAATCGGCCAACAAGACGATACAGACTCCTTCTAGCCGATTGCCGATAGTACTTGTACATCGGCTAGAAGCTAATGATGATATAAGTAAATAATAAGCCAGCCGACTGTCGAAAGAACACTTAGACATCGGCTAGAAGCCGATGATAAAATAGATAGGCAAAATAATAATCAAGACAATGCAGTCAGCTTTATCTAGTAAAAGATAACATATCGGCTATACATCCTGATAAGACGCTTGCATAAAATCTATCAACCTAGCAAGAATAACTTATCACAGGCAGTTTAGTAGGTCGGACCTAACCGATGCAACACAAACTAATGATAAACTATCCCCAGTAAGCCGATAAAATCTATGCATACGTGATGTGATATATCCACTCGGCCTAAGAGATCAAACTTAACTGATACAGCCGTAGACAGAATAGATACACCGTGGTAAGCAGACTACTGTAGATCAACTAGAATATCGGACCTAACCGAGGAAGTCCTAGCCAATAAGGTAGTCAAGGTAATGAGACTTACCCTCTCGCAGGAGTTCGGACCTAACCGATGCAGCCCGGCTCGAGAAGCAAGAACCCGTCAAAAAGGGTGGCGATGCGCCGAAGTTGTATTGATCTGTGAGATAGTTTACACAGTCTCCGGGCATACGTATTTATACCCAGAGTTGATACAGTCCTGATCGGATATGAAATAGGAGTTTCCTAACTATAAAAGGAAAAACAACAAGCCCTGATTGGGCACGAGATCAGGTTTCCTAAAAATTATTAAAGCTACCTAATTTATAGATAACATAGTGAACTGCCATGCTGTGGTCTTCACGATTCCTTCCTGAATTCGGCTTCTTCTAGATTAGCTTAACCGAACATGATAACAAACCGTACCAAATTTTAGTGTTAACACATGCCCCCCAATTTCGGAGTTTGTTATCAAACTTTGAAATTCTTCTGTTTGGGCTTCAGCAATTCCTCCATGGCCTCTTGAAATTGGCTTTCATGAGCCGATACCTTCTGTACTAGGTGTGCTAGGCTCTCAAAGTCTTGTGATGAAAATCTTTCCTTAATCGGAGCCAACAAACCTTGGAATGCTAACTCGGCCAGCTGTGCATCATCTAGACTTAAACTATAACATTGGCTTCTAACATCACGAAACCGCTGGATGTATTCTATGACTGATTCATCCGGCTTCTATATTACCGATGTTAAATCTGTTAAACTCATCTCCTGAATCCCAATAAAGAAATATTTGTGGAATTGCTTTTCCAAATCGGCCCAACCCCAAACTGAATTTGGTGGTAACAAAGAAAACCATGTGAAAGCCGATCCGGACAATGATAGCAGGAAAAATCTAACTCTCAAAGCTTCTTCAGCCGATGCCTCCCCACACTGAACCATGAATTGGCTAATATGCTCTATTGTAGATACATCATCTTGCCTTGAGAATTTGGAGAAGTCTGGTACTCTGTATCAGCGCAGCAACGGAACTCTATCAAACCAATCCGGATATGGATGCCGATACATAAATGTTTCCTTCTTCGGTTTTAAACCAAATTGTTCTCTCACCACCTCTGTGACTCTTGCTGTCCAATCTTCTTCCCTTGGATCTTCGACGTGATAATGTAGAGGTCGAGTTGGTAGCTGATTCTGCTTCTGATTTTCTCTCTGATAATTGTACTCAGGGAGAGCTCCTGGATGACTCTATCGATGCCCCCCATAGTATGCAGTTTGATGATATCCTTGAGGAATTCCATCTTGTTGCCCCCCAGCCAGTTGAATCGGCTCCACCGTCTTCATGATCAAGCTCTGTAATGTGTTCACCAATATCCCAGATTGATTGATCAACGCATGGTGAACTGCTTCATTAATCATCTCTTGAAGTGGCTTCTGTGAACTTGCAGGTGATGTATGGCTCGATTCGCCAACCAGAACAAGTTTTGGTAATTGTGACTTCTGAATCGGCCCTTGATCTGTCATACCGAAGGATTCTAGACAAAGCTTCTGAAATTCAGCAATGTTCTGCTCCACTTGTTGTCTTTGTTCTTCGGTCAAGTCTTCCATTGTGACTGGGATTATATTGTTTGTGCTAACCTCCTTTCCAGCCATGTCAAAGTTTTGTGTCCCACTGGGCGTGCCAAAAACATGTTGACACCGAAAATCACCAGCAGCGTTGAGAACGAGCCAATGATCTGGTTCGGTGCACTAGACACGCGAAGGCCTGGGGGATCTACTTAGCTCTAGTGCAGGTCCTAAATTTGAGGTTGACGGGCGTGCCAGTCAATTTGACCCAGCAATTGACAAGGAGATAGAAAAAATTAGATCATTGATCCAATCGGCCAACAAGACGATACAGACTCCTTCCAGCCGATTGCCGATAGTACTTATACATCGGCTAGAAGCCGATGATGATATAAGTAAATAATAAGCTAGCCGACTGTCGAAAGAACACTTAGACATCGGCTAGAAGCCGATGATAAAATAGATAGGCAAAATAATAATCAAGACAATGCAGTCGGCTTTATCTAGTAAAAGATAACTTATCGGCTATACATCCCGATAAGACGCTTGCATAAAATCTATCAACCTAGCAAGAATAACTTATCACAGGTAGTTTAGTAGGTCGGACCTAACCGATGCAGCACAAACTGATGATAAACTATCCCCATTAAGCCGATAAAATCTATGCACGCGTGATGTGATATATCCACTCGGCCTAAGAGATCAAACTTAACTGATGCCGCCGTAGACAGAATAGATACACCGTGGTAAGCCGACTACCGTAGATCAGCTAGAATATCGGACCTAACCAAGGAAGTCCTAGCTGATAAGGTAGTCGGGGTAACGAGACTTACCCTCTCGCAGGAGTTCGAACCTAACCGATGCAGCCCGGCTCGATAAGTAAGAACCTGTCGAAAGAGGTGGCGATGCGCCGAAGTTGTATTGATTTGTGAGATAGTTTACATGGTCTCCGGGCATATGTATTTATACCCCGAGTTGATACAGTCTTGATCGGATACGAAACATGAGTTTCCTAACTATAAAAGGAAAAACAACAAGCCCTGATCGGGCACGAGATCAGGTTTCCTAAAAATTATTAAAGCTACCTAATTTATAGATAAAATAGTGAACTGTCATGCTGTGGTCTTCACGACTCCTTCCTGAATTCGGCTTCTTCTAGATTAGCTTCCTGAGATAGCCTTTTTCCTTAACCGAACATGATAACGAACCGTACTAAATTTTGGTGTTAACACCATGGTAGTGTGCTCTGTGGCAAATTCCTTCAAAATAGCTGGAGCTTCTTGAAGGCTTTGAATCTCCTAGGCAGAAGAGCTTGAACAGGACCCAGCTTGGCATGGCTGCATGATATCTAATAAAGTCTTCACGGAATTCACTATGGCATCCCGTGAATCCTTTATCACTTTGATTTCTTCAGCAAAGGTGCCGAGTTAGGTCTATGCATTGGACTTGAAGGCTGCTCACATAGAGAAGAAGTATTAGCAAATTTGGATATCTAGTCAGCCAGAATGCAAGAGCAGATATGAAGCTTACTTGCATACTCGGTGTCGACCTTGGATTTTGCCTTCTCAAGTTCCTTCAGCTCCTTCTTCAGGCGTTCAATTTCCAAGGACTGATTATTTAGATTTGTCTTTAGAGCTACAGCCAAACAAGGTCAAGGATTAGAAATACAGAAAAGATGACTAGAGTTACTCAGGCAAAAAGGGAAACATACCTCTGATGGTCCCTATTTTCTCCCAGTTCTGTTTCATCTAGTCCTTCAGCTAGTCCTCCCTCTCCTTGCTAGTCCTCTCCAGCTCATCCTTGGTGGCCTACCCATCTTCTCAGATCGATCAACTACTTGCTGCACGAGTCAGGTCATAATTAGACAAGGCGAACTATAATAGCAGAAGATTCCAAGATCCGCTAATCAGCAGACACAATTGGATGGATTATGTACTTGGATGCTCCTTGACGCTGAGATGGCAGCCTCCATCAGTCTGACTTGCTGCCTCTGGGCAGTTTCCTCGTTCAGCTTGAAGGTTTGTTCGTCTCCTTCCGGGGTGACCCAATAGAACACCCGGGGGAAGTTTGGCAGAGGTGCTTCGAGCCTAGGGAGGTCATCGTCTTCTGAGGATGAGGACAGTGGAGGAGAGGGAGTGCTGGGTCTTGGATCTACTAGTGGCGCTGGCTCCTCGATGGGCTCGGTGATTGGGACTTCGGCTGCAATGTCCCAATTGGGTGAAGTTTGTTGCCCGGCCGAGTGAGCTACTTCAGCCTCGGGGCCTGGGGCAGCACTCAGCTTAGGCAGGATCTCTACGGGATCACCCTCAATTAGGATGGAGATGGCTACGGGGGTCAATGGCGCTATCCCTCTGGGATCAGTGTCACTCGGCTTCCTGCAAGATCATGCTGTGATCAAGATATTGCAAGACAACTAAAGATTTTTTGAAGTCAAGGATTTTCATACCTCTTGGAAGTCTTGAATCTCCACCCATGTGCGCCAGGGGTGTAGGTAGTTGGCGAGGGGCCGGAAGGCCTACTCGGCGGCGACACACTGCCTACTGTCGGGCTTTGGGGCGTGGCTGTAGGTGGTGCAGAACTCGGCTCGGTTGGCACTGCACTGGGTGCAGCCAACTGGGGCGAGGGGGTAGTCGGCGGTGCTGTCCTAGGGCTGGTCAGTCTAGGGGCTATGCTACTGGGGTCCTTAATCATCGGACCGCCTGATGCCTTACTCGGCATGCCCTTTTTCTTGGCTTGGTCCATCATGAGTTGCTTCCCAGCTCTCTTGGGGCTGGGTTGGAGTGCTAAGGGGCAAGCCGGCCGCTTTCTAGACCCACTGGCCAACCAGCTAGGTGGGTTTGGGGAGAACTCCATAAATTCCTACAAGTGTCACATATCAAGATAGAATCAATTGAACTATGTTCATGACAATCATTGTAGGCAAGCATCAAGACAATCAACAAATAAGACATTATCGTCGGCCGGCGCCTGTCCTGGCAGTAGGGCTTTGGAGCCCTCTCGGCGTCCAGGGTCTCGACGACTCCATTGACAAAATATCCCAGCAAGCTGTCGGTGACAACGTCCTTGTTGACGAAGTTGGAGCATTTCCGGGTTGGGTCCTTCTTCCCCTGATAATCATAGCCGAGGTGGATCCTAGCATTTATGGGTTGGATTCACCAATTCTAGAAAGTCCTGGCCACCCAGGGCCCGATCAACTCTATGTTCTTTAGGACATCTATCTTCTCCAACAGCAGCTGCACCTAGACCATCTTCGCCTGCGATGGTAGAGCAGTCCAGCTCTCTAGTAACGTGGGGGATTTCCGAAGAAGGGCGGCAAGGAAGGCTCAAGATTAGAGCAGTAAAACCACTCCTTATGCCACCCTTTCAGTGAGATCTTCAGGGGAACATGCAAATAGGCCTTCTTCATCTCATTGCGGAGTTGAAGGCCTGCTCCCCTATCACCTGGATTTTGGATTTGGAGGGCTGTGGCTTGACATGGAAAATAAAGCGAAAGACGTTGAAATGGGGATCGATCCCCAGGAAGGCTTCACAGAGAGTCACAAAGATGGAGATTTGAATAATGGAATTTGGGTTGAGGTGGATGAGCACGATCTTGTAATAATCGAGAAGACCATGGAGGAAATCAAAAGCAGGAGGAGTGAGTCCACAGTTGAAGAAAGAAGCAAAGACCACAAGTTCGTGGGGACCTAGAGAGGGGGTCGACTCACCAATAGTGGGCCGCCAATTGATGAGTTCCTTCGGCTGGAGGTACTTCTTCCTCTCTAGAAGAGCTAGCTTCGTTGAGCAAGCATCTGATGTAGGCCATGACCCAGACGACATGCTTGGGATGTCAAATGGAGCTTTCAGCATCGCCGAGGTGTAAAACTAGGGGGAAGAGCTTCTTGAAGACGGGAATCGATGCAGGGGAGGAGATCCCTATGGATTTCTAGAGGGAAGCTCTAGCTACAGAAAACCCTAGGCAGAGCGGAGAGTGCAAAGTTTGGCGCGTTTTCGGGGAGATGAAGTGTTTGCCGAATTGGAGGAGAAAGGGGAATCTTTTCTCTCTCCCACCACTTTATAGGCCTACGCTGAGTAGCTAGTCTGGGCAGGCTTGCTTAGTAATGGGCCATAAGATATAAGTTCCTAAATAGCATGTCCTATTGGGCTGACGGCTGCTTGTGTTAAAATCACAGTGCAGATGCTATTTTACAGGAGCCGATTAAAATAATCAGATATGCTTCATGTTAAGCCTAATTGTTGGACACATGTGCTCAGATATCTCAATTATTTGACAAGGTATTGAGGATATGTCTTTATAAGGATCAATGGCTGATCTTCATGAAAATTAGGGATGCAGGTATCTCTCAAGTATACCTAGCCACATATTGGGTTAAAATCCATGAAGTGGTACTCGGCTTACATGCTTAGCCAAAATGCCATCGAGCAAAAATATTTCTAGCTAATATGATGCTGAAGAATCCAATTCCTAAGAAATATATCACTCGGGAAAGATTTAAACGTTAAAGATCTTTGACTTTATGTTTAATTGTTTCACAATTAAGCACAAAGTTAGGGGCTACACCTAATACTTGCGCCTACCCGGTGCACACTATTCATATTTTTCTATGAAGCCCTTCGTAGTCTCATTGCCAGCTGATATGAAGCAGGACTTGGAGAAGAGATACTCAGACACTAGGTACTCGGGAGCAAGGTACTCGAGAAATCTTCACAAAGGGGGATGAGCACTCAGCATCAGTTGTGGCTCAACTATAAAGGTCTCAAGGGCTACTGTGGAGGCCATGGGCCCCGGGTACCTCATGGAAAGCTTTGTGGCCACTTGGATAGAGGATGGGCCTAATCATGTAATTAGGGATACAATAGGATTTGGCATATGATACCATGAATGACAAGGGAAAGGGTATAGTCCTGGCCAGCTGCGTTGTGTTCCTAAAAGGAAATCCCTTTGTTGAGTCTGTACTCTGGGGCTAGATTATACCCTATGGTGAAAGCCATGTCTCATAGCTCCATGACGAATCCACCAACTTCAAATAGAGCATGTAAGGAAGATTATTGATTTCAACTAAGTTAACAGAACAAGTTTGATTTAAATAAAAGATGAAAAGAAGGGTGATAAAGTTTCCAAAGAAATTAAAAATGAATGTAAGTACCATAAAATGGAAGGAGGTTTTTTTTGAAGGAGAAAAATGTAAAACCATATGTTCATAATCAATATAGTAATGGATGTACAATACCAATTACTAGAATGGTGTGAGAAATTTGCATAATTAAATAGATAGAGGGTTCACATCATTTTTTTTTAAAAGATTTCAATTTTTCGAGGGAGGCAGTTAACAAAATGAAAAGATTTTTTTCATGTACCGTTAACTTTCATAATTAAAAGAGAAAGAGGAGAGGATAGTTCTAATTTTTAAAATCCTCTTTTTTTAGGAGGCTCTTAGGGGTACCAAGGGGCTTATCCTACGGTCAAGGTGGCTCTGATACCAACTTGTCACACCCAGAATTTCCATCCAAAATTTAGGTGCTTTATTGTGTGCAAATTCTCGTCTAGGAATCAACCGAGGAACACATGACAAAGTTGATAACAAAGTAATTGTTTACATAACGAATGATTTATTATAGAGGCGAATGACACCTCTCAAAATAATAAAGTCTAAGCAGCGGAATAAACTACGTAAGACGTGATGACTCCCACTCCACACACTTGACCAGGCTCTCGCTTAGTCCTCCAAAAAGTCCTCCTTGCTATAGTACTCCTCTGATGATGATTGTTGATTGCAAGGTGAGTACATGAAATATTCCGCAAGCCACATAGAAAATATGCAAGTGCACAGGATAGCAAAGGATGGCATAATATGGCCCAAATTGCATAAACAATATTTAATAAATTATTTAAGAGAGTAATAAAACATTAATCATTAAACAATATTAACCAACACTATACCGCTCTCCAAAGCGATATAGGCCCAACCACTCCAACCTGGAGCTAACTATATTCCACCATTCATCATTCAATTAAGATAGCGTGGGACTAATCACAGAAAACATTGCTAGGCCCGCCCATTAACTGCGGGCACGGCTATTCAAATAGTTTTACTCTGGCCAGAGGTGTACCAATTTACCCACAAGACACAACTCCACAACACATCATTGTGCGCCTCATTACCACCATGGTACCACAGAGAGGAGTTTTGATAGGACTATTTGCATAACAAGTCCAACAGAAAACAACCGGCCAAGTCCCTAGTAGAGGTGGCCCAACCTCAAGGCTAGAGAAACTCTTGGCTCCCAATTATAGACTTATTGGCACTGCCATTGTGGATTTATTGACACTACCACCTATCAACTAGCACACCGTGGTGTCTCCTGCTGGAGCACACTACACTACAAGCCAGCCATTGCCTATTCTGGCTTGTGGTTAATACGATAAATGCTTCACAACAAGTAATCCCTGAACCAGTCCTTAATTGTCATGAGCACCGCTAGCAACATATACAAACCTAGTGCTCACAACCCACCATTTAGTCAAATTTTAGTGGACAATTAAGTCATCCTCACACGACCACAGTCATGAACTGAATCATCATTTCATGTGAACTAAATGTTGTAATCAGGGTTTAAATGATAGCCCATAAATTATTCTACAGTTTTCTAGGCAAGGCTAAGCAGGATCTTAGAATTATTCTAGCTAACCAATAATTAAAGCTAGCTAGTCACATTTCTCCCATAGGTACAATGACAAGTAATCAAAACAACAAGGCCATAATCAAGGATAAAGGTTTCTCTTCCAAATGACATTATAAAAATAAATGCATAGTTGAAGAAAAAGATAGCTTAAAACTTAGGTACAATATGCTCAAAGGTTTTGAGGAATCTATGTGACTTGCCTTGCTGCTCCGCACACACTTCCGAACTCTCCTCGAGAATTCCCAACTCTTTCGGTACGTTTGTGCCTAAAGGCAATAAACAAAAATGAGCAAAACAGTATATAAGCACACATCAACAGTAGAATATTATATTTTTATTGGGTAGATCTTATTTTTAATGAATTTTGCAAGTTGAATCACCCCAAATGGAGTTCGGATGAATTAGTTATGAATTTCTAAAGTTTAATGCCTATTTCATGTGTTAAAGAAATTAAGTACAGATTTATGACATCATTTATGATTTATTTTAATTCTGGAAAATATTTATGGCATCAGCACAAGAGAGTGAGGCAGCTGACACCTGGGGCCCACTGGTCAGTGAGAGAGAAGCCTCGGGTTCACGGTAGACCGGGTCTACCGAGGGCCTACAGAGGATCCAATGGCTAGGATTAAAAGCGGCAAGATCGGGCGGTCTAGATTGATTGGGGTTTCTAATATAGATTAGGCAGATCAGATCTTACCAAGGCTAGATCGAACAGCTAGGACTTAATCAAGACGATCTACGGCTCGGATTAATCCCGATCAAACGGGCCCGCGGCTAAGCTGGCGTCCGATGTGGCGTCCACGTCGGCTGTGGCGACGGCAGCGACGGTGATAGCTCGGAATCCAATGGTTGACGGTGATCGGCAGCACGGCAGAGCGCGGTGAGGGCTCCAGGGGATAGCGGGAAGAGCGGCGATCAGTACCGTGGGTAAGACGACAATGAACGGCGGCGGAATCGTCCGGCGATGAGCTTTTGGCGGCGGAGTGCCTCTGGCCCTCGGCAACATTGCTACTCTGGCAGTCTTCGAGGGCTAGGAAGTGGTGGCCTAGCTCGCACGCGGTCCAGCTGTTCCAACAGGGGCAACGGCGAACACCTGCGGTGGCTAAGATGACGGCATTGCTCGGCTGGAAAGCGGCGGTGGATTGGATTTGCTATGGTGCTAGGGTGTTAGGGGCTTGAACGGGCTAGGTTTGAGGCAGAAAGAGAGAGAGGGGCACCGGGGGATGTTATTTATAGCGGTGGGGAGGGGAAATCAGCTCGGATACGGCGCGGCGGTGGCTAGGGTTCATCCTGGAGTCCGGGAGCCAAATGAGTTCGGATAGACGGCGGTCCCGAGGTTTATCCTCCACGATTTTAGGGGGAAAAGGATGACGGAGTTGAGGGGATAAAACCCCCTAAAGAAATTTGGGGAAACCCCGCTTGGAGAGGCCGAATTGGAGCGGGATTTGTGGTGGCGGCGTCGGAGCGGCACAATGCTCTCCGACTCAAGGTCGGGGACGACCCTAACAGATGGGCCCCACCTATCAGCGGCGTAGAGAGGCATGGGCGGCCACAAGCTGTGGGCCAAGGCGCGCATGCGAGGGAGGGGTTAAGTGCACAGTGCTAGGCCGAATATGGCCCGTGAACAGGAGAGGGGTTTTTATTTCATTTTTCTTTTGTTTAAATGCTGTAAAGCTTGTTTAATTCACCAAAAATACTTTCCTTACTCAAATAAATCCCAAAAAATTCCAATTTCTCTAAAATTATCTCCAGGGCAACTTTTGTTTGGAATTTTTTCTGTTTTTAATATTCTCACTCCTTGAGGCTTCTAAATATATTTTCTAAACTTCCTTTTTACCCACAATTATTTTAATTAGGTAATTTGAAGGTGTTACAAAGACAAAGGCTGGCACTAGGCGAAAAGACGACGACAACAACGATGTCAGGCAGGAGGAGAAGCGAGGCGCTGGGGTACTCACCACAGCGGCAGGCAAAGGACGGCGACGACCGTGACCGAAGGGCGGTGCGAACTCCTGGCGATGGTGCGGCGGGAGCAACGCAGCGGCGGCGGTGTGTCAGCTCAGGGAGGTGGGGATGGCGGCGCAAGGCGGTGGTGACAAGATTAGGGCTTCCAGGGAGGGAGAGAGGAGGTGGTGGCCGTGGTATTTATAGGGGAACAACTAGGCATGGTGGCGGCTCCGGAGTCCAGGGGCACCACGGGTGATTTCTGCGATGGCTGATTCAGAGGCAACGCGGCGGCACAACGCGGGCTAGGGGCTAGGGCCGAGGAGCCAGCAGCGGGGATGGGCCAAGGTGGCAACATGGTAGTAGGCCAGGGAGGGGTTGATGCAGGCTAGGCCTGGGAGAGCTTGGCTCGAGGCCAGCCAAGAGGGAGAGAGAGGGAGAACCAGACGAAAAGAGGTGAAAAAGAAGAAGGGGAAAAAGGAAAAAAGAAAATGATCAGAAGGTGAAAAAGAAAAGGAAAAGAATGAAGGGGTTTTCAGAAAAATTCCAATTTTACAGGAATTGGAATTTTGGGGATTTAAGGGATCCTAGGATTATTTTTGAGTTGAAACTTGCGGAAATATTCAGAATTTCGGAATAGGTCAAATATCGGGATATACATATATATTTGGGAATCAAAAAAAGGGGGTATTTTTATGGAGATTGGAAAATTGGAATATTTGGGGATCTCTAGAATTTTGGAATACTTTGGGATTATGGAGATTCCAGAAATCTGGGGATATTTCGATTAACGGGAATATCGAAATAATGCCACATGTAATATTGCGGTAATTCGGGATTCTGAAATCCAAGAGTGTTTTGGGGGAAATGGGAAAATTGGAACATTAGGGATATTTGAGGAATAATTGAACTTCCAAATTGTGGGGATTTTTTGGGATTCAAAAGCGGGGAATATTTTAGGGTTCGATGCTCAAAATATCAGAATATTTTGAGATAGAGAAATCGAGAGTATCTTCCGGATGTCAGAATATTGGAATTATGGAGGTATTGACAAGAATATTCTATGGAGACTGAAATGGGCAAATCTCAGAATATTGGAGGTTCTGGCTGTTATGGATTCCAAGAATCTTGAATCGAGCGTTCAAGGTGATTTTCCTAGATTCAGGTTTTCGAGGATTTAGAACTTCGAGAACAATACCCGGTATTGGAACAAGAGGGGAACACGGATCGAGCCAAAGAGACAGATCAAAGAATTGTAACCAAAGCGATCCGAGATTCAGGAACAAAAAGGGTTTTGTTCTATTTTCATTTAATTACTGAAATGATCTTTATTACATTAAAATTAATTCTGGAACTCTAAAAAATCCAAGAAAATTTTAGAGAGTTTATTAAATCATGGGGAATTTACCAGAGGCAAGAACCACCATGAAACAAAAGGAAAATTTATTATTATAAATAGTTAAATGCCTAAAATATTCTGACGAAACCCTAGGGTATATAAAAGCATCCAAGCATTAATTAAATTTGAATTCAGAAAATTTTTAATGTTGGACATTTCAAAATTTTATTCAAACACTATCACAAACAACTTTTCTAGTGTATTCTTGTATTTTCGTTTACTCAAAATAATTTTTAATTAGGCCGATTTGCAGGGTGTGACAATCCCCAAAATCAAGGACGAGGTCGTCATCGCTGTGTTTCGCAAGGGAGTCAAGGACACCCTGTTCATCACCAAATTCACTCGAAAGCCACCCAACTCTGTCAAAGCTTTGTTCGACATGGCAAAGAAGTTCGCTGATTCAGCCGACGCCATCGCCGAAGCACTCGACGAACAACAAAGAGCCTTGACAGAAGGAGCGATGGGATACCGACGACGCGGGTCCATCCAAGGCTGGGAACCACTAGTGCAATTCGGAGGACATCGTGGCAATAGTCAAACGCAACCGACCATGACCCTCTAGGACGGATGACTACCAAGAAGTCATGAACGAGCCATGACCTTTCCACCCAAAGGGGAAGCACGTGGCCAAGAACTGCTTCATGCTCAAAAAGTTTGTTTCTGAGCAAGCATCAGCATCGAGCAAACAGAAAGACAATGACAAGCAGGACTCAGGTGCAGTCGGTGACTACCAAGATCCCCAGGCTGAGCTCAACCACATATTCAGAGGGCCATCAGCATACGAGTCCAAGCGTAAGTACTAGCTAACCACTCGAGAAGTAAACTCGGTCTCCACTGATGCCCCCTAGTATCTACGCTGGTCTAAGATGGCGATCATGTACAACCGCGCGGATCACCCTAACTGAGTGACACATCTAGGACGCTATCCACTCATCCTAGACCCAGTCATTAGAAGCATTAAGTTGAAGAAGGTTCTCATCGATAGAAGAAGTGCGCTCAATATTCTTTTTGCCATAACGCTCGACGAGATGAAGATACCTCGATTAGAGTTGCGGCCGAGTACAGCTCCCTTCCATGAGGTAATCCCTGGCCTTTCTTCAACTCCACTCGGACAGATCACTTTGCCGGTCACCTTCGGCACGCAGGAAAACTTTCGCACAGAAAACATCTTCTTCGAGATCACCGACTTCGAGATTGCCTACCATTCCATACTCGGACGACCAGCACTCACCAAATTCATGACGGTACCCCATTATACTTACATGATGTCAAGATGCCTGGTCTAGCAGGAGTTCTCTCTCTATGCAGCGACGTCAAGCAAGCCTTCACCTGCGACAAGGAGAGCTATGAGCTGGCCTAGTCAAATGGAGCAGCAGTCGAACTATGCAATATCTGACTAGCCACAACAACTTCGAAGGAGGACAATGCAATATGCTCAAAGGTGTTGAAGATCTATGTGATTTGCCTTGCTGCTTTGCAAACGCTTCCAAACTCTCCTCGCAAAACCCTGACTCTTCCGGAACGTTGGTGGCTAAAGGCAATAAACAAAAATGAGCAAAAAAGTTGTCAATATTTTGTATCGGCAATAATAATATGGGGCTACTCGTGAGACCTAAACTTGATGGACTGCAAAGGAACACAAAACAATTTATACTGGTTTAGGCCCTCAAGATGAGGTAATGCCCTACGTCCAGTTGTGGTGTATTGCCTTTGAGGTTTCTCTAGTGAGATTCTATGCTTCTGATTGTCTCCGCCCTCAGGGGGCGCCCTGCCTCCCCTATATACCGGGACAAGGTTATAGAGTAGGAATCCCAGTCAGACTCTGACCAAGGGATTTCCTTCTAGGAATACAACGTGCCCGACTAGGACTATATCCTTTCCTTGTCATACAAGGTTATGTATGCCAAGTCCTATTGTATCCCTAATTATAAGGCTAGGCCCATCCTCTGTCCGAGTGGCCCAAATGCTTCTCATGAGGTACCCGAGGCCCATGGCCTCCATAGCAGCCCCTGAGACCTTCATAGCTGAGTCACAGATAATGCCGAGTGCTCATCCTACACGGTGAAGAATTCCCGAGTGCATTGCTCCCAAGTACTCTTTCCGAGTGCTTCTTCTCCCGAGTCCTGCTTCATGTCAGCTAGCCAAGAGGCTATGAAGGGTTTCATAGAAAAATATGAATAGTGTGCCGAATAGGTGCACCTATTAGGTGTAGCCCCTGATTTTGTGCTTAATTGTGAAACAATTAAACATAAAGTCAAAGATCTTTAACCTTGTAGTCTTTCCTAAGTAGTATACTACACGGTATGTAGACTTTTCAGCATCATGTCAGCTAGAATAATTTCGGCTCATGGCAATTAGTGGCTAAGCATGTAAGCCGAGTACCACTTCTTGGATTTTAACCCAATGTGTGGTCAGGTGTGCTTGAGAGATACCTACATCCCCAATTTTAATGGAGAGCAGCTGTCGATCCTTATAAGGATGTATCCTCAATACCTGGCAAATAATGCAGATATCTGAACACATGTATCCAGCAATTAGGCTTTCATGAAGCATATCTGATTATTTAATCGGTTTCTGTAAATAGCATCTGCACTGTGATTTTAACAAAGCCAGCAGTCGGCTCTATAAAGCATGCCATTTAGAAAGTCATATCTTGTGGCCCAGTACCAAATCAGCCAGCCCAAGCCCACTTATCAGCACTGGCTCTATAAAAGCGGGGAGAAAGAGAAAAGATTCTGTCATCTTCTCCAATCCGCCAATCGTTTCGTCTTCTAGCTTCTGCGCCAAAATTTCGCACTTCGTCTCGCTAGGGTTTGCCATAGCCGGCGTCTCCCGCTCGAAACTCACGTGATTCCGCTCCGCCGCATCCATCCCAAGCCTCCAATAGCATTTCCCCCAAATCTTCCCACTCCTAGCAATGTCGAGAGCTTCGCTCGAGATCCCGGAGATGTCCGTGGAAGCTTGGTCGGTTTCGGACTGTTGCTTGACGAAGCTAAAGTATTTGGAGAAGCAACTGATGTTGGAGCGACAAGAAGTCATCCATTGGCGTATCACCGAAGGGGAATCTATGCCGTCGCCCTGATCTGGTGAGGCAGTCGCCTTCACCTCTTTCTTCCATCGCGGTGTCGCCCTTCCCTCTTCGGATTTCTTCTTCCAACTTTTGTCCTTTTATCAACTAGAGTTGGTGAATTTGAATCCCAACTCCATTATGCAAATCTCCATCTTCGTCACATTGTGCGAATGTTTTCTGGGGGTTAAGCCCCATGTCAACCTTTTCCGGTATTTGTTCCACATTAAGCCCCAGCCTTCCAAAAACAAAGTCCAAGTGATTGAGGGAGCTGGTCTCCAACTCAGGAACAAAATGAAAAAGATTTATCTCCATGTTCCTTTGAAAACCTTCCTCAAGGGCTGGCATAGAGAATGGTTCTTTTGCTCCGATCTCGAACCTTCTCTGCCCCCTTTCACTAGCTCTTCTCTGGTGGTCCTGCCCAGCTGGTCTTCTGTACCAAACTATGAAGAAATGGGCCAAGTGTACCAACTGATAGAGAAGATTGATCAATTGAAGAGCTCGAGATTAATTGGTCCCTGGGTGGTGAGGTGTTTTTTGAACCGCCGCTAGCCACTTCGGCTGGGATTACCAAGGCAAAAATGATCCCAGCCGAGAATACCTGGACATGACTGATGAGAACAAGGTGACTGACACCCTGCTCGGATTTTTTGTCAACGGGGTTGTAGAGACAGAGGATGCCGAGCGCGCCACTACAGCCTATAGCTAGAAAAGGACTCGGCCACAGGTAATCTTGAAAAGCTGATTTGGAATTGCTATCCATTGGTGAGAAATATCTGTGGACATTTATCTTGAGTCGTCCTCCAATGTATGATGTATGTTGTTGAAACATTTGCATGATTGTGAGGAATTTGATGATGATTCCCAAACCCTGTCGGCCACCAAAACGAAGAAGAGGCTAGCCAGCCCTTTTGCTGCTCAACCCAGCTCCAAGAGAGCTAGGAAGAAACCCATTGAAGATCCGGGCAAGAAAAGAGAAAGCAAGCCGAGTGCAGCACCGGGGAGTCTAAAGATCAGAGACCCCGCAAGTTTAGCCCCCAGGCCGCCAAGCCCGAGGCCCTCTCCTCCAAGTCCGAGGCCAGCAACATCGAGCTCAAGCCAGCACCGCTAAGCTCAGCAACATCAAGGCCAAGGCCAACGCCACCGAGTACGAGATCAGCAACATCAAGCCCAAGGGCGGTGCCACCGAGTACCTTGACGCCCCAGTCGGCTACACCAGAAATAGAGTCAACTGGAGGTAAAACGCCACTGTTGACTGTCATGCCGACTAGCCCAATAGCCAGTAGCTCTCCATCGCCGATATCTTTGGGAGCACCCTTGTGGAAGTTCAAGACTTCCAAGAATCTTGAAGTGATAGTGCCTTGATATTTGTCATATCGTGCAGGAGGCGAGTTGACATTGAGCCCAAGGGGACTGTGCCAGCTGCTCCCATTACCAAGCTGTCCCCAGCCAAGCCAGCACCGACAAGTTCATCTACCGAGCCAGAGGCTGCCCTAGCTGCAGAAGCTAAAGCAGTCTTGATAGCAGGACCACTAGTGTTGGCCGACCAAGGGGCGAGTGCTGAAGCTGCTACTCCAGCTCCTGAGCAAATCACTAAAGCCCCAGTAGCCACCAAGTCCAAAGCCAGGACCCCATCGCCACTCATATCATCATCATCTTCTGATGAGGTAGACATCCCCCAGCTTGAAGCCCCTCCTCGCAACTTCCCGAGAACGTTCCATTGGGTATCCCCTGAGGGAGTTGCGGAGAGCTATGAGCATGACGAACAAGCTGCGTCAACAAAGCATGAAGTTCTTCATGCCGCAATCGCCGTGTCCAGGGGAGTCTAGGTATGTAGCAAACCTTGCCATGTTGAGTTCTTGACGGTTCTCCTTAATCTGGTACTCCGCCATTTGACTCTATTTTACTCTATTTTGCTCTGAGCAGAAGATTGTTGACCGCTCGGAGAAAGGAACAAGGTCCTGACCAGCTCGCCCCCATCTCAATGACTAGGCCAACTCCAGGCCACCCAGGATGACCTGGAATGGACTAGCCAGGAGAAGGAAACTTGGCTAAGGGGAGCATTAGATCAGCTTAGGGACGAAAAGTGGGCTCTACCCGAGAAGATCAGAAGTAAGTCTTCTATGTTATCCTCCCGAGTATATCCCAAGTATATCTCTCCAGCTTTGTTGATTCCCGATTGCCCTTTTGAGTTCTAACTGCAATCTCGAGTTCATGACTATTCTGATTTGCAGCCCTTGAAGTCGAATTGAAGACCCAAGCAGAGGAGAGGAAACAAAAAGAGATTAAGCTGAAGGAAGTTGAGAAGGCCAAAGCCGAACTGGAGAAGGCCAAAGCCAAGGTGGAGGGGGACTATGCGAGTAAGCCTCCTCCCTGACAATAACCTTATCCCGTCTTCTTGTTACTTCGACTGCATTTTTTGGCTAACAAGTATACTTGTCGATGAATCTGAACAACTTCGAAAGCCAATGCCTATACCCAATTTAATGCCTTTGTAGAGGAGATCAAGGTTGTCAAGGAGTCACGAGAAATTCTCGTCGAATCCGTGAAATGGCTCCTTGACATTATGGATCCTCACCATGCTGAGACAAGCTCCAGTACAGTCTCCTAGGTCCAGGCACGCCTTAGCGAAGCCCCAAGCATCTTAAAAAGTACTTGGATGAGCGTGTCGCTGTTGGTGTTGCCCAAAACCTCGCTAGGACCAAATCGATCTACCCTAGGGTAGATATCGAGGCCATTGGTGAGGGTTTTTCCGAAGAGGCAACACCCGAAGAGGCACTGGAGTTGATCAGCTAGGCGAGGCCAACTGCAGAGGCAATTGCAAAAGACCTGGGTATGTAGAAACAAAGCGATTTTGCAGTCGGTGTGTATATAACTTTGGTGAAAGCATATATATATATATCTTGTAAAATGTTGCTGAGTACTTGCTTATCTTTAGTTGTCATTAGCTTCACCTGACTATGTAGTCTGCGCTGAGTAGATTGATAGGAACTTTAATAAAAAAATGTTCACTTCTGAAAGCTATACTCGAGCAAATGTAGCATAATCATTGTAAAACTTCATAACTTACATAAAACAAGCTTGCATTTTATTAACAAGGCACATAATACATGCAGCCCCTGATTCACTATTCGATTGAAACAAGCGATGTAGTGAGTCAGAGAAAAGACTTTCTACATATATATAGAGGAAATACAAAACTCAGGTATAGAAAGGACATAGCTGTTCTATATTCCATGAGTTGTTAACGAGGGCACCATCTTTAGTCTTCAGTCAGTAGGTGCCCAGACGTGACACCTCAGCGATAATGAACGGCCCTTCCCACAGAGGGGATAGTTTATGCATGTCTTTGGTGGTTTGTATTTTTCTCAAGACGAGATCTCCCACCAAAAAGGTGCGACCACAGACATTTCGACTGTGATAACGACACAGGCCTTGAAGATACCTTGCCGTCTGGATAGTTGCGATATCCCTCGCTTCCTCCAACTGATCAAGTTTGACCAATCGGGTTTTGTTTGATTTGTCTTCTGAGTGGGCCTGTACTCGCGGAGAGCTGAACTCCAACGTAGCCTTAGCACCATAGACTAGGAAGAAAGGGGATTGCCCTGTTGCCCGACTAACCGTGGTTCTTAGAGACCAGAGAATGGATGGGAGTTCTTGTACCCACTGCCCTGCATATGGTTGTCATCGGTCGAACACCCTAGCCTTGATACCTTGTAAGACCATGCCATTAGCACGCTCGACCTACCCATTACTTCGTGGGTGTGCCATAGAAGCATAACAGATCTTGATGCCAAGGTTGTCACAGAAATCTTGAAATATGCCGCCCGTGAACTGAGTACCGTTGTCCGTTATAATGCGGTTAGGAACCCCAAATCGGTATAAAATACTCATGATGAAGTCCTTTGCTCATGCTGCTATGATGGTAGCAACAGGTTTAGCCTCAATCCACTTTGTGAATTTATCCATTGCGACAAACAAGTGTGTGAACCCTCCTGGCGTTTTTTTGAGCGGCCCGACCATGTCGAGTCCCCAAACTGCAAAGGGCCAAGAGAGTGGAATTGTTTGAAGTTCCTGAGCTGGAAGATATGTTGGTCTTGCATAGAATTGGCATCCCTCACATGTGCGAACTATATCTTTAGCGTCTGTTACTGTAGTTGGCCAGAAAAAACCCTGCTTGTAAGCCTTTCCGACTAACGTCCTGGATGTGGCATGGTTGGCACAGATACCCAAGTGGATCGATCGCAGAATTTGCTTACCCTCCTAGGGTGTGACACAGCGCATGAGGACCCTGAAAGCGCTTCTGCGGTACAGGTCTTCTCCGACAACAAGGAAACATTTGCTTCGACGCTTGATCTGTTTAGCTTCATTGTGTTCTTCTAGGAGTTCGTCGTCCAAAAGGAATTTGAGAACTGGAGTCCACCAATCTTGAGAGATGATTAGTGCTTCATTTGTTGCCGGGGTAGCTTCAGCCCCCGACTGTTCAAGCACTGGTTTCTTCTTGACTGATGGCTCTAGAAGTTGTTTAACAAAGATCCCAGTTGGGACCACTTCTCGTTTGGATCCCATGTTGGCCAATTTGTCTGCAGCATCATTGTATTGTCATAATACATGAGTTATCTCTAGCCTGTCGAACTTGTTTTCCAGCTTTCTGACCTCCTGACAATACGCCACCGTAGTGTCATTGAGACATGTCTAGTCTTTCCTGACTTGGCTGACCACGAGTTGAGAATCCCCGCGGAGAACCAGTCGACGGATGCTGAGTGATATAGCGATGCGGAGCCTGTGGAGGATAAGTGCCTTGTACTCGGCAACATTGTGGGAAGCCGAAAAGTGAATCTGAAGGACATACTTGAGTTTTTTGCCAGTGGGTGATGCCAACACAACGCCAGCCCCCGCGCCGGCGATCCGTAAAGAACCGTCGAAGTACATCATCCAGTACTCTAGCTTGTCCGTGTTTGTAGTGTCTGAACTTCTGTCCACTTGGCCACAAAGTTCGCTAGAGCTTGAGATTTAATTGCTGTCCGTGGTTGAAAAATGATGTCAAACGCCATTAACTCGAGTGCCCATTTAGCAATTCTGCCAGTGGCCTCGCGATTGTGTAGGACATCCCTGAGTGGATACGATGTGACAACAGTGATTTGATGCGACTGAAAATAGTGCACCAACTTCTGGACAGTGGTGAGTAGGCCATATAATAGCTTCTGGACTTGAGGATACCTTATCTTGGAGTCGGCTAGGACCTCGCTAACGAAGTAGATTGGCTGTTGAATTTTTTGTATATGACCTGGCTCTGATCTCTTGACTACCAGTACCGTGCTGACTACCTAAGTGGTTGCCGCCAAGTATAACATTAGTGGTTCCTGGGGCATAGGTGATGCCAACAATGGTGGTGATGTGAGAAATTTTTTGAAGTCTTCGAAGGCTTGCTGGGCTTCGGATGTCCATTGAAAACTGTCCACTTTCTTTAGTAGTTTGAAAAAGGGCATGCCCCGTTCACTGAGTTAGGAGATGAATTGGCTGAGTGCCGCCATGCAGCCTGTCAGCTTATGGATGTCTTTCTGGCTAGTTGGGGGTGCCATGTTCATGATAGCGTTGATTTTCTCTAGATTGGCCTCAATGCCTCGATGCGATACGATGAAGCCGAGTAGCTTTCTAGACAGTACACCGAAAGCGCACTTTTCCGGATTCAACTTCATCTTGAATCTCTGAAGGCTTTGGAAAGTTTCTTTCAAGTCAGCGATGAGGTATTCTTTGGACTTTGTCTTGATCACCACGTCATCGATATATGCCTCCACATTGCACCCGAGTTGAGTGTGTAGACACCGCTGAATTGCTCGTTGGTACATTGCTCCAGCATTTTTCAACCCGAACAACATAGTGATATAGCAGTATGCTCCAAATGGTGTGATGAAAGAAGTCTTCAGGCAGTCCTTCTCCTTCAAGCTAATTTGGTGATATCCTGAGTAACAATCGAGAAAGCTAAGAAGTTTGCACCCCACAGTTGAATCCACCACCTGATCTATTCTGGGTAGACCAAATGGATCTTTGGGGCACGCCTTGTTTAAGTTGGTGTAGTCGACGCACATGCGCCATTTACCGTTCTTCTTCCGGACTAGGACTAGGTTTGCCAGCCAATCCGGGTGGTAGATCTCTTTGATGAACCTGGCTGCAAGGAGCTTGGTTATCTCCTCCCGAATAGCATCTTTGCAGTCTTGTGCAAAGCGCCGTAGCTGTTGTTTGACTAGCTTGGCATCCAGCTTGACATTGAGGGCATGCTTGATCACCTCCCTTGGTATGCCAGGCATGTCGGAAGGTTTCCAAGCAAATATGTCCCTATTCACCTAGAGGAAGGTGATGAGCATGTCTTCCTATTTGGGGTCGAGTCTGGTCTCGACTAGAGCAGTTTTGGAGGGGTCGGAAGGGTCCAGGGGGATCTTCTTGGTTTCAGAATCCACAAAAATTCCTGACTTGGCTTCTTTTTTGGCCGGAACCTAATCATCCTCACAAGGAGTTGTAGCAGATAGCCGAATGCTATTGCGTCCGACTGCCGCTTCTTGAGATTGAGCCAGCTCGCAGCTCTCTTTGTCGCAGGTGAAGGCTTGCTTGTGAAGGACCGAAACAGGCGACCAGAGGGGGGGGGGGTGAATGGGAGCCTATAAAAATTTCTTTCAAAAAGAAACTCGGCCTATGTCCCAAATTTCAACCCAACGCCCCTCTCAATCAATCGTCAAGATTACTTACGCCAACTAGTGGTGTAATAATCTTAGGAACGATTAAACAAGTTCTCCAAGCCGGCAGAAGCAAAAATAATTAAGACAGCTCAAAACTGCCCTGTAAAGAATTCCTCAAACACCTTGCGTGCAGTAGCGACAACAGCAGCTTGCTGGTGGCCGGCAAATAGCAGGTGCTGAACTCCCGTCCTGGCGTGCTCGACCAGCAGCAGCAGGGAACGGCAACGACACCCAGCGGACAGCAGAAACTTGACTCCGCGACGACGCGCGTGAGGTCACTGGCGGCAGACAGTAGGAAAAGTAGATGCAAACAAAAAGAACAGAAAAGTAGATGCAAACAAAAAAGAACAATTCACCAAGATGAATGATTAACTCCAGTAATTGTTCTACAGAACTGCATCTAGCCTCCGCCCGATCGTCCTCCCTCTCTTGATTGGAGAGATCAATAAAAATCTCTCTCTAGACTTGAAGACCTAGGCTAGATCGAGAGAGAAGGTGTGTTCCCTAGAACCCTAGGCACGGTACTGTTCACGTGAACAGTAGCTCGCCCCAAAAATCCCAAAAACCCCCCCTCTCTCAACCCTAGGTGCCACATATTTATATCTCCAAAAAAGGTGGCCCACCTAAATTACAAGACTGTCATTACGCGACGTAAACGACACGTAATGGCATGATAATCATATCCAATCAATCACGTCCTCCATGGCAAATTCCGCGATGTTCGTGATCCCTCCATCTCCACGATGTGATCCTCGCGATGTCGCCGCACGACCATCCGAAATCATATCGCGATCGCCGGAAATTTCCATCTTCGGCCACGCCCGCCGCACGAGCGTCCCGGTACGTCCTTGGTTTTATGGCTCAACCAAGAAACCGTCCACCGACGTCCTCCCGCCGTGTAGCCAGATACAGTAGACGTACACCGCACAATCTCCGTCCCTCGAACGCGAGCGTCGAACCACCCTTCACCGCCCCGCGGTTCATCAGCATGGCATCCTATCCCCGTTCTTCACAGATTGCCGCATGGGAGAGAACTCTAGTTGGCCCTGGCATCTTGAGCATCATGTAGGTATAATGTGGCATTGCCATGAACTTGGCAAGCGCCGATCATCCGAGTATAGTGTGATACATGGTCTCGAAGTCGGCAACCTCGAAGGAGATATTCTCGGTGCTGAAATTATCCCGCGTGCCAAAAGTAACTGCAGAGTTATCTGTCTGAGTGGAGTAGAAGACAGGCCAGGGATTACCCCGTGGAACAGCGCTGTACTCGGCCGAAGCTCTGAACAAGGGATCTTCATCTCGTCCAGCATCTTGGCAAATAGAATGTTGAGAGCACTGCCTCCATCTATGAGAACCTTCTTCAATTTGATGCTCCTGACAACCGGGTCCAGGACGAGTGGATAGTGTCCTGGATGAGTAACCCGATCAGGATGATCTGCGTGCTCAAACATGATTGGCATTTCTGACCAGCGCAGGTATTAGGGGCGTTTGCTGCAGAGACCGAGTTGATTTCATGTGTTGTAAGCTTCTACTTCCTCTTGGACTCATATGCAGACGGCCCTCCAAAGATGTGGTTGAGCTCAGCCTGGGGATCTTGGTAATCGCCAACTGTGCCCGAATCTGGCTTGTCTTTATCGGCGCCAGATGTTGAAGCCTGCTCGGAAGCAAACTTCTTAAGCATGAAGCAGTCCTTAGCCACGTGCTTGCCCTTTGGATGAAATGGGCATGGCCCATTCATCATTTTTTGGTATTCGTTATTCCTCGGGGGTCGTGGCTGAGTACACTCCACTGTAGCCACCACGTTATCCAACTTCCGCTTGTGGTTGCCGGATTTGTTCTGTGTTGGCCCGTCATTGTCTTTCTTGTCCTTCTGCTGGGGCTCTTTTTTGTCGTTAAGGGCCTGAGCGACCGCATCGGTCGAGTCGGCGTACTTGTTCGCCATATCAAAAAGGGCCTTGACAGAAGCGGGAGGTTTCCAAGTGAACTTGGCAATGAACGGGGCATCTTTGATTCCCTTGCGGAAGGCGGAGATGACGACCTCATCCTTGATCATTGGGATCGAATTCCACTTCTCAAAAAATGTCTTGATGAACTCGCGCAGAGACTCGTTCTTCCTTTGGTGCAACTGATAGAGATCGTGCTCAAAAGATAGCCTCTCGTAAGTTCCCTGTAAGTTGGCGATAAAGCATTCGCGGAGTTCACCGCAGGAGCCGATTGACCTCTTTGGGAGTCCTGTTAGCCATGGCTTTGTGATCTCCTCCAGCTACTCGGATCGCCAGAGTGTAGACCGTGGGCCAGGACTTGGGATTGGTCTTCCCTTTGTACTTCTTGATTCTTGTCGGCTTAAAACCTGATGACCAGTTGACCTGTTGCAGCTCCTGGGTGAAGGCCGGTACTCCTTCATCTGCATGAGGACTCCGACTCCAGCGACGGTGGTGAAACCACTCGTGGTGGAGGCCGAAGCGCTCATTCTTGTCTTCCAGTCAGTGCTACTCATCTTCCCCGCATTCATGGTGCCGTGCGTTGATGTCTCGCCGAAGATCATGTCGTAGTCGGCCTCGAAGATCCTGGTTGTCCCGACGGTCGTTTTGATATCGATGCCACCGGTCATTGTTGGGGTTGCTGAGTGACGTCTAGCGTGACTTCGTGTGCAGTTGAGTGGAGCCGGCTGCTCATCGTCGTGTCAAGGCGGATGAGACCGGTGCTGGAGAAGCTAACTGGTTGGTCAGTATGAGGGTATCGCCCGACTGTTGGTGCTGCTTACATGCAGCAAGGGTAATCATGGCTTTTATCTGTGCTATAGTCGGGGTGGCTTGGTG
Organism: Oryza meyeriana var. granulata; assembly: GCA_003991445.1. Taxonomy (NCBI): domain Eukaryota; kingdom Viridiplantae; phylum Streptophyta; class Magnoliopsida; order Poales; family Poaceae; genus Oryza; species Oryza meyeriana. The sequence continues at coordinate 385,002 of RYFJ01002386.1, forward strand.
ATCAGGCCTGAACTGGAGCATGTCCTGTAGAGTTGCAGCGGCTATGACGTTTTGCTGAGGTGTTACGAAGACGTCGTGGTCACTGACTCGGATTTGGAGGATTTATTGTTGAGCAGTCTACCCGGCCCTGCGCAGATCGTTGTTGCGAGCGTCGCGTTTGGCGTGTAGATGTCTCGCTCCTTCCTCCTGTTGTTCTTGCAGTCGGCGGGCCTCCTCCTCTTGATGCTCACATAGTCAGCATGCCTCCTGAGTAGGAGTAGAGGCTTTGGACACCATGAAGATTTTGCGTGGTGGAGAGAAGCTTGCCGAGCTACTGTCCGACTTAGAGTCAGAATCAGAGTAGTTGATGGGGTGATTACAACTCCGACCTCCCTGGATCCAATCTCGAGTGGCTCTGGGCCGTATCCGAGTCGAACTCAAGGGGATCGGGTTTGCCGCATCAGATGCTGATTGCAGTTATCTGCGGCATTGACGAGCCGAACGGGAGATTGACGATCTCTTCCTTTCTTAGCCTAATCTCGGCTAGCTCATGTCCAAGTCCGAGTCGAACACTGAAAGAAAGAGTTTTCCCGAGACCCGGGCATGTTGAAGATTGCTACAGCAAGTCGATGAGGGTTGTTGTAGCATTACGTGGGTTGACCGGCGCGGAGTTGGCTTGGTCCCTGGCCGATTAGATCGGGCCCGAGTCAGCCAGGGTGAGGTGCTGAACTTGTCGGCGATGAAGTCGAGGCTCCCGAAGGTGATTGTTTGCCTAGGGGAGAAGTTGACGCCGTCAACTCCGGTGATTGGATCCATCAGGCTTGTGGAAGATGATCTCCCCGATGCCCCTACCTGGTGTGCCAACTGTCGATGTTTTGTATCAGCAATAATAATTTGGGGCTACTCATGAGACCTAAAATTGATGGACTGCAAAGGAACACAAAACAATTTATATTGGTTCAGTCCCTCGAGATGAGGTAATACCCTATGTCCAGTTGTGGTGTATTGCCTTTGAGGTTTCTCTGGTGAGATTCTATGCTTCTGATTGTCTCCGTCCTCAGGGGGTGCCCTGCCTCCCCTTATATACTGGGAGACAGGGTTACAAAGTAGGAATCCCAGTTGGACTCTGACCAAGGGATTTCCTTCTAGGAATACAACGTGCCCAACAGTGGAGGCCATGGGCCCCGAGTACCTCACCACAAGCATATGGGTCACTTGGATAGAGGATGGACCTAGCCTTGTAATTACAGATATGATAGAACCCGGTAGACTTTGCCTTGTACGATAAGGAATATACAGTCCTAGTCGGGTAGGTTATATCTCTAAGAGGAGATCCCTTGGCTATAATCCGGCTGGGATTCCTACCTTGTACCCCTGTTAACGCCAAAATTTGGTAAGGACCTGTATCATATTCGGTCAAGAGGACGGTTGCAGTCGGATAATGGAAATTGATCCAAGAAGCAGACCGAGTCTGAGAAGGAGCCGTGAAGACCGCGCGTGGCAGTTAATTACTATAGTTATTAGGAAAAGGCTTATTTCTTTTAGGAAACCTGACCTCGTGTCCGGTCAGGTCTCGTTAGTGTTTTCTGTTATAGATAGGAAATCATATATCGTGTCCTATAAGGACTCATGTAACTCGGGGTATATATACGTATGCCCGGGGACCTTGTAATCTATCACAAAGATCAATACAAATTCGGCGCATCGCCACCCCTTCGACGGGATCCTGCTTCTCGAGCCGGGCTGCATCGGTTAGGTCCGAACTCCTGCGAGAGGGTAAGTCTCGTCACACCGACTACCAATCGGCTAGGACTTCCTCGGTTAGGTCCGATATTCTAGTCGGTTTATGGTAGTCGGCTTACCACGATATATTTACTTTATCTATGGCTGCATCAGTTCAGTTTGATCTCATAGATTGATTAGGTATATCACATCACGTGTGCACAGATTGTATCGACTTACTGGGAGCGATTTATCATCAGTTCGTGCTGCATCGGTTAGGTCCGACCTACTGAACTGCTAGTGATAAGCCGATCCCGCTGAGCCGATGCGTTGTGTGCAGGCGCTTTATCGGAGTGTATAGCCGATAAGTTATTTTCATCACGATCGCATTATATCTATCGACTCATTGAGGCATTGTTATCATTGTCGGTCTGTGCTGCAACGGTTAGGTCCGATCTACTAGACTGACGATAATAGCTTTACTCTTAATAAGCCGATGGTGTTGTGCGATGGTGTTATCGGAGTGCTTAGCCGATAAGTTACCTGTTAAAGCTGACTACATTTATTCATTGTTTTATCCTGTGTTCGCTTTATTAAGCAGTCGGCTAGCTTATCAATTATTTATCATTTACGTTATTGCATATTTTATTATTTGTTCTTGCCTGTATTATTGTCACAATCGGCTAAGGGATAGCCGATGGGTTCATTCTGCCGATCCAAGCACAAGTACAAGCAGGTTCCCGGGCACGACCCCAGGTAAGGGCCCGGGTATGAGCCCGGGTAAGGACCAGTGCATGGGCCCGGACAGAGGACGAAGATCTTGGGAGCCGATATGAGCAAGGGCCCGGGTGCAGGCATACCTTCATAATAATACCAGTAACACTAGATCATGATCAGCTAGGATCTGTTTGATTTATTCATGCATTATACTTGCTTATTTTATCTAGATTATAGCCGGTTTTCGAATATCTCTTCGATGATCGGCTAGCATGATATTTGTTTATTATTACATTATTATCCTTGCCATCATCGGTCTTAAGCCGACGTATAAATGCTACAGTGTACATCGGCCATCGGCTGATGAAACGAGTCTAGATCGGCTTCCAGCCGATTGGCTCATTGATCTAACATTTTCCTCCTTGTCAATTACAGGGTCAAATTGACTGGCACGCCTACGAACCTCAAACTTTAGGACCTGCACTGGAGTGAAGCAAATCTCCCAGGCCTTCGCGTGTCACCCAGACGCCGAACCAGGACCCGGCGATTTTCGGCGTCAACACGCTTTTGGCACGCCCGGTGGGACACGAAGTTTTGAGCCCAACAAACATTGTTTCAATCAAGATTTCAACATGGCTGGAAAAGAAGTCAAGATGGACAACGTAATTCCGGTCACCATGGAAGATCTAACTGAAAGAACAAAACAGCAAGTTGAACAGACCATGACAAATTTCCAGAAGCTGTGTTTAGAATCCTTCAGTATGACAAGACAAGGGCCGATTCAGAAGTCTCAGTTTCCAAAACCAGTACTGGTAGGAGAATCGAGCCGCATACAACCTGAGAGTCCACCAATCAAGCCTTTACAGGAGATGGTCAACGAGGCTGTGCACCACGCACTCATCAATCAGTCAGGGGTCTTAGTAAATACATTGCACAACCTTATCAAGAAGACTGTTGATGGTTCGATTGCCCAAGAGCCAACTCGGGGTCCTGTTTTTCTCCCACCGAAGATAGAGCCAGGCCAAGTTAATTACAACATTAGCAGAGATGTACCAGAACACTTGTTCGCACAAAACCAGGCCGGGGGCAACAGGATATCCCTCCTGGATATCACCGATCTATTTATTATGGGGGATATCAGCAGAACTATCCGGAGGAGGAGCCGATCCAGGTACTTACCAGAGGGAGTATCACAGACAGAATCGGCAACCAACCCCGCCGATGCAGTATCAGCAATATCAACAGGAGAATGCAAGAGAGGAAGATTTGTCGGCACGGGTTGAGAAATAGTAAGGGAGCAGTTCGGGATCAAGCCCAAGGAGCAAGCGTTCATGTATCGGCACCCATATCCTGAGTGGTTTGACAGGGTTCCGTTGCCACACCGATACAGGGTCCCGGATTTCTCTAAGTTTTCAGGGCAGGACAACACATCTACAGTAGAACATGTCAGCCGATTTCTAGCGCAGTGTGGGAAGCATCGGCTGAAGAGGCCCTAAGGGTTAGGTTTTTCCCCTTATCATTATCTGGATCGGCTTTTACATGGTTCTCCTCGTTACCGCCGAATTCTGTTCGGGGTGGGCCGATCTGGAGAAACAGTTTCACAAATATTTCTTCGCTGGGATTCACGAGCTGAGACTGTCAGATTTAACATCGGTTAAGCAGCGGACCAGATGAAACAGTACCGGAATACATTCAGCGATTTCGGATATCAGAAGCCGGTGTTATAGTTTAAACCTGAGCGATGGGCATCTGGCCGATTTAGCTTTCCAGGGACTCTGGCGCCAATCAGAGAAAGGTTTCGTCTCAAGAGTATCGAATCTTTGTCGCACCTAGTACAGAAGGTATCGGCTCATGGAAAGCCGGTTTCAAGAGGCGAAAAAGGACAAGTACCAGAGGAGAGTTGCTCAGGTTCAGGTATATTCAACGGATTCAGATGATGAGGAGTCCGACGCTGAGGTTGGATTGCGGAGTGGCAAGAACAAGAAGTCGGTATCATGCCCATGGGTCAAAGATATTGGCAAAGAGGAACGATATGATTTCGATTGTGAGCAAAGCCGATAAGATCTTTGATTTGTTGTTGCAGGAAAAGCAATACAATTGCCGCCAAACCACGTGATTCCATCAGCGCAAGAACTAAAGAAGAAGAAGTATTGCAAGTGGCACAACGCGATATCGCACCATACTAACGAGTGTAAGGTTTTTCGGCAACAAATTCAGCTGGCCTCGAGCAAGGACGAATCAAGTTTGAAGATAAAAAACCAATGAAGATAGATGGGCACCCGTTCCCCGTAAACATGTCTATGTGGGGTCATCGTCCAGAACTCAAGCCGATGAAGAAAACGTCAGAGTAAATCAAGGATTACTTCATCAGGTATGATAGAGAAGTACTCAAGGTACGATGAACAGGGGGATGGACCGGAACAATATAATCCGCATTGGAACTGCCCGTTTTTTCGTTTCTGCTGGATCAAGGGATGAGATTGCCATCAGCTGAAAATTGCCCCGAGTGCAGCGGTACAGGGAATCGGCATGATCGCCAGCAGGAGTGTTCGCGGGATCGGTCGCCTGGGAAAAGAACATCGGTTCATAGCGATTGGGCCGATCCATGAAGAGTTCTTTGAAGAAGATGAAGAGGAAGCGCATGGAAACAAGTCCAGAATCCTCAGTGGTGTCCTAGCGGCATATTCACGAAAGAATCAGAAGAGAAGGGCACAACGGCTACGACACCGAGACAGCAAAAGGAGCAATGCCAGGATCAAGAGAGAGGTTGATCATCGTCCCAAAAAACTAGGCAAGTTTGGCAAGTGAAGAAGAAGGACGATGAGGACGTATCAGCACCGGTAAATATGGTGTTCTTTTTGCCTCGGGAGTATAAAGCGCTTTCATCAGATGAAGAAGGAGATGAGGAGGTTTCGCTCAACTAACGCTGCAATCTGATCAAGCTATATTTGATAAACCTGAGAAGTCAGAGCATCGGCACTTAAAGCCGTTATACATCAAGGATACGTAAATGGGAGGCCGATGACAAAGATGTGGTTGATGGAGGAGCCGCGGTTAATCTCATGCCTCATGCTACGTTCCGGAAATTGGGAAAGACTACCGAAGACCTGATCAAGACAAATATGGTGTAAAAGACTTCGGTGGGAATTCATCTGAAGCGAAAGGCCGTATTAAACGTGGAGCTGACAGTAGGGAGTAAGACATTACCCACACGTTTTTTGTGATTGACGGAAAAGGGTCGTATAGTTGCTCCTCGAGGGCAGGACTGATTCACGCGAACTGTTGCGTGCCTTCGACAATGCGATCAATGTCTAAACAGGCAGGGAATCAAGTCGAGGTGGTGCAAGCCGGATCAGGTCGACCAATATGCCATGACCGAATCTACCAGTCTGGAAGCCGATGGTGTTGATGCTTATCCGGAAGAGTTTGGGAAGGAGATTACCTCAAGTTTACTAGTCAGGGGATACAGCCGATCCAGCAAGTCGGCCTCTGAATGTTACTCTGATGGGCTCTTAAAAAGACTTCGAGGGGAAATTGGGGCAAGATTTACGTCGGCTGAGATTTGAGAAGAGATTGATATAGGGACCAGGAGATAGACCCACAGGCCGACGTATGATAAGCAAAAATTAAGTCCTGAGCTACGAGAAGAATTGATAGCCTTTGTTGAAGGAGTATAGTATCGGGATTGTTTCGCCTGGGAGTACCATGAGATGCCAGGATTAAGCCGATCAATTGTTGAACATCGGCTACCTATTAAACCAGGTACGCTCGCCATTCAAGCAGGCTCCAAGGAGATTCAAGGCAGAATTATATGAACCGATCAAGGCAGGAGATCACAAGGTTGTACGATGCCAAGTTCATAAGGCCATGCCGATATGACTGAGGTGGGTTTCTAATATCGTGCTCCCGGTAGAGAAGAAAAATGGAAAATTGAGGATATATGTATTGATTTCCGGGGATCTAAACTAAAGCTACCCCAAGGATGAGTACCCGATGCCGATAGCGAGATTTGTTGTGGATGCAGCGTCAGGCCACAAGATATCAGTTTCATGGATGCAATGCAGGATACAATCAGATTCATGGCCTAAGAGGATATACACAGACTGCGTTCCGATGTCCTGAGCTATCGGTTTATGAGTGGGTAGTAATGACTTTTGGATTGAAAAGTGCCGGTGGCAACCTATCAAAGAGCAATGAATTATATATTCATTGATCTCATCGGTTTGTTGGTGGAAATTTACATGATGATGTGGTGGTTAAATTCTAAAAGTGGGGAAAGCCATATAGCCGATTTACGAAGAGTGCTGGAGAGGCCAAGAAATACGACTAAGAATGAATCCCAATAAGTGTGCTTTCGGTGTATCGGCTGGGCAATGTTCTGGGGGTTTTATGGTTCATGAGCGAGGGATTGAGTTAGTCAGCGAGTAAGTATCAGAGCCATTAAGACCACAGAGCCACCAAGCGATAAGACAGAGTTGCAATCGGTTGATCGGCAAGATTAATTTTGTGAGGAGATTCATATCAAATTTATCAGGGAGAGAGAATTGAGTCTTTCACGCCGTTATTGAAGTTGAAAGCCGATCAAGAATTTGTGTGGGGGCAGCGCAGCAGAGGGAGCGTTTGACTAGAGATCAAGAATTATCTTAGTTCCCCGCCTGTTTTGATTCCACCGCCAGAGAAGGAGTGCCGTTCAGATATACTTGTCGGCCGATGAGAAGTCCATCGGTTCTGTTTTGATCCAAGATTTAAGGTAAAGAGCGAGTTGTGTTCTATCTAAGTAGGAGACTTTTGGATGCTGAGACGAGATATCCAGCGGTGGAAGAAGTTATGCTTGTGTATATTTCTCGATTGTAACTAACTAGTTGAGGCATTACCATCCTATCGCTGAATGTACAGTAGTTTTGCCAGAGCCGATGTGGGTCAAATATATGTTGTCGGCTCCAGTCTTGAAGGGGCAGGTGGCAGTGGGTTTTGCTTGACAGAGTTGACTTGAGGTACGAATCGGCAAAGCAATCAGAGTGAGGACAAGCAGTGGCCGATTTTATGTCCAAGCACAGGGCGGTCTCACGAGGACTATGTGGAAGCCGATCCCGGGGTCTTGTTTTTTGATGGATCGCGTTTGCAGGCATGGATCTGGGTATCGGTTTGGTTATTGTGTCGCCTCGGGGGCAAGTTTTTGAGTTTGCTTTTACAATTAAGCCTTATCGGACTAACAATCAGGCGGAGACGAGCGGTGCTGAAAGACTTCAACTATTAAAGAGTCGGGCCGATATGTAAGAGATGAGTTGGTGATTCTTTGTTGTGTGATCAAACAGTTATCTGGAGAATATGAGTCAGGATGATGTTTTGAGGTCATATTATGAAGAGTGTGTGGATTTGTTGAAGGATTTCAAGATGGTGTCAATGAGTCATATTCCCAGAGAGCAGAATTTGGAAGCCAGATATCTTGCACAGATTGCTCAGGATATCGCTGAATAGGCAGGTTGAGGTGGAATAGCCGATATTGATGTCCAGAACAAGGCCGCATTGACTGGAGACAGGAGATAATTGATTACTTACGAAACCGTCGCAGTCTGTTTCAGGAAGATTCGGTAGAAAAGCTACTAAATGATGTGCCTACTTGATGAGGAGTTGTATTATCGAACGTTTGAAGGAGTTCGTGCTTAGATGCCTAGATTTGAAGAGCCAAAGTGGTTATGTGTGAAGTGCACGAAGGATCTGTGAACTCATCAATCGGCTATAAGATGAAGGTTGTTGAGAAGAGTGGGGTATTTTTCGGCCGACAATGCTGGAAGATTGCTAGGTATTTATAAAGGGTGTCAAGATTGTCAGAAGTTTGGAAATATACAGCGGGCACCGGCGATCGGCTGATTGAATGCCTATCATCAAACCGTGGCCGTTCAGAGGATGGGGAATTGATATGATCGGCCAGATTTTCCCCAGTCAAGTAGGGACATAAGTTTATATTGGGCGAGCAACAGATTATGTTCACCAAGTGCGTAGAAGGCAATTCCTTTGAAGAAGGTCACTCCCAAAGAAGCGATTGAATTTATCAAGGAGCATATTTCACTTATCGCTCTTGGGATTTCCTCAGACGGTAACTACTGATCAGGGTCTTTTTTTTGTGTCTAAATGAGTTTCAACAGTTTGCTGCCAGTATGGGAATCAGGCTATTAAATTCATCGCCTTTATTATGCTCAAGCCAATGGGGCAAGCAGAAGCTGTCTAACAAGAGTTTGATCAAGTTGATTAAGCGGAAAATTGCATGAGCAGCCACGGCGAGTGGCATTCTACATTAGACCGATTCACTATGGGCCTATTCGGATGGCATGCCACGGGTCTACTCGGGGCCGCCGTATCAGTTGGTATAATGGAATGGAGGTGTTTGCCGTGGGAAACTAACATCGGCTCTAGAAGACTTTCTTTGCAGAATCAATGTGACGGGCCGATGATTATTATAACTTGATGGCAGATGAACTGTGAAGATTAGCTCAGAATCGGCTTGAGAGCGCGCTAGAAAGAATCAGAGGAAATAAAGGCTAGGGCAGCTCGGCATTACAACAAAAAGTGTGGAATAAGTGTTGTCCGAGGGACCGTTGTGTGGAAGTTGATTTCCGATCGGGTCCAGAGATAATAAGTTCGGGAAAATGGTCGCCGTAATTTTGGGAAGGACCTTATCGGATTAATCGCTGTGTGTTGCCTGTAACGCATAATATATAGAAGATCTTGGCGGTGGACGGAGTGTGCTAAAGCACTTAATGGGAAATATCTCAAGAAATACTACCCGTGCGTGTTGGATCAATATCTTAAATCGGTTAAGATACAGCCGATTTCTAAACAATTAGGAAAGCCGATGTTTTTGTTACGTCGCCCTTAAGGACAGCCGATAGTCAATTGATATCGCCTTTAGATCAAAACAAGCGGAAAGTATCAGGACTGAGAGAGGGTAGTAGAGTCGATCTGTATTATGACAGCAGAAGGGGATGATGGCATGTCAAGAAAATCGACAGTTACGAAGTTAAGATTTACAAGAATTTTTGGTCACTTCAATGCGTGCAGCGTATCTGGTCAATCTCATCGATAGCACGGATGTCATCTTTGTCGGTGCCTGGGATGGTCTTCAGGTTCTTGCCCGAGAATGACTTGACGCACTGTCGCGGGCAACCTTAGCCTCTTGGTCTGGATGTGGCTTGCGGGTAGAAGCCGATTAGCTGGGATCTGCTGTGCTGTAAGGTCTTTACGAACTATTTCAAGTTCTGCCAGCAAATCGGCTCCTTTTTCTTCAGCTGGTTCTAACTTAAGTTGGAGCTCTTTGGAGCCTTGGGGCGGAGCCCCATGTCATCAAGCTTTTTCTTCTCTGCTTGGCTAATAGCCGATCGCGTTGGATGTCTTCGGAGTCTTCTGTTGGTCAGCGCGATCGGCTAGGCTATGCGCTGTCTAAGCTTGATGAGTTTAAGTCTATAGTGTTCCAGAGTAGTGCTGCGGGGGTTAATGCGTCGACAAGTTCTTCGGGCAGATGGTGTTCGATTTCTGCGAATGGCTTGCGGGGCCGGATTGGCCGCAGCAATCTTCCGCTAGCGCGTCAATTGGGTTTCCAGCCGACTGAGGTATGTCGGTGCAGAAATTTCACGTACGTCGGCTGGGCAAGGATGGTTTGGTCGTTGCGCTGGTGGCTGTGATGATTCTTTCTACTTTAGATACTTGCCGATGTCAAAGGAAAACAGATCGGCTATGGACTGCAAAATTGGCGTCGGTAAAGGGATCAGTAAAAAAAATAAGAGCAGAGTATAGACAAAAGAGTTACCTGAGTAGGACATCGGCGGCTTGCGCCGACATCGGCTTCAGGGGGGTGAAGTAGGTTGTTCTCTGGAAGGGCCGATGTTCAGCCGATGGAATAGAGACGGTTTCATCGACAGCTGAGGAACTTGGTGCAAAGAGTGGGCAGCATGGTAGGTGGCAGCCAAGGAGATAGTTTTGCGCCTAACGGAATTTGTTTTCCAAGTATCGGCCAGCACTCTGCTAGGCATTGCATATTGTCGTCGGGGCAGGGTTGCGCCACAAAGACGAACCGTTCCAACCACAAGTTCAGAAAAGCGACGTGCTCCCGATCATCAATGGTCCATTCCTTTGTTGTGAAGAGATATGTACTGGACAGCCGCGATGTTTTTTGTTTGGAGCCGTGGGCAGGCTTTGAACGGAGTTGAGGGGTTTGAGTAGCTGTCGTGTCCAGGCAGGTTGAGCATGGTCACATTTAGCCAGAGTGGTCATCGGCCCATGACCAAAACAGAAGGCATTGAGAGTCAGACCAAAGTACGAGGCGAATGCGAGCAGAGATTCATTCCTTTCCAGTATCGGCCAAGGAGAGGTTGATGCAGTGGGCGATGTGAGATCTTCCCAATCAGATCCTCTTTGCAGCGATACTCTGATGTACCAATCTCTCCTCCAGGCATTCTGCTCGGCCAGACCTGAAGCGTTTTTGGTCCAGTCACTGACCAACATGGTGAGTTCTTGAAGGGAGTGCGTTGGGTTTCGGCACTGATGAAATCGTGGATCTTCACTGCCCATGGCCATCATAGAAAAAGCAGGGGTAATCGGCAGGCCGGAATCAAGATCTGGGCTTTGAGATGCTACATAGACAAGAACACGACGAAAGAACGGTGAAGAACATAGCAAATCGGTCGTACAGATTGCAGATTGGGGGAAGTAACCGGGTGAGGAAGATTACCTCAAGGAATTACAGATGTGTTGCGCATCGCGAAATAGAGAGGTGCAGGAGTCGACGACGGAGAGAGAGGTTGCTAGATGTTCGTCTAGATTCGCTAGAGCTTGCGTGAGGATGTGGAAGATAAGCGGGTGGTGCTCTGGTTATGTGAGTATAAAAAGAGGGCAAGAAACGAAGCGTTTTATAAAGGTATGCAGGTGCCGAGCGGGAATTGAGGCCTGTTGGCACTTTTCAAACATTTATGGCAAGTGGGCTATCTTGGGCCGCCTGGTATGGGAGAAATCTTAGAGGCCCAAGTTGAAGAAATTTCGCGAATCCTAAGAGGAACTCCGAAATTGGGGGCAGTGTGTAACGCCAAAATTTGGTAAAGGACCTGTATCATTTCGGTCAAGAGACGGTAGTTGCAGCGGATAATGGAAATTGACCAAGAAGCAGACGAGTCTAGAAGGAGCCGTGAAGGACCGCGCGTGCAGTTAATTGACTATAGTATTAGGAAAAGCTTAATTTCTTTGAGGAAACCGACCTCCGATGTCCGGTCAGTCTCGTTAGTGTTTTCTGTTTATAGAATAGAAATTCATATATCGTTCCTATACAGGACTCATGTAACTCGGGGGTATATATACGTATGCCCGGGGACCTTGTAATCTATCACAAAGATCAATAAAAATTCGGCGCCATCGCCACCCCTTCGAACGGTAATCCTGCTTCTCGAAGCCGGGCTGCATCGGTTAGGTCCGAACTCCTGCGAGAGGTAAGTTCGTCACCCGACTACCAATCGGCCTAGGACTTCTCGGTTAGGTCCGATATTCTAGTCGTGTATGGTAGCGGCCCCTTACCACGATATATTACTTTATCTATGGCTGCATCAGTCAGTTTGATCTCATAGATTGATTAGGTTATATCACATCACGTGTGCACATTGTATCGACTTACTGGGAGCGATTTATCATCAGTTCGTGCTGCATCGGTTAGTCCGACCTACTGAAACTGCTAATAGTATAAGCCGATCCCGCTGAGCCGATGCGTTGTGTGCACGACGCCTTTTATCGGAGTATTTATAGCGATAAGTTATTTTCATCACGATCGCATTTATCTATCGACTCATTGAGGCTTTGTTAGTCATTGTCGTGAGGAACAGTCTGTGTCAACGTTAGTCCGATCTACTAGACTTGACGATAATAGCTTTGTACTCTTAATAAGCCAGAGTGTTGTGCGATGTGTTATCGAAGTGCTAGCCGATAAATTACCTGTTAAAGCTGACTACATTTATCATTGTTTTATCCTTGTCGCTTTATTAAGCAGTCGGCTTAGCTTAATCAATATTTATCATTTACGTTATTGCATATTTATTATTTGTTCTTGCCCTGTAATTTATTGTCACAATCGGCTAGGGATAGCCATGGGTTCATATCTGCCGATCAAGCACAATGTACAAGCAGGTTCCCGTGCCACGACCCAGGTAAAGGGCCGGTATGAGCCCGTAGACCAGTGCATGGCCCGGACAGAGGAACGAAATCTTGGGGAGCCGATATGAGCAAGGGCCCGGGTGCAGCATACCTTCAAAATACAGTAACACTAGATCATGATCAGCTAGGATCTGTTTGATTATTCATGCATTATACTTGCTTATTTTTATCTAGATCATATAGCGGTTTTCGAATATCTCTTCGATGATCGCTAGCATGATATTTGTTTATTATTAACATTATTTATCCTTTGCATCATCGGTCTTAAGCCGACGTTAATGCTACAGTGCTACATCGGCCATCGGCTGATGAAACGAGTCTAATCGGCTTCCAGCCGATTGGCTCAATTTGATCTAACATTTTCCTCCTGTCAACTACAGGGTCAAATGAATGGCAGCCTACGAACCTCAAACTTAGACCTGCACTGCGAGGTGAAGCAAATCTCCCAGGCCTTGCGTGTCACCAGACACACACACACACGCATTTTCGGCGTCAAACCCTATCCCCTAGTATATAAAGGGGAGGCATGCGTGCCCTTGAGCGTAGAAGTCATTAGAACACATACTCATCAAAGAATACATCACAACTGACCGTAGGGTATACCTTATATCAAGGCCTGAACCAATATAAAATTTTTCTCCCCGTGTTCCTTTGCAATCCACCGAGTTCCATCCGCCGAGTAGTCTATAATCATATTGCCAGTGTAAAAAAATCGATAGTTGGCGTGCTAGGTAGATTCGGCGAGAATCTACATCTACAAGCTCGATGCGATCAAACCAGGAGTCAGACGGCGACAAATTCTCTCCTAAAGATACAATATCATTGGAAGCTCGACTTCGTCGTGAATGATCGGCAACCTCACCTGCCGATGCAGATCTAAGCCCAACTGGCCGAGGAACAGCCGACTTACACCGTTGGCCCACAAGATGCTGCACGCCACCCCTCGCTACGTGCTGTGGCTATCTACCACTTGTCTGGGTCCAAGACAACTTCTCCTCCGGCGTCGACTTGCGCTCGCCTCGAGCCGACCCTGTGGGTCGAGCTAGGAGGAGAGACGTCCATTTCCCTGCCAGACTCGACGATGCCATGGATTCACATTCACGTGGCAGATCGCATCCCCTGCAATGCAGTTTGGACACGGCCCAAGCCGTTCTAGATTGATCTAGGAGGTCGAGTCATTCATACTCTGAATCAACTACTCGGATTCCGATTTCCAATCAGACAACAGTTCGAACACCAGTGGATACCAGTCGGGGTGAGGTTTTCTTCTGCTCAAGAGTCTTCATGCTTCAACCCCTCCATGGCAGATGCGCCCCGACTACAAGAGGACAACAGGAGGCGGCACACCGACTACGCAAAGGGGAGGCCAAGCGCGAGTCTCGCAACGAACGAGCACGCAAGGCGCGCAAACCGCACCTAGCAACAGATCTCCAAACTCGATGTCGGCGACCATGATGTCTTCATCACGCCACAACAAACGGTGTGGCCGCTGCAACTTCTGCTGAACACGCTCCAGTCGGGCCTGATCATAGGTCACCTGACAATATCCAAGACAAGGCGATGATTACAGCTGCTGCCTATTAGCAGCACAAACAGTCGGGTAAACACTTATACCGACAACGGTCGGTTCTTCTACGCAATCTTATCCGCATCAACATGACGTCGGGTGGACCGGCCATCAAGTCAGCCACACGAGGAGTACGGCAAATCCCTCGGCAACACCAACACAAACAATCGACGGGCCATCATCGAACGATCGCTTGTCAAACAAACCTTGAGTCCATCTACAACTGATCTCTGCACGATATCCACGCTCGGCGCGCCAATGCGAAGATTGACGAGTGCGACCTGCTGGAGACAAGCATGAGCATTTCAGCCTTCACCATGAGCGTTAACCACTGCGGTCGAGCTGAGCCGCTCACAAAGATTGAAGCGTACCAGCCTTCACCCAGAGTGACAAGATGTCAATCGTCAGGCTTCAAGCCTACAGGGAACGAGAAATACGACGGCAAAACCAACTCAGTCTAGTCACCGTATACACCTGCTCATTGGAGCTGCCGAGGTGACATAAAGCCATGCTAACATTACCTCCCGGTCGCCTTGGCGACTCAGCTAGAGGACATGGCTAACAACTGCTCCCTACGATCAATCGCTCCTATGGGGAACTCCGGGAACGCTTTATAGCAACTTCGGGGGATACGAGCTGCCATCTTTTGGCACGACCTCTCCAGCTGCCACAAGAAAACGGTCACTCCGGAGTCATCAAAGGTTCTTCGAAACCGCAACCATCCCAGATCAAAGATGAGGTGTCATCGCTGCCCCAAGATCAAGGACCCCCATCATCGCAGCTTATTGAAGCCTCAGCCTCTGTCCAGGGCCTCTTCGATATGGCGAACAAGATCCATAGCAGACGGTTGCTTGACCCTCGACGAAGAATCCCACAAAAGGCCAAAAGGGCAAGCTGATAACAGCCATCAAGACAGTCTGGGCACGCAAGCGGAAGCGACAACAGTCAACGTGAGGCACTTGTCATGCCCCAGAACAACGAAACCAAAGGTTATAACGGCCTTCCCCTTCGTCCCACAGCACGGCCAGATCTTATGCTCAAAGTTGCCTCCCGAGTTCATTGTCTGCGTTACAGACAAAGAACAAGCCAATCGCCGGCGAACGATTCATCCCCAATCGCTCAACCACATCTTCGAGCATTTGCAGTAAGCAGAAGCTAACGCAGCACGCAATTGCGCTCGACAACATACCCATTGGGTGCAGAAACGGCCTCACCTTATCGACCGTCAGACACCCCATCAGTCCGGCACCGGATGCCTACCCAGGCCGGAACCGGGTCGGTGCAAAATACAAGGTAAAACCCTGCAAGCAAGCAACACACGAAAGCCTGTCATCCTCTGT